>OX411749.1:24919043-25519043 GCA_948252205.1 Orthosia incerta
ATAAGACAAATTTATATCACTCTTTATTTTGAACGTACATCATCAAACTGTGGAATAATCCCTAGACTACGTTTGTATGGAAGAATTTTCGACTAGTGTAACCTTAAATACAAAAAGCGAGATGATTATCATCAGCCCAAGGTTTTTTTTGTTTACGTAGGAAAGCCTTCAAAAGGCGCCTGGACGTTGGGGAAAATACCAGGGAGTGTGGTATTTTTACCTCACTAAAACCATACCGGTGATCAACATCAGCACGTAGAATCACCCACAGACCTGCCCCGCTCACTGAAGTCCCCAGGGAGCTTCTGTGCTTTTGGACTGAGCTAGGCTGGCTATGTTAGCCAGTACCCCTACACACAACGGACCGAATGGGAGTCTAAGTGCGGAAACGGGGACTCCTAGAAAGAAAAGAAAGAAAGAAAATAAATTTATTTAGCACAGACTAAAAGACACACAACATAATATTATACATCAGATATAATACAAATAAAATAAAAATAATATAAAGTCTGACGTAAGAAATTTGCAGAAGATTTTTGCTGAAGTGTGCCTCATGGCTGCGCCAAAGAGGCCCAGTTCAGCAAAAATTCCAGACAACTCCTCCTACTACTACGAGTACTACCTCGGTCACTGCTCAACTGTCTTTGTCTTTCTTTTCTTGTGCCAGGCTCATCCAGGTTCTACCCGCGATGGCAACAATGTCGTCTGTCCATCTCGTCGCCGCACCACCATCATTTCATCTTCCAGTCCCTGGACGCTACTCGGTCATCATTTTTACTTCTATCATCACCGCGCTTTGCCAGGAATCCTGCCCAACTACATAAAATTAAATACTTTAGGCTGAGCTCGTGGCTAAATAATAACAGCCGCACGGGTCGATCTTCAAAGTTAAGCAACGCTTGCCCAGGTCGGTGCGCGGATCGGTGACCATCTTTACATAGCGAGTTTCCCCCGTGAAAGGCGCAGATACCTATATACCAGATCTTTGACAGTCGTTACGGGTAGATAGAAGCCTGAAATCTGACACCAGTCTTGCCAGGAGGTATAGTCGCTCCATGTAAAACACTGGTACTCAGCTAAATCCTGGTAAACTGGAAGCTGACCTCAATATAGTTAGGAAGAAGCTAGGCATATTGTTCATGGGATGCGTGTTGAAAGCCTTCACGTGGCGCACCCCGGGCAACGTCGGCTTCAGCTGCCCACCCGCTTTGGGGGGACAGTTGGGGCTGGCGGCTAATTTTCAACACACGAGGAAGGGTCACGGTTCCAATCACAGATCATCCTTGATGGTTTGTGAAGGGAACCGGGCTAGTGACAGGACGCCTACTCCCCCCTCTGCTTACAGAAGGTAGGTCGAGTGGGCGTAGAGAAGGAGGGAGAAATAGGGACCTCACCCTTTAAAGGAAAACTAAAAAATAATTAAAATGGAAAAAGACTTTTGTAAAAAACGTCCCCAGGTGGGTCCCGACCCCAATCCCACCCCGCTTCGGCGGGCTGCCCTCCGTATTCTGGGGTGGGCAACAAACGTCTTCCGTCTGTCTCAGACAAAACCGACAACCACATGCATGAAATACGGACACCGATATTTTTAAATGAAGAGCTGAGTGATGCGGGGTCGGAGCCTGACCCCAAATCTAGCGCAAAAGGCCCACAGAGCTTGGAGCGCGAAGTGGAGGGGGCTGCTGCGAAGAACTTAAGGTTCTTCCGGAAGCGCCCCAAATCGGGGGATGGCCTGGGGTCGTTCTCCAATAACGAGCTGGCCTCGGCCCGGAAGATCCCCACCAGCAGACGGGGTGGGGGCCGAGACAGAGGATCGGGTAGGGGGCTCACCGCTCAGGAGGCTGCCCTTCGAGCCGAGAGGCTTGCCGCGGAGGAGCGCCACCCCGGATCGACCAGCCAGAGGACAATCCTCTCGGGGTCTTCTGGCGACGAGCTGGACGCCGCTGGTGGCTCCAATTTGGAACGAGCGGCCAGTTTCGCAGAGGTCGTGGGAGCCGCCATCCGGGATGTGGCCTTGAAGAGGAACAAATCCTCTAAAGACAAAGCCATATCCGCGGCCACGGCCTCCATTATGGCGGCGGCGGAGGCTAATCGTGCTGGGCCTCCTTTGGATGGCATGTCCGAGATGCAGGCGGAGATCGCCCGCTTGAAAGCCGACATGGAGCTTCTCCGAAAGGAAAACGAGAAGCTCCGAGCGGACCTGGCCAGGCTTCGCGGAGCCGGCCCCCGAGATATGCCACAGGAGGAGGCACAGCATGGGTTAGGCCAGCCCGTGTCTGCGGAGAACCAGGTTCTGAACCTGGTGCGGCAGGAGCTGGCTGCCTTTCAGAGCAGGTTCTCTGCACTGGAGGCCATCGTCCTGCGCCCCCCGCTAACGGCGAGCCGGGCGGCCATGAGGCAGCGTAAGGAGGCCTCGTTTGCCACCACCGCAGCTGCCACGGGCTCATCGAGACAGCCCAATCAAGGAGCCATGCCGGAACCCACGAGGTCAGCCCCGGTGAGATCGGGAAACTCAGCACCCAAAAAAGGCGCAGCGGCTGGACAGGCGGCGAGGGCCCCAACCCAGGTGGCGAGTCGGCCGCCCCAATCTCCTCCTGCGGCCGATGCCGAATGGCAAGTGGCCGGGGAGAAGAGGAAGGCAGGCAAGGCAGCAAGGGCGGCCAAAAGAAAAGAGAGGCGGAAGCGGCGTAAGGAGCGTAGCGTCGCGGCTATGCTACGCGCCCCGAAGTCCGCAGCTGTGGTGATTACGCTACAGCCGGAAGCGGAAAAAAAGGGCGTGTCCTACCGCGAAGTGCTTGCCAAAGCAAGAGCGGCAGTGAACCTAGAGGAGCTCGGCGTCACCGAGGGCATCCGGGTGAGGGTCACCGCGACTGGAGCCCGGATGCTGGAAGTTCCCGGTGCGGCCAGCGGCCCGACCGCTGACGCCCTAACCGAAAGGCTCAGGACGTACCTAAATGTGGACGAGGCTCGAGTGTCCAGACCCACCAAGTGCGCTAACATGCGTATTCTGGGTCTGGACGACTCTGTGACGGAGGAAGAGGTGGTGACCGCCGTTGCCAGGACCGGGGGGTGCCCTGCCGAGCAGGTGAGGGCAGGCACCATACGTCCTGACGCTACGGGGATGCGAGCCGTTACGGTGAGTTGCCCCGTCCCGGCGGCCCAAAAAATAGCTGGAGAGGGCCAACGGCTCTTGGTAGGCTGGGTTTCCGCACAGGTGAAACTGCTGGAACCCAGACCTCTGAGGCGCTTCCGCTGCCACGTGGGCAACCACGTGGGAGCTAAATGAACCTCGGAGGTGGACCGCAGCGACCTCTGCTTCCGCTGTGGTCAGCCCGGTCACAAGGCCGGCTCATGCAATGCCACACCGCACTGCGTCGTATGTGCAGCAGCTGGCAAGCCGGCCAATCACCGGGCTGGGAGCAAGACCTGCGCTCCACCTGCCAATGCCAGGGGCAGGGGCAAGCCCTCCACCACCGCCGTCATCGCCGCAGCCTCAACCACTTCCGCCGCTGCTGCTGCTCCCACAGCCGTCGTCGCCACCGAAATCACCGCGGTAGGACCTTCACAAGGGGCTCGGGAGGGGGCCGAAATGGAGTGCCAATAATGGCCCCATTACGCCTCCTCCAGGCGAATATTAACCACTGTGCCGCTGCTCAGGACCTATTGCTCCAGAGCATGGCACAGTGGTCGATTAACATCGCCGTGGTCGCTGAGCCGTACTTTGTCCCACCCAGAGATGACTGGGTGGAGGACCTGAGCGGCTCAGTGACCTTAATTTCGTCGGTCGCCACCGGTACCCCGTCTCTCGAGGATGTCAAGAGGGGACGGGGTTGCGTTGCAGCACGGTACGGGGAGATCGCCGTGGTGGGGGTATACTTCTCCCCGAACCGAACTCTCGCCGAGTTCCACAACTCCCTTCACATCATCAGCCTATTAATGTTCCCACTGCTGGGACACAGGCCTCCTCTCTGTGAGAGGGAATGGGCCGTTTTCCACCACGCGGGCCCAGTGCGGGTTGGTGGATGTCACATGTCTTCGAATTTTTGGTTCTAGGACATGCCGGTTTCCTCACGATGTTTTTCCTTCACCGTTTTGAGAGCAGTGGTGATGAAAAAATTTACACAAAGTAAAGCGCCTGCCTGGGCTCGAACACACGACCTACAACTTGTAAGTCGCGGCCGATACCACTGGGCCACCACTGCTCTCTCCACCACTGCTCTCTTGCGGAGTTGAAAATCGTCGTCGTCGAGTACCGCTCCCTCCCTGTGCTCGTCCTCGGGGACTTCAATGCCAAAAATGTGGCTTGGGGTTCCCGGTATACGGACTCACGGGGCAGGATGGTGGAGGACTGGGCCTTAGAGACAGGCCTGGTCGTCCTAAACCGGGGTTCTGTCCCCACGTGTGTACGGATGCAGGTCGAATCGGTGGTAGACATTTCGTTCGCCAGCCCCGCTCTGTCACCACGTGTCGTCGACTGGCGCGTCATGGTGGAGGTGGAGACCTATTCCGACCACCGGTATATCCGGTTTGACGTCTCCCCCCAGACCTCGAGCGCGCCGGTCCGACAGACCCCGAGCGGTCCACGGTTGGCGCTGAAGCAGCTGGACCGGGAGCTCCTCCTGGAAGCCTCGATCGTGCAGGCCTGGGTGCCATCACCGGATAGGCCTGCTGACATGAACGACGAGGCGGAGTGGTTCCGGGAGGCCATGTCCGAGATATGTGACGTGGCAATGCCCCGGGTCCAGCCAGGACGTGCCCGGCGCCAGGTGTACTGGTGGTCGCTGGAGCTTACGGCTCTGCGGCAGGCGTGCGTTGCTGCGCGACGCCGGTACACCAGACACCGCAGGCTCCGTAACCGCCCTCCGGATACGGAAGCCATTGAGGCGGAGCTATATGAGAGGTACAGAGTGGCGAGAATCACCCTCCGAGCGGAAATCAAGCGGGCCAAGGGTCTAGCCCGCGAGGAGTCGCTGGGGACTCTGAACAGGGATCCGTGGGGATGCCCCTACAAAATGGTGCGGGATAAACTCCGCCCATGGGCTCCTCCGCTGACGCAGAGTCTCCGGCCGCAGCTCGTAGAGGGCGTGGTGAGCACTCTGTTCCCTTCGCGAGGGGAATATACTCCTCCGCCCATGGCTCCGCCTCCTGCGGTGCCTAATGCAGACCACGCTGCTGACGACGACGATGCTTCAGAGGTGACCGAGGTAGAGCTGAGAGCGGCGGTACGCAGGCTGAATGCCAAAAATAGCGCCCCAGGACCAGACGGCTTACTTGGAAAAGCCTGGGTCCTGGCCTTGGAGGCTCTCGGGCCTCGACTAAGGGGGCTCTTTAGCGCATGTTTGGAGAGGGGCCAGTACCCACTTCGTTGGAAGACGGGAAAACTGGTCCTCATCAAGAAGCCGGGGCGCCCTGCGGACTCTCCGTCCGCTTACCCGCCCATCGTGCTGCTCCATGAGGTGGGCAAGCTCTTTGAAAGAGTCATTGCAGACCGCCTCATCGGGCGGCTGGTGCGGGTGGGCCCGGATCTGGCAGAGAGCCAGTTTGGCTTTCGCAGGGGGCGCTCTACGGTGGACGCCATCATGCGCGTGCGAGCCGTCACGACGGGGGACGCAGTGGCCAGGGGTGGGGTCGTCTTGGCGGTGTCTCTAAACATCGCCAATGCCTTCAACACACTGCCATGGAGCTGCATCGGGGAGGCACTCCGGTATCACCGGATGCCGCCTTACCTCTGCCGCGTGGTCGAGGCCTATATGACAGATAGGGCTGTCATCTACCCCGGTCACCAGGGAGAGTGGAACTGGCGAGAGATGTCGTGCGGTGTCCCACAGGGATCGGTCCTGGGGCCGCATCTGTGGGACATCGGGTACGACTGGGTGCTGCGCGCCGATCTCCGTAGTGACGTCAGCGTGGTTTGCTACGCTGACGACACGCTAGTCCTGGCACAGGGGAGATCGCACCAGGCGGCGGCTGACAACGCGACACGCGGGGTTGCGACAATCGTCCAGAGGATCCAGCAATTGGGACTCGAGGTGGCCCTGCACAAGTCCGAGGCCATGTGTTTTCATGGTCCTCGGAACGCGCCACCGCCGGGTTCCCAAATAACGGTAGGAGGGGTTCACATCGGCGTCGGGTCGACGATGAAGTACCTGGGACTCGTCCTCGACAGCCGGCGGAATTTCGTGGAGCATTTCCGACGTTTGGCTCCCTAATTGGAGCGGACCGGGGCTGCCCTCAAGCGGCTCCTTCCCAATCTAGGGGGTCCAAACGCCTCCTGCCGGAGGCTCTACGCGGGGGTCGTGCGGTCCATGGCCCTTTACGGGGCACCAGTATGGGCGCGTTCCCTGAGGCGGCGACCAGCCCGCCGGTTGAACGCGTCCCAAAGGGTCATGGCCATCCGGCTAGTCCGGGGATACCGCACGGTCTCCGGTGAGGCGGCGAGCCTCCTTGCTGGATTGCCGCCATGGGATCTGGAAGCAAAAGTCCTCGCGCAAATATGGGAATGGCGCGAGGAGGAGAAATGCCGGGGCGAAACTCCGCTGCCGCGACAAATCACGGCTCGGCGGACAGAGCTCCGGCAAGATCTCATGGCGACATGGAGAGGGCGACTGTCGCAACCCAGCGCTGGGCACGCCACAATAGTGGCGATAAGGCCCCTCTGTGAGGAGTGGCTTGAGAGGCGTCACGGCGTCCTCACCTTCCGCCTGACGCAGGTCCTCACCGGACACGGCTGTTTCGGGAGGTTCCTGTTCAGGATAAGGCGGGAGGAAACGCCCGGGTGTCACCATTGTGCGGATCGCCCGGAGGACACGGTAGAACATACGGTGGAGGTCTGCCCCGCTTGGGCGGAGCAACGTCGTGTCCTCGTGGAGGCGATCGGTGGTGGCGACCTCTCGCGTCCGGCCCTGGTTCAGGCCATGGTACGGAGCGAGAGGGCATGGGAAGCTGTCACCTCCTTCTGCGAAGCAGTAATGCTCGCGAAGGAGGAGGCAGAACGCGTGAGGGAGAGGCAACGGAGGCGCCCTCACGCCCCAAGCCACCGCAGGAGACGCCCGGGCGTCGGGGGTCGCATGCCAATGCCTGGCCACCATAGGCGCGGGCTTGCGGACGGCGAGTAATGGGTAGCTCGCCGCCCGATAAGGACCAGGCCCGAGTCGAAGGCGCGTAGTGTTCCACGCGCGCCTCAAAGAGATGTCAGCAAAATTGACGGGGTCCGCTAGGGCCGATGCCTGTCTGGGTCGCGGATAAATTTGAAAATAGTCATCGCGGCCCTGGCTCAAGCAACTGAAGGAACACGGGTGGGTTTTAGTCAGTAAAAGTCTGACACGCCCTCCCGCTTCACCCAGAGCGGGAGAAGTCATTGGATGATTTCCCATCCAAAAAAAAAAAAACAAAAAAAAAAAAGGCATATTGTTCATTAACCGGTTCAATGCCCGTAATTACCAAAACAATAGAATAGCCATTGTGTCTCGCGTGGATACACGTTTCAGGCACTCACGGGGTGAATGTAAGGTTTAATAATAATAAGGATCAAAGTTAGAGTGAACAGGCTTCTTCTGGGTAAGCTCACTCCATCGTCGACTCTGTCTCTGTCAGCTCTGACCTAGACTAGAGTCAAGAGCAAACCCATCACAAATAAAAAAAATATATAAAAAAAGGGTTCATACAAAAGTATATTACAAAATCGCGCCTCTTCCTCGGAAATACTTAAATGATACGGCTAACAATGGAAACGGAGCCGCGGAAATACAACACAGAATAAATATCTTCTAAATTAATACATTCTCATATCTCACCATCCGATGTACTGAGCACGGTAATGGATTCCCTGAACGCATGTGTTTCCAATTTAAATTTGGTGTAGAACGTCCAATTTATCTGAAACATGTGTACGTATGTACACGGTTTAATTCGTTTCATTTAATAGGAAATCTGGAAATGAACTCGAACGTTGCACGTGTTATAATTGACTGTATATCTATACTATCTGCACTAATATTATGAAGCTGAAGAATATTTTTTTGTTTGTTTGTTTGAACGCGCTAATCTCAGGAACTACTGAAAAATTATTTTTGTGTTAGTTAGTCCATTTATCGAGGAAGGTTATAAAACAATAAAGGCTATAAAGCAATCTTCAAGCTAGAACCATTAGGAGCGAAGCATAAATGAAAAATGTTGCAAAAACGGGCAAAAATATACCATTTTGAGAGCTTCCGTTGCGTGCGCTGCATAAACGGTTTAAGACGACGACTAACGCCAACGACCTTGAGGGAACAAAACGCGCAATCGTTTCACACCCGCGCGACCCGAAATTTAGTAGTTTTTTGTACTTTCCTTATTATTCTATGACTTTAAAAAAAAAATGCTCAGATCAAAATGTAGATAATTAAATTGTCTTTGAGATGGTGTCAATTTCATTAAAATACGCCCAGCGGTTTTAGTGTGATTGTCGTGTTTTCGTCCGTTTTAGACATAACTTTACAAATTAATTACACTATGTTATACGAAGAAAACTCAAAATTTGCTCAGATCAAATTATTATAAAAATAGTCTAATATAACATATATTTTTTTCAAATAAATTCGACTAGCCGTTTAGACGTGATTCTCATTTTAAAATCAGCTACTCAAGGGAATCGGCGCCTTAAGTTACGCAACAATCATGCATTTAAGGTAGGTAGGGTAGATTGGTAGGTAGGTAGCCAGTTGACGGGAGCAAAGCCGCGTGAGACAGCTAGTTTAATATAAAACGGATGAAAAGGTAGTTGGACTTTATTTTTGGAAGTCGGTGTCTATGTAGCAAAAAAAATGGTACCTACGAAAGACACCGACTTCCAAAAATTAAGTTATTTTTCACTTTGTAGTTTTTAATTTGGAAGTCGGTAGTATTTTTTGCAAAAAAGTTTTTTTATTTAACCCTTTTTAGTTATACCTACCTAATAAACAAGTTGTTTAGTAAGTACCTTAACGGCAGAATAGATTACCCGAATAACATAATCGGTGAAATGAGAGATCTGCGTACCCCTTTCGAGCGTACTGGCGTGATGTTATGTTATGAAATGGTATAAACAATAAACAAACATACGATTGCAGCAGTCCCGAGAGATTTGCCGTTATTTATTGAAGAGTTCTGTTGTATATCTCCGAAGTTCTTCATCAGATCTTCACCAAATTAAAATGAGACCAATTCGAAATATGCTCCTTCAAACGAAAAAATAATTTTCTAAATCGGTCCACAATTGACGGAGATATCGGTGAACAAACACAAAAAAAAAAACATACTTGAAGTCGAACATATAACCTCCTCCTTTTTGGTAAGTCGGTTAAAAATAATACTAGTGATGAAGAACGATCGATGTCATGAAAACCAACCACGTTAATTATAAAAAGTTTTCGGGTCGAAACAACATTGTTTTTCGTCAAGATATTCAGGATCCATTCGATTTTGACTTACGACGGCGTACCCAAGGACCACAATTGGAAATATATCTATCTATACCAATATTATAAAGAGGACAGATTTTCTTGTTTGTTTGTACCGAATAGGCTCCAAAACTACTGGACCTATTTAAAAAATTCTTCCACCATTAGAAAACTACATTATTCCTGAGTGACATAGGCTATGTTTTTATCCTGAAAACGGGTCCTGTCGCCTAAGTGTACCTTTCTTTTGTATATAGTGTAAGTAGTTAGTTTAATTTTAAGTTTGTAAAGTTTACTTTTGTTTAGTGTTTAAGTATGTACATATATAATATACTTAAAAATTAATCTTTTGACCTTTTCCAACGTCCTACTATCCTCTTTATTACATCACACGTGAGGACCCAAACTAAACACTATTTCAGCCTCTGTCCTCTGTCAAAACATGAAACGAAGTATAAAATATTTACGATACACCAAAAAGCTGACATATCTCCATTTTTTATTAGGCCAAACCCACAGAGCACTGAGTCTCTTCAATGGCCACTATTCAAGAAAAGAAAAAGTATTTCAGTGTAAATGTTGTTTAAATATTTTTGTAGTTTTTCTATTAGAGTTGGTTGTTACAGTGAGTGTCACTGTTTAGAGATTTGATTTAAGCATTGTCGTCACAAAATTGACTAAAGAGGCAAAGTCAATGAGCGACTAATAACTGTCTCTTTTGTGTTGAGAATTGACAGGAGAATCAATCATTATTATGTTTTTACTTTAAATTTAAATGACCTAATTTTGCGCATGGTTGGCGCAGTGGTTGAGCGATTGACTGCTGCGCTGCGTGTCGCGGGTTCGATTCCCGCACGGAACAAATATTTGTATGACCTACAGATAGTTGTTCCGGCTCTGGGTGTTTGTGTATCTGAGGTTATATGTTTGTAAACGCACCCAGGATACAGGAAGAAATTCCTAGTGTGAGGCAAAGTTTAAAAAAAAAACAAACGGAAACAAAATTAAAATAAACGATTAGACTATTGGTCGTAGTGTCAAAGATGAACCTGTGAAATGACCAATCAGATTTCTAGAAAAAGACAACAACTGGTTGCACGATGGCTTTGTTTCACATTTTTCTAACCGTATTAGCCAAACTGGGAAAGCCAGTTCTCTCCTTGAAGAAATTCACGGGCTCTGACAAATCTGACAACTCTGATTACAGCTATGACTGCTGAAGCTTGTGTTCAGCGCAATTGCGCGTCCACTTAGTTTAATAAGTAATAGAGGCTCTTTATCGCTGCCAGTGCGTCGTTCCTTACTCTATGACCAAACCGGTCCCTAATGAATGCCAGCGGTATCTTGACAATTTGTCATGACGTCGTCTTTTGATGACTCTGGAGTTAGCCCATGATTTATGGTTGGGAAGTTAAAAAAGTTTCGATTGTGGCCATTCGAGTTTAAGAGGATTTAGGGCTAAGAAGATAGGAAAATGGGAGACGAAAATAGGAGGTAATTTACCGGAGTTACGAGACAGATTATGTATTGAGAATCAGGAAATTAGGGCTTCTTAGGAAAAACAGAAAGGTTTGTAAACGGTTTACTCATACTCAGTCGGTAATACACAGTGGCGACGAGAATTGTTATTGTGAAGTCTTCGCGTAGCAGCACACTGGAAACAAAAAACCGGCCAAGTGCGAGTCGGACTCGCGCACGAAGGGTTCCGTACCATTATCGCAAAAAAGGCAAAAAAATCACGTTTGTTGTATGAGAGCCCCACTTCAATATTTATTTTATTCTGTTTTTAGTAAAAATTACAACTATCTAGCTATCACGGTTCATGAGATACAGCCTGGTGACAGACGGACAGACAGACAGACAGACGGATCTCGGAGTCTTAGTAATATGGGCCCGTTTTTACCCTTTGGGTACGGAACCCTAAAAAAGCAAAAACTTAACCAGATGACACACTCAGGATGACTTCTAATTCATTGGCAAAAACAACATTTATTATGGGACAAATCCGAATAACAGATTCTATTTCATATTTCAGAGTTAAATATTAGATGAGTTAAATATTAGGTAACCCCCTCAAAGATTTCTAATAAATCAAAAGTAATTCAGTATATTCTAGTTTTCTAATTGAAACAGTAACAATGGTTCCAAAACCTTTAAATTTGCCGTCATAACCGTGAATACACAGTTTTTGAGTGACAATAACGTTATTAAATTATACGTCGAGTTGTGCCGCCATTTTAAAATCTATGACATATTTTTACCAAACTACAATTTCCCTTGTTGGTCTTGTCGTCGCAAACGCTGCAGCTGAGCATGAGGCCTTGGGTTCGATTCCTGGGTCGGGCAGTTATTGGGTTTTTACCCGGCTGCAAGGAAAGGGTTATGTTTTTCGCGCGTATCTGTTGTAAGTATGTATGTAATATTCTTTATTACCTCATATCTTTCAAACTGCTAGACGGATTCATATAATTAAGACATCATTAGATAGGTCTTGACCGCCCAAGTAGAATAGATAGGTGAAGTTAAAAAAAACAAATATAGTGGATTTTGGGCGCCATATTGTCAGGGTCCCAATTTTTTTTCTTCCAAACCTATCGAGAGGGGTATCAAAATGAAGGGTTTTAAGAGGTGATTGCTAAAATATATACCAATTATATGTTTAAAAATAATTTAAAAAAATATTATAACTAAAAATTTGTAAATAAAAAAAGTTAATTTAAAAATCAAAAACCCGACTGCTTACCTGCATGGTGTGCAGTCGGAGGATGTCTATTCGCGAGCTGGCTGATTCCCTGATCCTCCGACTGCACAGCACGATTTTTTCTTGTTTATAGCATTTTAGTTCGCTTCTTAAGCAGTCGGGTTTTTGATTTTTAAATTAACTCTTTTTTCTATTTATAATTTCTCAGTAGCAGCCTGGAGTCTTGATTTGTGCATGCTTGATTTCTATAGACTCGCCCCCATCCGCTTTAGTGCTGTAAAACGGTAACTTTCTAAAGCATACTCCTTAGTAACGGCTAGGTAAAAAGGTTTGAAAAAAAAATATATTTATTATTGTTTCATGTTTAATATTTTTAACACATGGTTTTTTCGTATAACAAATAGTTTTGCTTTAAAAAAATAATCAACAATACGCTAGTTTTTCGCTACTTTTGGATACTCCAAAACGAATTGGATGTATATTCAATGGGATAAAGCAGTGTCTTCTGTCGCGGGTGACGACTTAAATCGCGAGCGTAACGAAGGACTCGAGGTTTACTCCCGAGCGTAGCGAGGGTGTTAAAAACTTAAATCACGAGCGAGTGATTTAAGACGAGTCCTGAGTGTAGCGAGGGATTTAAGTTCACCCAAGACTAAGACAGCTTTATCACCGAGGAAAATACTCTACTTTTCGTACCATTTGCGAAAAAAATAACACAATAATAATATGAGATAAGCATTTATTAAAAATAATGACAATTAAAAGTAAAAATAAATTAAAATAAACTTAACGTTTATGTATTTGAAGAAAACAAAAACGCGGCAAATTCCTATACTAATATTTTTTTGTCGGAAAAGCAAAGGCATCAAGCTCATACGGCCTCGTCGGTTTTCGTAATTTTATTTAATAATCATAACTGCATAATAAATGCGTATTCCTTTTTCAAAAAGATGTATAATGCTTTATATACAAACTCAATGGTGTAAACACAGATGTAGTTCAGTATAAATTTCGGTAAGTATTCCAAATTTAAATCACATTCTCCCCCAACGGCATAAAAGTATAGAAAAAAGAAAAAATGATTTGTGACCCGCACAGGTGTGTCTCCTGTGCGGGTAAAAATAAACATAAGAATAAACACAAAAAAAAAAAAAAAAAAATATAGTACTCACACATGTGCAGTTATATAATACTAAAAGAAATTGAGTTTATACGATACAAATATATTCATACAGTCTTCAGCAGGTCCAACAATACAAAAAACAATAACGTTATGCTTATCGCTTGTTTTTGCGCCCTAGTGGAACGGAGACGTGAACTGTGATTTTTAATTTAGATATTCCTAGAAGCTTATCTTATTCTTCGCTAAAATTTAAAAAAATCAAAGAAAGCGACTTTGTAATTGACTTTTCAATCAAAACTTTGAAACTCGTAGTTTCTGCCCAGAAACCTAAACAGATTTCAGCGATTTTGGGCTGTACAGAATTAATTACAAATTCCAATTTGAAGAAAATTCAAGGTGAACTTAAAATCAAAGCAACGCGCTGAAAACTTGTTCGAATGTTGAATTTAATTAAGTTAATACCTACGATTAATTAATTATTTGTAAGTAACTTACAGGGATATATAATATTCTATTCAGTGATCGATGAATCCTCACATTCATGTAATTAATATTCTTATCATTCACACATGATAATTTTAATATTTGTTTTCTTTTATAGACAAAAGGCAAAAAAAAAATTGTTCAGTCATAATGTAACCAACCTGCAATAATTCCAGAAGCAATTTCATGGGATACATACGGCGTGTTATTTTTCCACAAAGTCACTATCAAAAATAATATTATTAATTAATATTATGTGAATCCATCAGACATTGTCTCTGGTTGTTCTAGTCTGGCTAATGGCGAGTACTTACACAGACATAACCTAGTGGCCAGGATTATTCACCAGCAACTTGCTTTGAAATACAATCTAGTGGATACTGAGGTACCGTATTACAAGTATGTGCCCGGCTCTGGGGGGTGACCATAAGCTTTTAGAGCGGTATCAATTTGAGATCGAATAAGGGACAGATGTATCTGACTTGTATACATCTGTCACTTACTTGATAACAAATTGATACCGCTCTAAGAGCTTATGGTCACCCCCCTGTTCTCAAAAATGACCATGTCACGGTCTATCTATCATCACTGACAGGACTATTGTTGCCAATAAACCAGATATAGTGATGATAGACCGATTAGGGCGTCGCACAATGTTAATCGATCTCACCATTCTGCATGAAAAGAACCTCGTGAAAGCTGAGAAAGAGAAACAAATCAAGTATCTCGACTTAGCACACGAGGTTGTCGGCATGTGGTATGTATACTCGGCGATCATTGTGGCGATTGTCTTTACGGCTAAACGGTCTGACGGCCAAGAGCCTCGATGACCATCTGTCGAGGCTGTCATTGCGCTGTTGGACTAAGAGCCTGATACAGAAGGCAGTACTGCTCGATACAGCTTGCCTGGTGAGGAGGTTCCTGTCTCTGAAGCCCTAACCACCGGTAGCTTGGACCCTGCTCCCGACACCGGCGGACATTTTTTTTTTTAATATTTCAAATGTTTTTTATGATTCGTTTTTGAAGAAATATTCAAAAATGTAGGTAAATGATGTGTAGAAAAATAAATAAACGAAATAATATTAGTATTTCAATGGGCGTTTATATTTTTTTAAATCAGTATATTATTTTGTATTCATTTAACAATTTTCAAATACAATACGTAATATTATAATGCACTTAACAGTTTTTATAACCAATTTTAATATACTAAAAGGTCGTGACCACAATATCGTGCGAACTCATGCGAAAATTCTCGTTTGTTTTGACATATGACATGACAGATCCATCCGGCGAAACAAATTCGCATATTGAATAGTCCTTTCACAATACACAAATTATTTTTTGCTCGAAAAGTGATGGCGGTCGAATTTATTTTCATCGTAATTTTAGAAATATTGGTTGGTGAAGTTATGGATTCTATTTATGTTATTTAGTATAGGACTGTCTCGATTATTAAATATTCAGTTTTTCTGAGGACGGTCTGACCACCTAAATGTTAAATTACTCAATTGTCAAAAAGTGCAGTTCAAAAATCTTTAATAGACTTTTATACAACGGTTGGTCTAACTGTCACAGGTGCTTTACATTGCTAATCCAAGGAGTAATGATCCGAATTGCATGATTTAATTCCGCCCAGCCCGTTCCATCATCGGACTACCAGACGTACGGCGATGCGTCATCGGTACATGGTGGACATCCCACCCATACGCACAAAACGTTTTGGGGACACTTTTATTATGCGTACAGCTAAGGAGTGGAATTCCCTGCCGGAGTCTGTGTTTCCCGATAGCTACAATCTAGGGGCCTTTAAGTCAAGAATGAATAGGTTTTTTCTAGGCAAGCGTGCTTCACCGTCGACCACATCATCGCTTACCATCAGATGAGATAGTGGTCAAGCGCAAGCTTATTTATTGAACTATCATAATATAGTTATCAAACGCAAGCTTATTCATAGTATAAAATAAGCCCCTTGTAAAACACACTCTGTAGAATAATTATTATAAATAGCTTGTAGCAACGACCATGACAGGTTAATAATATAATTAATAATAAAATTACCCCCAAAAACGTTAAAGTTACGTGATAACCGTATATCGGTAAAGATTAAACATCATTTTATTATTTTCAAAATTATTTACTTTAAAATATGTATTGGCAGCGCGGTAAAATCGTGCAGCAGTGATTTTTTTTAATTAAAAATCTTTATTGGGGCAGACGTTATAAATGACAATATTTCAGTAATGATACCTCCCATGTTTTAATTTTAAATAGTTTTAATCAAGTAAAAACGTTTTCTGCCTGTTTTTAAATACTTAGTCACATCATCAGCCTATTAATGTTCCCACTGCTGGGACACAGGCCTCCTCTCTGTGAGAGGAAATGGGCCGTAATCCACCACGCGGGCCCAGTGCGGGTTGGTGGATGTCACATGTCTTCGAATTTTTGGTTCTAGGACATGCCGGTTTCCTCACGATGTTTTCCTTCACCGTTTTGAGAGCAGTGGTGATGAAATAATTTACACAAAGTAATGCGCCTACCTGGGCTCGAACCCACGACCACGACTTGTAAGTCGCAGCCGATACCACTAGGCCACCACTGCTCCCAATAATAAAATAAAAATACTTAGTCATGGAGCATTAATTCCCTTAAAGTTGTTGGAAGACTTCCTAGTATCTAATCATACAAATATTACAAACTAGCTGACTTTTGAACTTCATTCCACCTAAACACTTTTTTTTTTGCTTTTTCCTGTTTTTGTAGGTTTTAGAGAGAACAAACTATAGAAGTGCAGTCGTTCTGAAGTGATGCGCTTACATAAGTACATTCAGCATTTGAGTTCTATTTATATAGAGGAAGAAAATAAATTTGATAGTCTGTATGTTTATTGATTACGCTGCATGGGCTGCATGGATTTGAATTAAACTTAGCACACAATTAAATCATGGCGTGTATTAATTAGGAAAACTTTTGCCTGACATTAGATGCCCGACTAGCTCGGGGCTAATAGTCTCTGGCAAATGTGGGTTTTAAATGAATATTACAAAAAAAAAAACCAAGTTATTTCGAAATTGATCTAAGAACAAAGATAGAGAGATATTTTCAAGATGTTTTATTTATTTCAACTAGGGTGGCCAAGCGGCACTTTTGAATGTCACAATTAAAATTTACATGGAATAAAAATTGATTCTGCCGTGCATTCGGAAAGTAGCTTGTTATGGAGAAGAATGCACAAGAAACTCAATACTTACTCTTTAAAAAAAATAGTTTTTACAATATTTAGGTACATAAGTACATACATTAATAAATTCATATACTCGTATGTGAGGACAATGCACCCAGAATAGCACTACACACTATACTACGTAAAGGTATAAAGTATTAAAAGTACTCACACATGTACTGTGCAGTTATATAATAGGTACTAGAAAAACATTAACATCCGAAGTAGTTATGACCAATCCCAACTGACGGCGCCCGTTCACGAACATGGCGCATGAATCGGCGTCACTCAGCTCAACCATCATGATGGGAACCGAATGATCCAACACACGCGCCACCATCAGAGAGACATTTGAGAGAGCATGAACTAAACTTGACACTAAATACGAAACTAATCCGCTTACATCTACTGCCAAATCAAACACAAAAATACAAAGAAAGAGTAATGTCCCAAAAGAATAAGTTTCCCAAACGAAGAAGACAATCTAAAGTACCTAACTAACAGGAAGTTACGAGAACAGCACACACGTTTGAAGTCCCAACATAACATACATACCTATGAACATAAAGGTCGTAAGGGTCGGACCACAGAGCACCAAGTCACCTCAGCGGCCAAAGCTGATGGCATTGTCAAAAATGTTCATACAAACTAAGAGTGCTCGTACACGCACTAAATTACCACACTTCAACAAATCTACACTGCCCAACGGCTCTCGTAACGTAATAATGACGCGGTGCGCACGAGATTATGTCTGTCTGTATGGGGGAAAGTGGGGATGACTAAGTGAAAGTGTGAGTGAGATAGATACACTACGGCTATGACAGCCGATACTTGTGCACAGGGGGGTGACCATAAGTTAGTTGCAAATAAGAGCGGTATCAATTTGATATCGAGTAAGACACAGATGTATACAAGTCAGATACATCTGTCCCTTATTCGATCTTAAATTGATACCGCTCTAAGAGCTTATGGTCACCCCCCAGGTCAGTTTTACGGCGATGAATATTACTGTTATTTGCAACTACATTCTACCAGCGGGTTCACCCGCGTGAACGTCGGAAATTATCCTAAGCCAAGTTACTCTCGGAATAAAAAGTATTATATGTTCTTATCCAGGATATGGTGTATCCAAGCGTTATGTTTCATCCAAATTCGTTTAGGCGTGAAACGGTAGATATCAAACAGACAGACTTTCGCTTGTAAAATACTAGCTTCTGCCAGCGGCTTCGCCCGCGTTGTATTCGATAACTATCCGGGAGAACATATTTCCGGTATATAAAGTATCCGCTATGTGCTATTTCTGACTGTAATCTATCTCTGTGTCAAATTTCATCCAGATTTGTCCAGCCGTTTGAGCGTGGAGAAGTAACAAACACACTCACATACTTTCACCTTCATAATATTAGTGTGAAGCGAGATTAGTATCGGTAGAGGGCATCTCTTGTCACTGCCGGAGCGGCGGCGTTCCGTGGTCTAAATCGCGGACCATAACTACTTAAGTCCTCAACGCAAGGACGTTGTTGAGTAAATAAGACAAACTATTTGAGCTAACATGTAAAAGTGATTTGAATTATGTGATTATTTCATTTTGAATAATGTATCTACAATTAGATGATGTGGGTCTGTTGTCTTGAACTTGGCGGTACACTACCGACTGCCTGTTATAAACTTAATTTTAAGTAAATACTCAGATTATTTACCTGCAGTGCCCTGCGTAAGATAAAGATAAAGATATATTTATTTGCTAAAACACGTGTATACATGCAAGAATAAATAATACGTGCATGCAGGTTATCATTGAAAAACAGAAAGTTCGGACATGTTTGCCACCTAATTATGGCATGCAAATATTTTAAAAGTTAATATCATGGACAGTTTGAAAATGAAAACACAAAATGAATTTAAATAAACACAATAATTAAAAGTTAAATAAAAAAAAAATAATTATTAATAATAATGTCAAAATATCAATCAAATGTCAAAAAAAATACGTTAAAATATCAATCAAATGTTAATGTCTTGAGCAATTACAAAAATTTATTCAAACACAATAATTCGGTACTAAATGTCAAATAAAAATAATACAAAAAATATGTAAAATATCCAATAAATGTCAAATCGAAATGTAGGTATGTCAAATCCATGTAAAAATATCAAACTTATGTCAAATAAAATAGTATGCCAGATCAGTGTAAAATATCAAATAAATGGCAAAGAAAATGTAAGTACCCATGTCAAATCTATGTAATATTCATCAAATGACAAAATCAATAAAAATCTATGTTAAAATAAATGATTCTACCAGAAATTCACTAACAGTATAGTAAGCCTTTTTACTTAGGAACGTTTTTAATTGTTTCTTCAATTGAACGTTATTAAGTTCCCTCCAACTTTTGGGTAACTTGTTATAAATAGTAGGAGCCATACAGAAAACACATTTGCGCATAAGTGCCGTCCTACTTCTATGTAGACAGACCTGACTTGGATCACGCCTGTTTCTAGGAAATTTATCTGCCATTTGCGGAAATAAGTGACTATTATGCCTAACAAACATTACTGTTTCTAGAATATAAAGGGATGCCAATGTTAATATTTCATACCGTATGAAATAGGGCTTACAACTATCGATGGTTTTTAAATTAAACATGGCTCTGAGGCATCTCTTTTGCGCTTTAAATGCAGCTTCTATATTAGTTGAATTACCCCAAAAGATAATCCGAGGAAATGATACGAGTAGGTTGGAACTTGAATTAAAATAATAGGTATGCCAATAACCTGAATTTTATACAGCATAAACCGAATACGACAAGAAAACAAATTTCACGCAGGATCCCAATAAAAGAAGGTCAGAGGTCGGTACGGCCAGAAAAAGCATTTTCTGATTATAGCATTACTCGAAGCAAACATAAGTATGTTTAAAAAAAAATAACTGCATTAAAATATATTTTTAAAGTTGCTTGCCCTTGTTTGTCTATTAAAATCGAACCAACAATTATCAAAACAATAACATCTTGCACTTTCACCCATAGGGCAATCATAAGTTCTTTTTTGGCGATACTCTCTATAAATTTTGTGCCTTAAACTAAATACATTTCAGTCAATCAAACAGCTCCAAAGATGTGGCGACACTTGAAGGAGGTCTTTATCCGGCAGTGGACCTCTTTCGGCTGAAATGATGATGATGATGAAACAGTCCCGCAGCAATTTATTTAAAACTAGCTGTGCCCGCGGTTTCGCTCCAGTTATTTGTCTGCCAACCCGGGTAGGGTTGGCAGACAAATAACTTACTAACCCTCCTGCCCACCCTACTTACCAACAAACCATTTTTTTTCTATAGTCATCATTCTTTCGCGGAGAATCTTAACAGTCAAATCTTTCATTCAAAAAATAATTTCAAATGCACAACGCCATCTATCGAATATCGAGTTCAACTGTCCGAGTATCTGAATTGCGTGTGTTGTGATAATTTTACTTCTTGAACACTTTAAATTCATCTAACTTTTGATAGAGTGAACCGCTTGCGATGAAACAAAAACTGAGTAATTCTTCAAGTTACGCACAATTTTTATATATAAAAGTTATCTTCATTGGTTTCGTACATTTCACGTGATGCTTGCACAAATAAACAGACAAACAAATAAACAGACAAACAGACAAAAATCCCAAAAATGCTGGAAATAGGTCCTTATTAAACCACCAATTCATTCCACAAACGCGCCTATATATACTATCCATAATTCTCCTACCTCCCAGAAACTAAGGCATGGCGGAGCATAACTTGTTGGAACAAGTTGCCTTTCTTAATTTAAACTAGCTTTTCTCTCAGACTTAGTTTAGACGCTTATTCAGGCGGAACAGTTATTAATGCTATCTTTTAGAAGTAGTTAGTACTTTCTTAGTTTAGTTCTCGAACAAATCTGGTTCAGGAATTTTGAGTAATTAGTTTGTTGTTACATTGTTCTAGTTATTGCCCTTATTCTGATTGATGTGTTGCTTTTATGTGTTTTCTATTTCCATACTTTTCCATATTAACACTCACCCGTTTTTAACCTAGCCATATTATCTCTTACATCCCTCCTGGCATCCACATTCACATTTAAAATTTTACTCACGACATTTGTCCTCTTCGAAATCAACATAGTTTGGAGGCATGTGGAACAAGGTGTAAAGTCCCACAAACCTCCAATAAAAAGGGAGGATCCTCCGACCAGACGGGTGTTGCGTCTAGTTCGGGCAACTGCCCAACGGTTATTGTCGGACTGTTGTATGTGTTCAAATCGCGCCGAAAACTTTGCTTGCGCGATGTAGGATTTGTGTGGCGTCATGTCATTAGTTCGTAAGTGGCGGCGTCGGTGCCGCTACAATAGTAATCTCAAACCGTTATAAGAACGTTGTGGCTCTAGAGTTATGGAAGTGATTATTAAAATATTTTGTTTTTACCCGACTGCGCGACGCAAAGGACGATAATTTGTTATTAAACCTGATTAAAAGTTGGTTTAAACACTTTTAAAATTAATAAAAATAACTTTTAATTATGTGAAAATGGTGAATCCGTTACCCAAATGTTTTACAAACCAATGCAAAGTCGACGAAAAAGTAATATTATATTATTGAATTAACCTATTTTAGTAGCAATAGCCATTTTATGTTATACAAGAACTGGCTCTCTAAAAATACAACTAAAACTTATACCCATTTTTTTCGTGTAAAGGGTACAGAATACTCAACCAATCTCTTACCGTCAACGGTTCGTAGCCCCTACGATCCGAAACCGATATGATGTTTTCTTTACATTGCCAGATGTTTCGATACTGAAACCCAATACGTGCCCTTGGAGGCTTGGATTTAAAAAGACATTAACGTCGTGGCGTTGAGGGCTTCAAGCCTCTTCTGTTGAGTACGGGAATTCGGAATTATATCACTAGAAAATTCTTAGTATTTTTTTTGATAACGGAAATATGATATGTCGGAAGGCCTGCCTGCCCTGGGCTTGGTTTATATTAATAATAAGCGAATGGAAAACAACAATATGTTTAATGATGTTTTCTATTTGTTACGCTGTTTGGAAAAGTACATTGCCCAAAACATTCCATGTTGTTCTTCAAGTTTCTGAATATTTCTCCTCGTTGCAAAACTAGTATTTTGCCAATATATTTCAGATTCAGTTAATTTTGTTTGTTAGAAACTCTGTGATAACTACTGCTAATAACATGGTTTGCTTACCACAATTTTTTTTACAATGCATGTCCTCGAAAAGAGCGTTTTCCAAGTAGACAAACTGTGCGGAAAGTGTCACTTTTTTTTTATTAGTGCTTTTTACTTTCCTGTACTTTTTTTTAATTTTTAACTCCAACGTCAGCCCGCCGCATAGAGTTTCTATTATTTGAGAAAAGTTTAAAAAAATAACCTTTTATATGATTATCATTCATATAAAAGGTAAAACAAAACTAATACTTCATTTAAGGCGTTTTTAATTACTCTAGGTTTAGATTTTGATCAATAAATTAATTTTAAATATTCATTAAATATGTTTGGTAGACTGAATATTTTGCTCGTGATTTTTTGCGATAAGACGTGACCGCTATTTGCACATGCGCAGTAGATATGCCCGAGGAACTATGAACTATTAGTTAATCTGTGGATATGCTGAGCGCCCTTGAATAAGCGCCATTTTATTAATTTCTTGTTTGGTTCAGATATATTTTTTTATTTCCTCGCACAATGCATAGTAAAATGTTGTATGATACACGTGCGTAAGAAGATTTCCGACTTGTGTCGATTTATCCACTCATCGGAAATCACCTACTTTCCGCACTTGTAGCATAAATAACTATAGTTAACATAAAAAATGTCATGTAAATATGGACAATTTACATGTTTTTTTTATATTAACTGTCAAAAAATGTTAATATGTCAAAACATAGGTGTAGGTTACTAAACGTAAGAAACGGTTACGTAGATAATTCTGGGATTTCAATAATTATACTTTTTTTTTACATCGTAATACCGAAAATTGATGGATTTTTGTATGATTCTAAAATACCTACTGCGTACTGTTTTTGTAACAAAAGTAAGCGTTTCTTTTCTATCCGAGTATTTTTCGGTCGTACCCAGCAAAAGGGTTAAATCTCACTCAATTTGTTAGGATCAATGCCAAAAATTCTATCCTCCTGAATATATTTGAGAGCTTGAAAATGATAGAGGTGCTCGCGTTCGTTTTATAAAACAATTTAATTTTCGATTCTCCGTCGACACGGCCCTTTTACACCATTTGTGTTAAATGAAAAACGGTACGATGGAAATTATAATTACTGGAGGAGACAGTAGGTACTCTCAACAGCGTAAATAACTTACAATTGTGCAAAATTCAAAAGCATTTGTTAGTGAAATAACGATTACAAGTTTGAGAAAATAGGTATTTAATAAGTTTGGCTTTGAAAATACTATGTACGAAACCTAACGCCGTAAAATTTCTGTCAATACTGTAGGAGAAAATTAGTCATCATTGCAATTTCAAGAATTTTTTTGTATACATTTTGAGTAAAAATCGTGAAACTATCGATAAAACCACCCACAAAAAAATGAAACCATTACAACAGAAATACAAGTACCAACCTGCTTAGTCATAGTCAAAAATAATTTTTAGAAATATTTTAATTACCAACTTTTAAAGAGCAACAATGGAGATCATGAAGTTGGTAAATACATTACGAATATTACGATGGAAACATCGAATTTTCATGAAAGTTTTCGCATTCAACATAGCTTTTAAATGAAGCATTGAATATCATTTCGACAAAAGTGTCACAGACCTTTCTCTGCGCGACCGCGAGACGCGACCGAGGCAGGAGACACGTGACACCACTTGTCCTTAGTAGTCTTTAGGCTTTCTACGAGAGTGAGTACGCGCGCGAGACCGCGACGCACGAGCGTGACGCGCGACAGTAAGCCGGACTCGATCACGGACGAGTGGTGTCGCGTGTTGCGCTCGAAACGCGCTTATACATTAAATAACCATTTTTTGATTGACTTCCATATTGAAAACGATATTTTTTGGCCTCTTATTGTAAATAATTCGTTGATAGCCAATATTTGTTTACTTTTGTGATAAAAATGTAATATCATATCGCAGTATTCTTTTTCCTCCAATAGTGATTTGATAAATTGGCTTTCCATTGCAATGTAAAATAATAATTTTCTACAATATAACTGATTTTAAAATCGATGCGAGTATGTGTGCTACACATGTCTCGGTTTCGCGTCGCGGTCGCGCAGAGAACTCGCACCTTAAAGGAGCAACGAAGATAATGCTTGTGACTGTACAAGACAAAACACCTCGCAGACCCTAAATTACTTTCCACAAAGAACGTTCGACTGCTATCAAGTAGTTTTCTAAACACCGTTTAATTATTTCTAATGGCTATTACACTATATCAAAGTAAAATACGCCGAAATGTTCGGAAAATTCGCAACAATGGAATGTCGGCAATTTCCCATTTAATAGAATTCATGTTGGCAGCAATCGTGTCGGAATTTGCCGAAGGCACAAATTTTGCTGTTGTCTTCTGGGTTTAGTTTCTGGATTTTTAACGTTAGAACTGTTTTTGGACCTTTGTCTTTAAAGATTTAGTGGGAGCTTCATCAAGTAAGTAGGACACTTATTTCAGCAAAAACCGGTAGATAAGTCTTACTATTATCTGTCTTCTTATTGTCTTTATTATTTGTTATGCGATTTTGATTTTTAAGCTGTAAGAGTTAAAGTTTATCAGAGTATTGTAATATAATGATTGTCATTGCTACGAGTACTAATAGCTTATTTTTTTCAAGTCAGAGGCCTTAGTGCGAGTTTTTACTCACGCTCAATCGCGTTAACGTAAACGTCAATTTGTATTGAAATTGGATAAGCGCCGTCTGGGGACGGTAAGGAGAAACCTCTTTTTTTGTATACATTTTGACATAAGAGATCGTTAAGATTATCACGAATGAGTACCTACGTTAAAAAAATCGCACTAAGGCCTCTGATCTCGTGAGGCTGAGACGAACAAGATGCGAGTTCAAATCCTGCGTCGAGGATATATTGTTTTCCATTTAATTTAGAATCTATTAAATAAGTATTTCTCGTATTATTGTTAACAACTATAGACGGACTCATTCCTCAAATAAAAAAAACTAAATTGGTAATAAAAAAAATAAAAAAAACTTGTAATAAGTGTGTAGTTGAAAGATAAATATACGTATTCATTGTAAAACTGGTAATCAAATATTACTAAAGATAAGGGTAGGAAAATAAAAATTAATCGTGACAATGAAGCTAAAGCCAGTCTACGCACATTTTTTATTACTAAATTGCGAAAAAAATATTTTTCCAATTCTTTAATATCTATTTTATAAATTTAGTATCACGTTACTATTGAAAAATAATCTAATTGCAAGAGGAGAATGTTGGCATCAGAGAAGTTGGTAGAAGACTTAATTATAATATAGCAGTAAGTGTTTTTTTATGATTTTATACTTCGTTTTTATATATTGCTTTTCCTCATACCGTGACGTAAGCAAACATATTTTTTATATTATTAAACACTAGCTGACCCCCGCGGCTTCGCTCCCGTCTTCTGGCTACCTACCTACCTACCTCCTACCTACCCTACCCACCCTACCCTTACTACTATACGAATGTAACCTGTAAACTATTATTTCTACCGGCGGCGGCGATTTAATTAAAATTTAGAACATAAAATCTGCTATTGTGAGTCAATCTTAAAAGATAGACATATGCTGTTGCGAACTTGTTTTTAGAACTTTTAAAGAAGAACATTATATTTGCGTAACTTAAACCGTTTATGCAGCGCACGCAACAAAAGCCCTCAAAAAGGAAAATTGTTGCCCGTTTTTGCAACATTTTTCATTTATGCTCGGCTCCTATTAGTTGTAGCGTGATGTTTTATAGCCAATAACCTTCCTCGATAAATGGACTATCCAACAATAAAATAATTTTTCAATTTCAACCAGTAGTTCCTGAGATTAGCGCGTTCAAACAAACAAACAAACTCTTCAGCTTTATAATATTATTATAAGTAAGTATAGATATTAGTATAGATAAAGTGACACCCGTTCCATTTCTTTGTGTCAGAAAAATACAGTCAGATTGTTTACTGACGTGTAGAACCAGCGGTTGAATAACTCTGGGTTACTGGGGCTGGATAATGGATATCTTCCATGGGACCTGGTGAACTTAAAGAAGTTGGTGGCCGATTTAATAGTCACGAGTCAGTTTGAAGAGATGGTGCTCCACATCGCTATTAAGACAACATCTCCTCCCACAGTCAACAATACTTATGACGACGACTAACGCCAACGACCTTGAGGGAACAAAACGCGCACTTGTTTCACACCCGCGCGACCCAAAATTTAGTAGTATTTTGTACATTCCTTATTATTCTCAGACTTTAAAAAAGAAAGCCTCAGATCAAAATGTAGATAATTAAATTGTCTTTGGGATGGTGTTAATTTCATTAAAATACGCTCAGCGGTTTTGGTGTGATTGTCGTGTTTTTGTCCGTTTTAGACATAACTTTACAAATTAATTACACTATGTTTTACGAATAAAACTCAAAATTTGCTCAGATCAAATTATTAATAAAATAGTCTAATATAACATATATTTTTTTCAAAAATAACGACTAGCCATTTAGACGTGATTCTCATTTTAAATTCAGCTACTCAAGGGAATCGGCGCCTTAAGTGTCAGTGTGTGTTTGTTAATTTTTTTTATTTATTTTTTAAACGTTGACCCACACTAGGAATTTCTCCTGCATCGTGTGTGCGTTTACAAACATATAAACTCACATACACAAACACCCAGAGCCGGAACAACTATTTGTAGATCATACAAATATTTGTTCCGTGCGGGAATCGAACCCGCGACACGCAGCGCAGCAGTCAATCGCTCAACCACTGCGCCAACCATGCGCCCAATAAATTAAATAAATAAACTTTTATCATAATGTTTAAGGAAGTGCTTCACACAATTAATAAGCAGATCTTCTTTTTACGATCATAACCATATTTAAAACTAAAAATACTTATAAAAATAATATAGTGTGTAAAACATCAAAGTATTTAGTGCTATTTTCACTTATCTATACTAATATTCTTAAGAGGAAAGATTTTATTTGTTTGATTGTTTGTACCGAATAGGCTCCAAAACTACTGGACCGATTAAAAAAAATCTGTCACCAATAGTAAGCTACATTATTCCTGAGTGACATAGGCTATTTTTTAACCCCGAAAACTGGTCCTGTGGGGTGGTCCTCGGGAGCGAAGCCGCGGGGAAAAACAGCTAGTATTTTTTAAGTAAGTCATGCAGTTAATGTGGTAATGTTATTATTATAAACTAGAAATATTATATACTAGCGGACGCCTCGCGGCTTCACCCGCGTAGTGTCCGTTCCTGTCGGAGTACAGGGATTAAAAGTAGTCTACGTCACCCGGAGATAGTGTAGCTTCCCAACGGTGATGATGATTTTTGAAATCGTTCCAGTAGTTTTTAAGTTTATTCGTTACATACAAAAATACAAAAATTTCCTCTTTATAATATTAGTACAGATATAGATTTCTAGACATGTAACATGTTGATTCACTACATTAAACACTTTGTAATAGTACATTATGGTACAAGTGTGCAATGTTGGTGATTACCGCTGAGGCGCCATTGAGACCCGAGCCGTAGGTGAGGTTCTTAAGAGAGCCGAGGACGGTAATCATCAATACACACGTGTATCATACGACGTTTTTCAACACACTTGTGAAGAAAATAATGCTAAAAAATCATTTTCAACAGTAAAAACGAGTTGTGAATTTTTTTTCACAATAGCGGGCAAAATTAATCAGTTTTCCTATGCGCGCGCATTTAACCACAGACTCATTTAATAATGGCGATCGGCCATAGACTAAAAGAATGAGGTTTCTATTTTTTGGCTTTTCATGGATAGTGTTTTAGCCACGTACAAAATAGGGAATTTAAATTTTTCTTATTTACAGAGCAAATAAAATTTACATTTGAGTGAAAGTTTTATTTATTAAGCACGTACAAGTTGAAATTATCTATTTAAATACGTAGTTGCATGAAATGAGAAATCAATAGGTACCTTAATTTATTTGTACTATTGAGCACGATCTTTTTTGTATCGAAACTTTTTTAAGAACAAAGCAACTCAACCAATAAAATTAAAAAAAAACTCTATAACTCACTTGTGAATAATAGCAATGAAAAAGCCACAGTTTAATAACAGGTATCATTATGTGCCTAATTGCGGTGAAATTAGAGTCACTTTATGAGCAAGTGTGTTGAAAAATATATACCAGATTACTTACCTACATTTAAAATAAAAATAGGTTGTTATTTTATGGGAACAATTGAAACGAAGAAACTGTTTTTTTGGCACTCTTATCAGAAGTAGTTTAGTATTCTAACTTCTTTTGTGTTTTAGTTTTAAATTTATGAAAAGTAATAATTTTTGTAAGTACGTAGGTAATTGTTTAATACTTATTTTGAATAAAATCGTTATCATAATCATCCTGTCGACGAACAGTCCAATGGCAAATCGGTCTTAGGAAAACGGTTGCTGAAACAAAAAACATAATTGAATATTGTAAAAAGAAGTGGAAGTTTAGTTTTGAACTCGCAATAACGTTACGTGGTAACTCAAACAAATCCTTCAAGTTTGATAAGCTAATACGTATCGAATAACATTTATCTACTGCTAATTGCGGAACGTTCAAATTTGTCTAACTTTAAGCTGGTCAGCTAACGGCTGGGTGGGTCAGGTAACAGCTATTACCGACTGTACATAATGGGCAACTTCTATAGTAAAGTACCTATGACGCGCCAAGTTATGCGAGAATAGATTAACTGAATAACATGAAACTTGAACATAACAGGTGGAATGGTAGTATACCAGGGTGAACTGTACACACCTACGTACCCCTTTAGAGCATACTGGCGTGATGTTATGTTATTAAATGGTGTAAACAATAAACAGACATACGATTGCAGCAATCTCAAGAGATTTGCCGTAATGTATTGAAGAGTTCTATTGTATATCTCCAAAGTTCTTCATCAGATCTTTACCAAATTTAAATGGTGTTTTATATTTATTTTATTGTAAAAATAAAATGTTGTAAGTGTGTTGTTTATTGTAGCGCTTCCAAACATCGTTCATAATGCCCACGGCAAAAAAATTTGAACTTACTGCCTGCGTCTGTGTTTCCGGACGCATACAACCCGAACCTCTTTAAAAGTTAGATTAGAGTAAACAGCCTTCTTCTGGGTAAGCTCACTCCATCGTCGACTTTGTCTCTGTCACCTCTGACTTAGACTAGAGTCAAGAGCAAACCCAAACTAGATTTAAAAAAAGAACTTTTTAAATCGGTCAACAGTTGACGGAGAAATCGGTGATCATACACAAAAAAAAAAACAAAAAAAACATTGTCAAAAACAGCCGGACATAGAACCGCCTTCTTTTTGGAAAGTCGCATAAAAATGGGCCCTTATCAACACGAAATACTCATTCACACATACACAAAATTATCGACTTTCCATCTACAACCAAATAAACTACATAAACATACCCCAGTAAAAAAATAAGTTTGCTCATCTAATAATAAGATCGGACTGAGATTCACTGAGAGTTAAGTTCGTCGCCTCACCACGACAAAGGAGAATGATTGGGGTCTTAATTAGTTCGCGACCTCGATCCGTGAAGAATGTTTTTAATAGGATTTCAAGCAAATCTGGACGAGGCTACGAGACTCTGCCCTATGTAATTGCTAATTTTACGTAATAACTAGGGTTGCTAACCGTACTCGAATGTAAAGTATTGTACTATATTTTGCATAGCCGTACTTTAAATTTACAAAAGTAATGAAGTACTAATGCTAAGATACTCTAATTATTTGACTACCAGTTTGGATTTAATTGAATGAATGCCTGTCATTTCACTGAGAAAGATTTTGTCTTTTTGTGAAGTGGAAAGAGGACTTCATTAAAATTAATGACTAATACTATATAATGATACAATTATTTTCAAAACAACGAAAAATTCTAATATTTCGCAACATAATCTGTTTTAAAAATTACAATATAATGTACTCTTTTAAAGCCTGTATTCTTCATTTACCCTCTCGTATTACTCTATTTCTTCTAAAAAAATTGGTAACCCTAGTAGTAACACTTCGTGGAAGCTTTTTGGTATGAACTGGATGGTAATTCAACGAGGCTCATCTTTTGTTTTGATAGTTAGGTTGCCTAATTTTCCGCTCTAAGAAGCGCTATTCAAGCCACGGTGGGTTGTGGATTGGCGCGGGTCTTTATACAATTTTTTTTTTGTTGCTTGAACTGCTTCTTATACTAAATGACAGCTAGTCTGAATTACTAGCTGAGCCCTACGTCATCTAACGTCACTAAAGTACAGGTTGACTTTTAATGAATTGGTCATCTTTCAGGGGATAAAAAACAAAATGTATATGATCCAATTTTACTATGGGAGCAACCATAAAAATGAGAATAAATCTCTATTCCTTACACTTGATTATTATTTTCTTATTTCTTAATTGATCACATAGTAAAACTAACATTAACATTAGAAACGGGATATTTACCATGTTTACTGTTTGTTACGAGTTTCCGATATTTCAGTGCTGTTGCAAGCACCGAAATATCGGAAATTATATTAAATTATAAACTCACAAAACAACATTCAACACGACACTCGTAACAAACAGTAAACATGGTAAATATCCCGTTTCTAATGTTAATGTTAGTGTTAGTGACCATGACAGTTTAAAAACTTATATCACATAGTAAAAGTTGTAAATTCATGAGTTTAAACTAAACATAAGTCAAAACGTCTCTAACTGACTACCATAGAGACATAACGTTTTGAACTCGATGCGACTGCCACGTCGTACTCGTTAACAAACCAAGAGTACACTGACCGAACCGCACCGCAGTGCTTATCGGCTGTGAGAAACTCCTTACAGTAGTTGTCAAAGTACTCAAGCGTGAGGTAGGTCTCAATTTCTGGATCGGGCAAAGGGTATTGTTACATTCCTATACTTATACGGACCCCACTCACAGTGTTTAACACCAGACTTCTGAATTGACCATTTTATTTTAACAACACTACTTTAATGCTAGAGTTTGACTAGTGTTTGAATGCGTGTATGTGTGCGGGACGCAGCGGGTGATCTTCAATGATATTTATATTAAAAAAATACTCGGAATTACTTTAATAATCTTTAAGTAGGTAGGTACATTCAGTCAGGTTGTGTGATGGTTGAAATAATAAAAAGGTAATAAAAACGTATAAATATAACATCGTCCAGAGGCTCTTAGCAGAAGAGTGAAGAGGCGGAAGCGGATGCTGAAGACATCACGATGTCCACAGGATATAATGTTCTGACGCGACGACCAGGAGCGCGTGTGATTTGAATCGAAGCCAGAGTTTCCCGTCGCGCTGCAGAGATGGCGTCAGCAGTCGGTTATTAACAACTACCCTAGAGTAGAATTTGACAAGTGACTCAAACTATAGAAACCGGGGCTGATTTACAACTCTGTTGTGTAATTTATGTCTAACAGATGAGGTACCCTATCTATGATCCTCTTCCCTGTCCAATGAGTCATATATGATACACGTGATTGTTTAACTATTGTGTCTGCTATGGACAGTGAACCTGTTAATATTAGGGTCACAAATTAAGCATGATGCCAACGACTCGCCATGTGCCAATCATCAGTACTTACACTCCTGCCTCGCTGATGAACGTCACTAAGTCTAGTCTAGATCCTCTTGGCCTTGAGCTGGCTTTGCTTAATATCAAGTTTTAATAGGACGAAGAGCCAATTTATGCTGGATTTGTTACTTTGCCATGCGGTTTACGGAACCTAACAAGTGTTACTTTCTCATACGCGCACGCTATTCGAATAAAACCTATTTATAAAACCAATTCACCACCAACTCACGATTTCACAGGCGCGTAACCGGAAAAAAACCCGAAAAATACAAATGTTACACCCACAAAATGTTACGTATGCAATTTAAAAGAAGCCATTATACGTAGGAACTTATTTAGTCATGAAGTTTCACAAATTCTGGTCACGTTCCTGGGTACAATTCATTTTTATGATGTCGGGGCATCAGCTGGGGGCCAAGCGATATGAGTGAGCTACGATTGTTTGCCCGTTCCGTTTGCCCGCAGCAAACACTGGCTTTGGAATAGGCATTGGCAGAACTATAGGTGGACTGGATACATTTACTGATGCGTTATTGGAAAATGAATCTGAAAAATCTGTTGCGTAACTTCTAAATTAATTTTCTTTCAACTACGTAGCAATATTATCATTAACACTACAAACCACACACACACAAAGTCACAAAGGACGTATTTTTTGCTTAGAACTAAAACAGTGCAGAAATGTTATATGAAATCTTATAGTTGCACAGTTTTTGATTAATGCACTGTTTTTATTTTTTATTTAGATATAAATTTGCCACAGAGGTTTAATGTCTGAAACTGACAAAAAGATACTGGCTCAAAATAAAAATCGGCTGAAAAAAAACGACTTGGTGAAAAAAAAATACAAATAAACCAAACAAATACTAGAATTAAAGTTCCAAGTAAAAGTGCAAATTTCACTTTAAATAATTGCACATTTAATAATTGTAAGTTTTAAATATATGAGAAGATGAATTAAACTTTGTTTTCATTAACTTGAGTTTTTATTTTGAGTAGGTATATTTTATCACGGTTTGGTAGTTGAAAGAAAAGTAGATTACGCATCTTGCTAAAGTGAGTATGCACTCGTGTTAATTTAGTGCCCTCGCATGCGCTCAGGCACCAACATAACTTTGCGCTCGATGCAACAATCTACTATTATTAAAGACTAAAACGCAAAGGAAAGGAAAGGGATTTTTCAAAATCAGCCCCAATAATGGGTCAAACAGAAGTTCGAAGTATGTATGTGAATGTTGCGGACCGTGGCAAATATTACAATCACACTATTTATGGAAAGAAAGAAAATGTCAACGGAGTTATATTTGGTAATTTTATTAACATATACAGGGTGTTTGGAAGGGAGCTGTACATACGCCTAGGGTAGAAACTAGGGATAGTCTGCTACCTACCCCCGCCCATTATATTGACCTTGGCCTCAAGGTTTTTTTTTAATTTATTATTATTTTTTATTTGACTTTTTTATGATTTTTTGACTAAAACTACCTGTAGCTCAAAATCTATCCATGGGACCGGTCGGCTAATGGTCTTGTTTTAATCGTTAGAGTCTTAGGGTCCTGCAAAAAATTATTTTACACCAGAAAATTGTGGAGAAGAAAAGTTATGGGGCCTGAAGTACCGTAGTAAGGTAAAGAAATAATTTTAAGGGCAACTTTCTATGGGGTTTAAAAAAAAACTAACAGGGTTGGAGTTCTTCTGATTTTTTTAAAACATCCTCAGTCCATGCCCTTTCTAACGATATGCTAAAAGTGTAATTATCACTTTTAGTTTTAAAGTTATTAATTAATTCTATGGTACTTCAGGCCCCATAACTTTTCTTCTCCACAATTTTCTGGTGTAAAATAATTTTTTGCAGGACCCTAAGACTCTAACGATTAAAACAAGACCATTAGCCGACCGGTCCCATGGATAGATTTTGAGCTACAGGTAGTTTTAGTCAAAAAATCACAAAAAAGTCAAATAAAAAATAAAAATAAATTAAAAAAAAACCTTGAGGCCAAGGTCAATATAATGGGCGGGGGTAGGTAGCAGACTATCCCTAGTTTCTACCCTAGGCGTATGTACAGCTCCCTTCCAAACACCCTGTATACAATTGAATATTCTAAAAAAAAACCTTTATACAAAGGGGACAGGGAAAAGGGCTCACTGCGCATCAAAAATTCGTCCACATCGATGTCAACGGGAAACGTACCCAGAACGCTGGCAGCATTGCTACGTTGAATGGCAAGTTTCCATGAATTTTATTTTTCTAGTTTTAGTTATATTGAAATCTAGTAATATATTGTTGTTTACTGGTCTAAGATATAAGATAACCTACGTTAAAATTATGGACATATTGTACTTGTACTTAATAATACGTTTGTGAAGGGAAGGAACTGACCTTCAAGATACAGTATTTTTCTAGTTTGGAGGTCAGGGTCTCAGCTCAAAGATACCCTGTAAGATGTTCGTAATAAAGATTATTATATATATCGATAAGATTACCAAATTAGTCATTTCTTTTCCAAAGTAGTCTATTACGTTGTTGACCTAAATATTTACTTATATTTGTTTATTTATCGCTAATTTTGGTCTCGAAAGGTACCCAGCTCACAACAAGGCGAGGTCACGTGTCAAAACAATCAAAAACACGTGAGTAAATTCGTAAATACGACATCTTTCTCACGAGTAAATAAACAAGAAAATTGTTATTATCAATACAATCTTTCTGCCTCGAATTTTCATAACTTACTACTACTACGCTGCTACTTACTTAGTAGGTTAATTCTCATCAGCATCATCATCAGCCTTTTAATGATCCCACTGCTGGGGCACAGGAATCCTCTCTGTGAGAGGGCTCTCTCACAGACTGGCACACACACACAGACACACAATCACAGACAGGGGACTGATCTCAAAAAACGGTGAAGAAAAACATCGTGAGAACACCAGCATGTCCTACAACCAAGATTTTAAAGACATGTAAGACACTGGACCCGCGTGGTGGATTACGGTCCATTCCCTCTCACAGAGAGGTTGCCTGTGTCCCAGCAGCTTGCTTCTAGTATGATCGAATACATATGAATAGCACTATTTCCCATGAAACGACAGCTTATCTGACCTCCTCTGGATATAGTGTTGGTCACACTTTTGGCTTCTGACAAACCCTAAAGACAGTTTATTCTAGTAATGACCAGCTCAACGTGATTTTTGATACGTAACGGATGTTCATCCATTCATATTATCACAGTTTTTTTTGTTCTGTGCATATTATAGACCAACTTTAGCAAGCGTTTCATAAGGGCCTACATACGCTTTAGTGTGTAAAACGGTAACTTTCTAAAGCATACTCCTTAGTAACGGCTAGGTTAAAAGGTTTGAAAATAATATATATTTATTATTGATTCATGTAAATAATTTTGAACACAAGGTTTTTTCGTGAAACTAATAGCTTTGCTTTAAAAAAAAAATTAACAACACGATATTTTTTCGCAACTTTTGGAAACTCCTCCAAAACGAATTGCATGTTTAAAAATATTTTTACACAGAAAAAATGATGGCTGGAATTTCTTCATAACTAACATAGCAATATGTAAATCAAATAATATTTCGTAAACAAAACTGTTCAAAAGGAGGTTCAATATTGATATTTTGGCATCGAGCGGGTGCACGGCCAGTACTGTGTTTACATTGGGGCGTATATATCACCTTAAGGCGTATAGAAAATTCTAGCCATCTATTTTTCTGTGTAAAGATATTTTTAACATCCAAATCATTTTGGAGGAGTTTCCAAAAGAAGCGAAAAAATATTGTTAGGTTAATTATTTTGTTAGAGCAAAACTATTAGTTACACGAAAAAACCATGTTTCACAAACAATGTACATGAATCAATAATAAATACATATTTTTTTCAAAGCATTTAACCCAGCCGTTTCTAAGTAGTATGCTTTAGAAAGTAACCGTTTTACGGCACTAAAGCGGTACAAGGCCCTTAACCATGAAGATCGACCCATGCTGCTATTATTCATTAGCACCGGAGTCCTAAAGTTATAAATTATAACATCAGTCTATATTACAGTCAATGCAGGGTAAAGGCATCTTCTTATTCTCAGAAGAAACGATCATTGATCACCGTTGCCACTCAATGCGGGTTTTCAAAAGTTATACCATCTCAATAAATTGCTACTCATGAAAGTGCATTACTCCATTTTTCTTCACCTTTAATACAAATCACTAATATCACTCACTCCTCTTAGATAAAGATTTCTTCCGTATCTTAAGTAAAAAGTTCCGCAGCAAACAGCCTGATTTATTTATGAGAAACCTTCACAGATGTTTGTCTGTATTTCTCCTTTTCTATAATAGAATATGAATCATATTATTTTGCGATTATACCGGGGGCAACTGATCGGATAAAAATACTATGTTCCCGAGTGAGAGGTTATCAAAACGGCATTTATTTGGTAGATAGGTTTATGTTTGATAAAATAATAACATTAGTATTTTGAGCGTGAATAAGGTACTATTGTTTTCGCTTTCGTGTCGAATCGATAAGGATTCAATTTAATCTTCGCGTTTAGGTAACATAAGGTAGGTTTTGTATTTTTCAATAAAACAGGTCGACGATTTGTCAGATAGGTACATTGATTTAAACACTGCTTTCTCAGGTTTTCCAATAGTAGATTTTTTTATTTCATTAAACATTAGCTGCTGCCCGTGGCTCCGCTCTCTTGAAACTAATACTTCTACGCAATATCTTTATAAATTAGAGCCTATGTGTTACTTATTAGACTTCATGTACAGTGGTGATTCATAGGCGGACTTAATGCAGCAAGGCATTCTCTACCAGTCAACCTGTTATTCTGATGTATTTTACTGTAAAGTTTCATCAAAATCAGCCCAGTTCTTTTTGCATGAAATGGTAACAAACATGCATCCATCCACACAAATTTTCTCATTTTTAATAGTCGTAGGATTAGCCTAGTAAATATGATAGGATAAAATCAGTTTTTTTCACTTTAATTTAAACATGGGCACCAATAAATTCTTTCGAAACCTTTACCTACAAGGGATCTGGACAAGCAAGTACAGGAAGTTAACAAAGAGCTAATAGCCTTGCATAAGACCAGCAATTTAAAAAAAAAGGTAAATTTATGTACTAACTCTACCGAAAATTCACCGCCTCAAAGTTATCACTATTTGTTGCCAGACCAAGTGAGGCGAAACAAATGAGTCCGATTCCTGGAACTCACTGTGTTTGAGTGTGTGAGTATGTAACACTTGTAAAACGAACGGAACATGGACATGACAGCTCTCAGCAAGGGTACAAAGGAGTACACATGTTTAGCAAAGTGCGACGGGGTGGAAGTACCTACATTATTTAGGAACAGAATCGGTAGCAAATAATCTAGCTGTCGATTTCATAGCTAATGAATGAGAAGGGTCTTATTAAGACACTAGACTACATTTCTGGGACATTTACTTGAAAAATCTTTTAGAAGACACTAGATTTTTCTGCACGACAAGTCTCCCTTATCCCGATTTATTTAGGGTTGGCACAACATGTCTTTCGTCTATAGATATCTAATTACCGTCATTTCATTAATCTACTATTTTATTCCGACTACAAAGAAAGGAAATAATCGATTCGACACGTATGTATGTAATATTGATGGAACTGCACAATATTCACATAATGTTATTCTATGTGGGCTTCTAAACACGTGTGTAAATTTCATAAGTATTATAATATTATGAAATTTAACATAGAGAATAGTGCATGTTTCATCAATATCGGTCCATCAGATTTCAAGATATGGAGCATACTATCGTGTTTGGGTTCAGCCAGGAATCTTATTCAGCGGGATGGTCCATGAATTTATAGATTAACCGAGTCAATAAAACAACCACTTCTTGATTGACCTTCCATTCTTTTATTTTTTGACTTGACATAGACCAATCAACTCTATGTCGTAGGGGTGTACCAATAATCATAGTGCTTGACTAAAATAACTTACTATCTATGGACACTACACATACAAACAGCACGTGTTAGGGTTTGTGAATTTTGATTTTGCTAATCATTGTTTTAATCGATATTCGTATTAATAGAGCTTTCATTTTAAACTTTACGTTGGCAACTTTACCCTCTTATTATATTCGTGGTAGCTCTGTGATTGGTTGTCGCAAAATGGCGGGAACCAATCGGAGAACTCGCTTCTGCCCGCTAAAAATGGAGGGGTTCACGTGGGCTAACGGAACGTTTTGCCGGTTGCACCGCTCTCTTGGGTTTTGGGACTCGACGCGATAGGTTGTGTTAGAATTAATAATAGCCTGTAATCTGTTAATAAGTACCTAGTGCTAAGTATTGATTTTTATATGTACAGCTCATGTGAAATATAAGACAGTTTCGTATAATCGTTGTATTTTACTCAACTACGTCCTGTTCCTGTTGGTGTTTACTACATTTCAGCAAGTGGGATTGCAACGTAAGTACACGCCCATTAATTTGCAAATATCTTTGTTTCCTTGTCTAAAGCCACTGCTTGGTAACATACATTTTTATTTTTAATAGTTTTAAATAGAGCTTTAAAGTCAGTTTGCTTAACAACTACATAGCAGAAAAAAATAAATAAAAAGTTTTTATAATGATTTTACATGTTTGTGTACCCTCACTAACTTTGAGTTATACCGATCTGTTACCGAGTGAAGGCATTAACGTTCTATGATTGAAAATGTTGATTTACACTGTTTTTCTTATATTAATCTCAGTTTAAGTAGTGAGAATCATTTTTACGATATATTTTCAAACGTTTTGGTAAGAATGCTTGCTATATTAGCTAAATAATATCGTAGTTTTATGGTCAGTAATGTTTTGATACTTATCACGGATATTAAGATCATAACTAAGGTTGTTTTTGTTTTTCTTTTGAGCTCTTGCATCATGGATGGGACATCTAGAAGACTTGAGACACCAGACGCGATGGAGCATCGAAGTAGGAGCCGGGTGAGAGACCACAGTCGTAGTCGGCTGCGAACTCGCAGCTCATGCCGCAACCGGGATCACGAACTGGCTTCGAGCCACGAACGAGTTAAGCTCCTAGAGAGGCAGCTGCTACAAGAGCGGGAGCGTCTTCTACATGCCAAGACCTGCAACCGGAGTCGCAGCCGATGCAGCGCTCGGCGCACATCGTCGCGGCACCCCGCCCAGCGTAGCAACCGCAGTCGCAGCCACCACAGTCGCAGCCATCGCAGTGGGACACCCGACCATCAACGGCGTCGAGCTGAAGCCAATCGGCACGCCGCCGCCGGTGACGGCCCACATGCTGAGCATCGTAACGTCGCGGGACTTTTTAAAAGGTCACGTAGCCCATCTGTATCTAAAAAATATATTGTTGACGTTTTCAAATGTTTGAAAGATAGTTTGACATCTCAACCCAGCCGAGACACACGGTCTTTTCAAAAAATTGATCACTTGAACATACTGCCTAATTTTGATCCATCTACAAAAAACCAACGAATTGATGTATGGCTCAAAAAGGTCAACGAGTGTGCTAGCGTGTATGGTTGGGATGACAAAACTATCGTTCACTTTGCTATGCAGAAACTCCAAGGCCTCGCCAAGACCTGGTATGAAGGTTTAAACTCTGTTTTGTTTAACTGGCAAGAATGGCAAGAAAAACTAATGAACGCCTTCCCTTGTGAACAAAATTACGGTCAGGCCTTGGAGGAAATGCTTAATAGAAGGAGTAGGTATAATGAACCTATAGAAGTTTATTTTTATGAAAAACTGGCTTTGCTTAACCAATGTGACATTGTTGAGAAACGTGCAGTAGATTGTATCATTCATGGGATCAGTGATAGGACGCTAAAATCAGGTGCTCTAGCTTTACGTTCCTCTCACCCCGATCAGCTCTTGCAATTCTTGATGAGCAGCAGAGATTCTTATCAGCGTGTCGATCGAAACCATAACAAGAACAAAACCGATCACTCTAGTACCCCTAATGGTCAGCCCAGTCAAAGGTCGGGTGCCAAGTCGGGTTCATTTTCTGGATGTTACAATTGCAAAGAAAGGGGTCACAGCTTCTTATATTGCCCTAAACCGCTTATAAAATGCACAAAATGCAACAGAATAGGGCATACAGTTGATAACTGTAACACGCATATACAAAATAACGTCGTAAAACCTAGTGGCAATATTTCAAAAGCCATGTGTATCGATGTAGCCGGTCTAGGACGTAAATCGCACGCGAACTCCAAATTTACGAAGGATGTAAAAATTAACGGTACGTTACAGCAAGCCTTTGTAGATTTTGGGAGCGAAGTCACGCTTATAAAGGAGTCTGTAGTTAATGAGTTAGGCTTGACCCACGATCACATACCATCATTATTGAAAGGGTTTGGAAACGGTATAGTAGAGTCGCTAGGAGGATTGTTGCTCAATTTTGAGGTGGATGGCGTCAATGCCCAGGTTCCATGCAAGGTTGTGCGTGATGATTTGTTAGAGAAAGCCGCGCTTATAGGGCAGTCCTTCACTGAACTACCTCATATCATAGTTTATAAGGATGTTACTAGGCTGCAATTTATCGATATTGGCAATGAAATGCCACATCCAGATCCGGATCTAACAGAGTCCTCTCTTAAGATTAGGGCAACGGGATTGGTAGAGCTTCACGGTGCAGCATCAGTGAAGGCATGGATTGAACCCTCCACATGTGGCAACATTCTCGTGAAAAATGTTGTCGCTGGGAAGCCAAATAAACAGTTATTTGTTTGTGGAGGTCTCTATCACTCTGAAAATGGTCGTATCTACATAACCGTGTTCCCATGTTCAAATTCTTGCTGGATCATAAATAATTTAGTTTTATGTCGTGCAAAGCGAGTAGAGTTTGTCAGTAGGGTAGTTGTCGAACCACCAGAAGTCCCTATGGCGATTGAAGGCGACTTCGATGAGAATCTTATTCGTGTCGGCGATAAGGTGCCAGAAGACGTGAAGCAAAGGTTGTTAGAGTTGCTCAGAAAATATCATCGTTGCTTCGCATCTTCACTTAGGGACCTAGGTTGTACCAACGCGACCGAAATGAATATAGAGTTAAACAGTGAACGTCCCGTCGTCTATCGCCCATATAGGTTATCGCATTATGAACGTGAGAAGGTACGGACAGTGGTCAAGGAGATGCTGGATGCAGGGATAGTAAGGGAGTCCATCTCGGGGTACGCTAGCCCAATTCTACTCGTTCGTAAAAAGGATGGGTCGTTTCGAATGTGTATCGATTACCGTATGCTTAATTCTATCACGGTAAAAGAGCGCTACCCTATGCCCATTATCGAAGACGAAATAGCACGTCTTACCGGCCAGGCTTGTTTTATTTCGCTCGATCTTACATCAGGTTATTACCAAGTACCGATTTCGGAACAGAGCAGACGCCTCACCTCGTTTGTCACGCCAGACGGACAGTATGAGTTTAATCGCATGCCGTTTGGTTTGGCTAACGCACCGGCCGTCTTCCAACGGATGATGAATTCCATATTAGGGTCGGCTCGGTTCAACAAGGCAACTGCTTATTTAGATGACGTCCTTATTTTCGGTAAGGACTATAGAGAATGTCTGGTACGACTGGAGGAGGTATTGCAAGTTTTGGAGAAAGCAAATCTCACTTTGAATCTTTCCAAATGCGATTTCTTACGAGACAATATCGATTATCTGGGTTACGAAATCAGTGCAGCTGGGGTTAGGCCAGGGGATAAAAAAATCATTAGTGTCATGAATTTTCCACGACCGGCGAATGTTCACAATGTACGCCAGTTCCTTGGTCTGGCTAGTTATTTCCGTAAATTCATCCAAGATTTTGCCCGAATTGCCTTGCCCCTCAGTAAGTTGCTAAAGAAGGACACCTCATGGACATGGGGTGATAGTCAAGAGGAGGCTTTTAAAATCTTGAAATCTAAGTTGGTCGATAGGCCCATTCTTGCGATATATGATCCTGCAGCAGAGACAGAGCTTCACACCGACGCAAGCAAATTAGGTCTTGGAGGTATATTATTGCAGCGCTCCGGAGGGAATGATGTTTTCCGTCCAGTAGCTTACTACAGTCGACAAACCTCTCCTGAGGAGAAGAATTTCCATTCGTATGAACTCGAAACTCTAGCAGTAATCTGCTCTTTGCGAAAGTTTAGGGTCTATCTGCTAGGGAAATCATTCAGGATCATTACAGATTGTAGTGCTCTACGATCTACTTTCTCAAAACGAGACCTAATCCCAAGGATAGCACGCTGGTGGCTCTTGCTGCAAGAGTTCCAATGTTCTGTCGAGTATAGAGCAGGCGTAAAGATGGGCCATGTAGATGCGTTATCCCGCAATCCAATCGAGAGGTCAGGAGAGAATCCCATCGATCAATTTTCAGTTATGTCGATCAGTAGTGAGGATTGGTTACATACGCTTCAGCTTGGAGATACCGAACTCTGTAGGATTAAAACCATTTTAAATGATAGTCTTAATGAGAAGGAACTCAGATACATAAAAGATAATTTTGTGGTCAAGGATAACAAATTGTTTCGTTGTATAGGTAATGATAAAAATAACGTTCGTTGGGTGGTCCCAAAAAGTGTGCCGGGTGAACCATGACGATATTGGCCATTTTGGGGTGGAAAAGACGCTTGAAAGAATAAAGAAACACTATTGGTTTGGTAAAATGTCCAAGTTTGTAAAAAAATATGTTAGTGCATGCATTGAATGTGCATATGCAAAAAACAAGACTAAAACACACGAGGGCCTGCTTCATCCCATCACCAAAATAGAAGTACCATTTCATACGGTGCACGTTGACCACCTCGGGCCTTTTGTCAAGTCAAAGAGAGGCTATACTTACTTACTTGTAGTTGTAGAAGCCTTCACCAAATTTTGTTTTATCAAACCCGTTAGAAATACTAAAAGTTTGAATGCAATTAGAGCTCTTGAAGATATATTTTTTACATTTAGGGTCCCTGATCGTCTTGTAAGCGATCGTGGTTCCTGTTTTACATCTCATGCTTTCAATCGATTCTGCCTAGTCAAGGGAATTAAGCATATTCTTAATGCAGTAGCCAGTCCTAGGTCAAATGGCCAGGTTGAACGATACAACCGTACCATTCTCGACTCCTTGAAAGCGATGACTGTTAAATACGGTGAAAAGGATTGGGATAGTCATTTAGGAAAAATTCAGTGGGGTCTAAACAATACTGTTCAGAAAACTATTGGTAGGACGCCGTCAGAGGTACTATTTGGAACTAGTATGAGTAGCGAAATAAATCCCATTCTTAACGAAGTTACCAAAGACTCCCGCGAAAACTGCGAAATTACCGCTATTCGAGAGGAGGTCAAGAAAAGGATTGATAACGAGCAGGTTAAGCAAAAGCAGGGTTATGATAGAAATAGGGTGCCAGCCCGGATCTATGTCGAAGGTGAACTCGTCAAAATAACCAAGACTTGTTTCAATAATGACGGGCAAAGTAAAAAGCTCATGCCCTCATTTATAGGGCCCTATCGTGTTATCACAGTCTTAGGTAGGGACAGATATAAGGTGGCACCGGTGCCGGGTTTGGCCAGCATGCAAAACAAACGGCCTACGACCGTGGCAGCAGATCGTATGATGCCATGGAAACACATTGCGGCCTTAGAGGTAAATAATTCGGATTCCAGTGGCACTGACGACGAGGATGCTAATGAACCATAATTTGACCATTTTATTGTATTTTCAAAGCCTAATAGTGTACCCATCTAAGTTTTAGAGACATTTAACTACAGATGCGTGTCATTCTTGTTTCAGATCAGGCACGAGAATCGATCGGATCGTGACTTGATTCAACAAATGACCTGCGGGCTGCCACAAGTAAATCGATCGTCTTGTAGGCATCCGTTAGGCCCCCGAAAATAATCGATCGTTCGGGTTAGTATTTCGATGGTGGGTAAACCGATTAATCGATCGTTCGGACCCTAAAGCCAACTTTAATTGTAAGTGACAGAGAACATAAATCGATCGTTGTTTTCTGATCAAATTCAAAGAGAATTTTAATAATAGAAATTATACAAGATATTACTGATTCGATGAATGTAATTAAATGAATTTGTGCTTTATGTTCCTTGACAGTTGAACCAATCTTGTTTAGTAGAGCTTAATATTTACATCGGGTATTCACCCCAACCTAATGAACTGTTAGCTATTGCATTTACACATACTTTATTAAACTTGTACCTAATTTAAATGAAATATTGATATAACTTTAGTTAGTAAATTCGTATGAGAATTATTATTAATTTGTAAAGTCTTATTACAAGGCACTTAGCCGCAATCTCTGGGGAACTGATTAATGAGTCATATTTTGATTAGTCTTAGGGAAGCAGGTGGTTATCCACTATTGTAATTGTATACTCAAAGAATAAATATGTAAAAACGGAGCAACCTGCTAGCGTCCCGATTGTTAGGGTTCCACCTGGTGTCGTGTGCGGGGACGCACACGTTGTCAGGACGGTCGATTGTTAGGGTTTGTGAATTTTGATTTTGCTAATCATTGTTTTAATCGATATTCGTATTAATAGAGCTTTCATTTTAAACTTTACGTTGGCAACTTTACCCTCTTATTATATTCGTGGTAGCTCTGTGATTGGTTGTCGCAAAATGGCGGGAACCAATCGGAGAACTCGCTTCTGCCCGCTAAAAATGGAGGGGTTCACGTGGGCTAACGGAACGTTTTGCCGGTTGCACCGCTCTCTTGGGTTTTGGGACTCGACGCGATAGGTTGTGTTAGAATTAATAATAGCCTGTAATCTGTTAATAAGTACCTAGTGCTAAGTATTGATTTTTATATGTACAGCTCATGTGAAATATAAGACAGTTTCGTATAATCGTTGTATTTTACTCAACTACGTCCTGTTCCTGTTTACTACACACGAATGTTTGTTTTTATCCATTTCATCTTTCACATACCTAACCACGGTTTCTTAAATTTGCCCAGCATGTCTTCTTAGTACAGATTTCTGAATTGAGTATTTGAAGTTAAGAACGTGTCAAACCCTACTTTAGTGCCAAATTTTGACAGGTTTTCAGGCTTAAGTACAGTTTGACAAATACTCAACTCGTTCTTAACCTCAAACACTTAATTCATGAATCGGCCTTATTCTTCTTTACATTGATTCCCATCTATTTTCAATCATCTCAATAGGCAGCCTCCTTTTTAGCCATTTATGATTCATTTATCCTCGCGCTGGAATGCCTTGTAGCAATTGCACCAAAACTAATACTAACTATAAGTCCAAATTCCTCACGATGTTTTCCTTCACCGTTCAAAGACAAAGTCAAATATATTTATTCAACTAGGCCAATAAGCGGTACTTTTGAACGTCAAACAAAAATAAAATTTACATGTAATAAAAGTTGATTCTACCGTGCATTCGGAAATGTAGCTTGTTATGGAGAAGAATACACAAGAAACTTCATACTTACTCTTTTTTAAATAATAGGTGTTTTACAATATTTACATAAGTATATACATTAATAAATTCATATATGTGAGGACGATGCACCCAGAATAGCACTACATACAGGTATAAAGTATTTAAGCATTAACAGGTAAATTCATTAATATGATAAATAGGAACATGGTTCTCACATACTTACAAATACTGCAAACGTAGGTAAAATACCTAATTCAATTCGTTGACAGCGATGTCTAAGATAAACTTATCATCTCTCACACAATTCATCCTTGGTGTATCTGGTTGAGAAGTGTTAAAACAAAAGTCTGACACACACATAAGTACCTACAAAAACAGTCGTATTCAAAACGCATTTCCTTCGGAGCATCAGCAAGAAAAAACATTGTTATTCACGATGGTCCTCCGAGCAGAATGTCTGACTTCAATTAACGATGACACGATTTATATTCATCCTGTGGATTATCCAGCTTTGCCTCTGTTTTATTTGCATATTTATCACTGTAACTTTATTTTGTTCTTAGTCGTCGGAATACACAATTACTCTTGGTGTTGAATTAATTCGCTCTGTCTTTTTACATCCAATTACTGCGTCGTTTATGGAGCAGCTTTCGCGAAATTTTTCATATTCTACAGAGAGATTTAAAATTACTCTTGTCTATGTTAAATAATAAGGGACAGATACAAAAACAAACCTTTTTGAGACTTAGTTTTACATGTATACGTTGTCGTTTTCATATTTTGTCATCAACGTTATTAGTGCAGCTTTTCCGGTGACCGCGAGACCGCACGCTCGAAATACACAGTTTGGTAATTCTGTTAAATCACGTGTCAATTACAAAACAGGGACGTGTTGTTTTTGCAGTACATAATACAAAATAACTTTGCCACAATTTTCCGGATGATATGCAAAACAATATTTTAGCCGAACGAAAATGTTATAATCAGAGCTTAAACCAAAACAATTTCATTCAGTTTAGAAGTTGAAATATCTGCAATTTAGTCGCTAATATCACATATAGGTGCGACCACAATCCTTTAGATGTAGGGCCCGCAATGCGGATTACACGGTGTCGATTCGTGTCAACGCAACTCAATAATTCATCAGTTCGAAATGGTTCTGAACACGACAAATATAATTTAGATCGATGGCTATAACTGTGGGTACTTCGTTATGTTATTAACTATGTACAGACGCTGACGTGAGTTAGTTAGGTAGTAGAATCTGGCAATGTTGTCTCGAGTAGGTAAATGGAATGGTCTGGGTGATTCCGCACTGAAATAATGATTGACGTAAACTGAGGGCACAGTTTCTGTTTTATTACATAATAAGCATTTGCTATAATAAGGTATGCCTAAATGAGCTTCAGTGTATTATCAGCTTTGTAGAAAAAAGATAATACACATCCTCTAAATCTATACAATGTGTCCGGGCCTGTAGTTGTAAAACATTAAGGTCGCAATATTTACTTAATTTTATCGATAAAAAACCCCACTTATGGCGTTTCAGACCCACACGATTTTAATGGATAATTTGTCTAAAATTCTACAAAAAATCTAAGGCAACAGTGTGTGTAAGGGACAGATGTATATGACTTGTATAGATCTATCACTTACGCGATCTCAAAATAACCTTACTTTTTCGATACTAACAAAAAAACATTAAAAGACGTGGAATCCCTAACAATTCTGAAGAATTTTAAGAAATGCAATAAAAATGCGTGCAATTATGTTTAAAAATGGGGTTTTCTGGCTCAACACAAAAATATCTTACGTTTTGTGTAATATTTAAATAAATTTGGAGATTATCTATGCTATAAGGCTGTTAAAATAATACTAAATGTACGCTTAAACGAGACCTAGGTTCAAAGTTATGGTTGTTAGACTATGTGGATATCGTAATAAGTCTTATACTAAAATAACTCTATCTTAGAGGGTGTGGTGATTGCAACCCTTATGTGGGGTGTTTCTATCCATAAAATTAGGTGTATTTTACGGCCTTTAAGAGGTATTACTACAAATCCGGACATATAGTATAGGACCGATAAAAAAATTACCATAGACCGCCCTAAGTCATACTAAATTCTTAAAAGTTTTCCCTATTTGCAAAAAGAAAAGAGCGTCTAAACGCGGTAAATCTCGGAAAGTAAAACGAAATCAAATCATAACTACTCTAAAAGTCCAAAATAAGTGTGAAGATGTTGGCAATCCGTTAGGCTGGCGACGTGCTGCCTAGCAAAAAGGTTCCCCAAAAAGTTCCGCGCACTAGACTTGAATCCGTAATACGGAAGATTATAAAAAGGTTATTATCGATTTAGGACAAGCTCGGCATTAAAATGGATGAACGTAGCTGAAAGCAATGAATAGAATCAGCTTTATTACATGTTTCTGACGAGGCTTTTATCACTGACTCTAGCATCGCTTAAACATTTAAAACAGATCCGTGCGTAACTGGCTAAACTGGAAAGACAGTACTGAGGGTATTGATAAGTGATGTTCTATCAAAGAAAGTGTTTTCATAGCAATTGGAATAAGTCAACAATACAGGGTGAGTTTTTCAAGTGGGCGTGGCTGGCCAAAGCCGAAACTATGAGGAATAGCGAAAAACATTTAAAGGAGTCACGAGGCCGATTTTGATGAAAACTAAAATTGCATCAATGTATTTTTTTTTTATATTTTTATTTTGCCAGAAACATGGTGTTTACAAAGGTGTTCATTTCATAACATTGCATAGAGCTTTTTTTTCTTTTGGGAAATTTTCCAATGACTTCTCCCGCTCTGGGTAAAGCGGAAGGGCGTGTCAGACTTTTACTAGCTAAAACCCACCTGTGTTCCTTCAATGGCTTGTGCCAGGGCCGCGGTAACTCTCTTTCAAATTTATCCGCGACCAACATTGCATAGTGCTACATGTCTCACCGTTTAACGGCATGCAAAATTAATTTCCAATTAAATGAAATTCTTACATAAATTTATATCATTGGATTTTTGAAAAATTTATTTAATTTTCCTAGCCAGGAATCGAACCCATTGAATTTGAAAAAAAAAAACTTAAGGGAAGGGCTCATTTTTTACAAAATGCTTATTTTACCTACGTTTAGTACCTTCTTGTTACCCATTGAGGTTACACTAGTCGAAAATTCTTCCATACAAACGTAGTCTAGGGATTATTCCACTGTTTAACGATGTACTTTCAAAATAAAAAGTGATATCAATTTCTCTCATCATTATCTAGCCCTGTATGGAAGCAAAAAAGTTAAAAAATAAAATATTTGAAAGTTATGAGCGTCGAAAGTTCCACATTTCGACACTAATTTTAACGCATTTTTGGGCGCGAATAAATACCATAAGAAGACGGAAAATTGCAAAACAGCCTCCATGCAGGGATAGATTAGTAGTTCAACAATGCAAATAATTTTATTTTGAACAGATAGATTTAGTCGTTTTTTCATGATATCTAGACTTCCAAAGGTCTGTTTATAAAATTTCGCGCGCTCGGTTTCGTCCTAAATCATTATCCATTTCGCTACAAATTTGCAAAAGTGTGTATTCGTACGCGAACTAGCTTCCTACTGCTCATCACAGCATCTATCTCTTCCGCACGTGTTGTCGGTTGATATAAAATGCATTTTAACCCCGCGCACAAAATAGTTCGTGCCGTCGACTAGTGTACCCTTAAGTGATGAAATGATGGCCATTATTTTCAACACATTACCGGCTTCGACAACTCAAGCATTGTACTACATTCAGCAATACAAAAAGTTTGGATATGTTTAAAATACTCGCCCAAGATTGTTACATGTTGTTTTCTACAAGAAAAGTATTTTGTAAGATCTGAGCTGAGGTCACCACAGGTTACCCAAGTTTGCCGTATGAAATTACTTCCAAGAATTTAATCCTTATTAGCGACACTATCGGATAGTGTAATAATGCAGCGTTTGTTTTTTTTTCCAAAACCAAAAGGTTCGATTCCTGGCTAGGAATATTGTTTTTTCACAAATCTAATGATGCAGTGTTAGTTTTCATCAAAATCGGTCTCGTGACTCCTTTGAGTGTATTTTGCTATTCCTCATAGTTTCGGATTTGGCCATCCACACCCATTTGAAAACTCATTCTGTATATGGGATTGTTGTATAAGGACGCTATGGAAATGTCAAGTGATCAATCCCTCACATTTTGGCATTTTGACTATGCCGATCGCTGTTAGAATGACACATTGTTTATAGCATCTGTACTACTGTGTATTTAACTACTACAATAAAGATGAAGGTCGCATGCTGTTTATGAACTTTTTAGCATAAAAGCTGACAGAAAGTACTTCTGACTGCTTTTGACGCGTCGTTTGAAATTAGAATACGATTTAAAAATAATAGAACTGTCAGGCGGCAGACAGGCCTTAGGTGCGTTATAATTTAATGAAAATGCGAGTTTAATTGTATACGAGTAGGAATGAAGCCTAATATGCGCAAATAAGACTATTGTTTACTCCGATCCCTTCACAGTACAGAGTCTAAGCTACTGTAACGTATGTAACCTAAGTCACTAAATGTAAACTAGAGGTTTAGGCCTTGGGTTATGTTAAATTATGTTCACAAGAGAGTGCACCTCGCACTAAGACGGTAAAGTAGTATTGTAAGGTGTTACACATTAAATGGGTTGTGGAGTCAGACAGTTGGTCGCTCCATAGTAAATACTAGTAAGTAGTATTCAGATGCTGTTGGTCCGACTGAAATTATTTGGGAAAAGGCTAGTAGGTGACATTTTAGAAAAAAAACATTAATTATATCAAATCATAATCACACCCCCGGTTTTTAAATTAAGAATTCGAAGTTGAGAACTTTTCAAACTCTAGTTTAGCATGACAGTTTGTCAAAGTTTAGCAAGAAAGTAAATAAATAAAGTTGAGCATGATATGTTCTTAACTTAAAATTCTCAACCGCTTTATCTAGGGCGTAAGCCACATAGAAATGGCTTCGGGCTCGGACATGGCACGGGCGACTTCCTATTCCATTCAAATTTCAAACAAAAGGCATGGACATAAAGCGCAATTTGATCAGACACGGGCGCCGAAATGGCGCGTCAATGGCGCGAATAGTATGAAATATTAATTATGAATTAGGAAGCCGCCCGTGCCATGTCCGCGCCCGACGCCATTTCTATGTGGCCTGCGCCACAGCCCCCTAGTTATAATTCCAGATAAATTGTTTATAAATAAATGACTCTCTTGAGTAATGATACTCAAGAGAGTCATCTATTTATAAACAAAAATAAAATAATTGTTTTACGACAATGTTCAGGATGTCGAGCTAACTCAATGAATCAAAATACATCATTGTTACTCATGAAAAAACAATGAATGATTAATATCATAATGTTTCGTTCCATTCATTTGGGGTGAACGAACTCGATAGAAGTACTTGAAACAAATGCTCAGAAAGTTCTTCAGACAATCCTACAAAGGATGTTTCTTTTCTCGACTGGTAACTTTACGAATTACAAATTGAGGGCAGAAGAGCGACCACAGAAGCTTAAAATTGAACTACGTATGTAAAATACCAATTAACTGTTTTACTGAAAAATATTGTATAGATTACCAAAATTTCTAGGTTTTTCACAAAATTTTGGTCTTGTCCCTAGGAAAAAAATGCATCGTACAACTTATATTTGACAAAGTAAACAACTTAGCTTATGAAACAGAATTTAAAAAAAAAATGTGTAAAATGTCTAGGTTTTTCATAAACATTCGGTCACAACACTAGCAAAAAATTTATCGATCAACTACTATCCATACGGCGGCAAAGATTAGATGAGGCTTGAAAACAGGACGAATGAATAACCATATTTTTAAATACCAGCCTCGTATATTTTATATTTGTAATATTACCCATAATAAATTCGATGAATAAAATAATACAAACTCTATCCAGAAAATAAAAGAACTTTCACATGGACATTTCATTAAAAGAAACAAATAAGTAGGGACACGGTGAATAGTTAACGACGAAAATTAAGTTGGAAACAAAGTTGTAACATATTAATTACAATTTTATTCTTGGTCCGGCAAATCCCGGCGGATCCATTCTAATAAATTTATAATGGAGTCCTTCGACAGGACCCGTATACCGAGAACTCTTTGGCCTCGGACAGGGTGAGTAGATTGCACGGGTGCTAAGGGGGGTGAAGTCTCAAACATATGAAATCGACGTCTGCGTCCGTCCATACTGAAGTGACAATGGCGGGCGCCTAGTGCGACGTGCAGGAGCGGCCTCGCTAGCCAGCGATCGTCTATTGTTTTACCCTGAAGAATCTCTTCTATATTTGTAAAATCTCAAATTTAAGAGTAACAAACTGTCTTATAAGACAACGTTGAAATTCCATTGAAACCTTATTTTAAGGTCCTTTAAAGTTAATATGGTTATTTAAAAATCAACTTAAAATACACAACATTAATCTCGAATTTAAATTCGATTATATCCTATATCTCTGGCTCTGAGATGTGGTCGCTTACAATGGGCCTCATCAGAAAGCTTAAAGTCACCCAAAGGGCAATGGAGAGGGCTATGCTCGGAGTTTCCTTGCGTGATCGAATCAGAAATTTAGAGATCCGCAAGAGAACCAGGGTTACCGACATAGCCCGAAAGATTGCCAAACTTAAGTGGCAGTGGGCAGGGCACATTGCTCGCAGAACGGATGGCCGATGGGGCAGAAAGGTTCTGGAGTGGCGACCGGAAGACGTTGCGTTGGAAGGCTTCCCACCAGGTGGACCGATGACCTGGTGAAGGTTGCGGGGATCCGCTGGTTGCGGGGATCCGTTGGTTGCGGGAACTACGAGACCGGTCAATGTGGCGACGCTTGGGGGAGGCCTATGTCCAGCAGTGGACGTCTTTCGGCTGATATGATGATGATGATATCCTCTACTGCCCGCTACAATAACTAGCGATGGTCTGTGGCCACCTTATCATACCCGCGTTCGCGCCCGCTTCCACCCTAGTCACCGCGCGTTCACTCTGGTCGAGTCCTTTGGACTGGACGGCCTGCTTCGTAATACACGGGCAAACAGTCCTTTTATTATGGGCTTAGTATAACTTTTATACTTGTATAAGTACTTTTTTATATATTTGCTTTAAGGGTATGTTCCTCTTGGACCATTAAGGTAAACTATAAGTAATTCTTGTGATTTTTAAACACGTACATAAACCTCTAATGGCGATTTAACTAATTGAAATTGAGATACCTTTTTTAGGTTAAAATTACCCTAAAGAAAACGCACCTTCATTAACACGCTTTTATTAGCTTGGTATGTATCTATGTAACTATGTATCTATATATCAATGTAACGGAATCTTTGAACGTGATTTTCACCCTCTTCAAAACGTCGGATTGATTTGAAACTTTGCACACCTATCAAGGACCGATGACAAAGCAATAATTTAGTCAAAGTCAAAGTACTTTTGAAAGTCAAACAAAAATTAAAATTAACAAGTAATAAATGTTGATTCTACCGTGAGCGTTTAAATTGTTTGTCCCATTAGCCTTACCAATATCTTCAGGATTAGCGACGTTTTAGTTCAATTTACCTTTAAAGCGTGTTTTTTAGTTTTTAGAACTACATTTTTTTACATTTCATAAAGCTTTTATGCTGACCGGAATCTGTTCTTGTTTGACGTAATTTGGCAAAAGTTAACTATAATGTCAATGGTGTTCTAATTCCCATGCCATTTGCACTAAAATCAGTGACAAGGGTACATTATATTTGTCTAAAGCATTAGCTCCATCCCTATCAAATAGGTAATCGAGTCTCTTCAAACAATTATTTACCAATCAAGCATTCCGAGCTCACCAAAAGCGCAATTCGGAGTCCACACAGTAGCGAGGGCGACACACAAACGTGCCAATGACCACTCAATCAACGCAAGTTTTACCCGCGTCACATCCACCGAATCACGCAATTAATTTAGAAGGTCACCCGACTCTGTTTGCTTTGACAACCCCTGTAATCGAGTTTCGAGCGGCGCACGCTCCCCAACGGCTGGCTGTAAATCATTAAATTTAATTCCGGGCCGACGTTTGCATTTGAGGCCAGTCTTGTGCTAGTTCTAGCTGTTGTATTGACGTGTTTGGCTCCCGCTAGCGCTAAATGAAATTCTCTTTCCACTTCACAACACGATTTTTACTGTAAAATGTTTCGGATTTAGAGATGGATTTAAAATGGTTTTATTTTTGCGTCCGTCAAGTGCAGGTTGATTACAATTTTGTGAGCTAAGGTTTACGTATGTTTCGGGGCCCACTCGGAGTTAACGTTGCATGTTGATGTGGGGCGGAGTCTGTAAAGATTGATAATGTGATTTTCGAGCTGTGAAGCAGTTGGTTCAATTAGCTGGGCAATTATAGCACTGCATACATTATTCCACTTTCTTGTAATTACTTTGCCATCGCCTCGCCTTTTCCCAGAGTCTTCCCTTTTGACCAGATGCGTATAAAGTGATTTGTCTAATCCATTCGTTTGGGAATACTCTTACATTTAATGGAATCAGGTTTCCGGGTTCCAAAACCACCCGAATCAAAACGTTATCTAAGTTATGAAACCCAGAAATAACAGTGAAGTAAAAACAAACATGCTACTTTGTAAAATTCTGTTCCAAATGGGACCAACCCAGTTTCCTTAATGCCATAAGTTGACCGGAAAACGATCACCAAATACGGTCCCATATCGTTTCATTACCCAATCACAGAGCAGATCGTGCATAAAATTGTCCAAACTCGCACACAGTGTATTTGTACTTGTCCAACCGTATTTTTGCGTTTCCAATCATCGAACAAAACAAAGAGTATTGGTACATAATGACTAATAGCCGATCCGTCCGGGATAAAAATTGGAACGAATAAATACAAGCGACTCAACGGAAAAAGTGAGCGTACAAAGCCTTTCACCACATATATTTACGTGTTACAAACAAAAGCAGAACATTATCTGGCTGATTCATGTCATAGATAAAATCTATTTGTCTGAGTATTTCACTTTGATCTTTGTTTACGCAAGCGTGGATCTGAATCCGTATTGCAAACTTCTGAATGGAACTTATCTCATCTTGTGTTGGTGCGGATTCAATCAAATTCGGCTCGCTATCGATTTTAGATTCTGTTTTTGCCGCGGAATGTTCTGACCACCCTACGACTGGGTCACTGTCGATAATTGGATGTCGATTTCGTAAACTTCTGCTGTCTCTTGCCAAAAAAGTATTTGACGAGATTCGTTAAGTAGGATTTTTAAGGAAGTGTTACGTAACCAGGGACTGTTGTTACGTAACACCTCCTTACAAATCCTTTATCGTATATTTTTCATTCAATCTTTTATTTTCAAAATCAAAATCATGTTTTTTTATTTCACGTAGGCATGCATGGGCACTTATAAAACGTCAACAAGAGGTGCACGGTTCGGGTTGGTGGTATCCTATGGAGAAGAACCGGCAATAAACTCCTCGGTTACTCTTTTTAAAAAATTATTCCATGTTACAGCATTAGTACTTAGATATGGGGGAACAACGTAGGCCCGACAATAAGTCGTAAGAAAGTAAAAAAAAATTGTATATCAACGATAATTTAAAATAAGTACGTAAAATTTGCAGCCTTTTTTAATGTTCCCACTGCTGGGACACATGCCTCTCTGTGAGAGGAATGGGCTGTAATCAACCACTATTTTCTTCTTCCATAACGTCCTAACTCATCCATATTTTCTTCTTCCATACCGTCCTGACTCATCCATATTTTCTTCTTCCATACCGTCCTGACTCATCCATATTTTCTTCTTCCATACCGTCCTGACTCATCCATATTTTCTTCTTCCATACCGTCCTGACTCATCCATATTTTCTTCTTCCATACCGTCCTGACTCATCCATATTTTCTTTGGTATTTCTCTTTCTCTGCATCCATCCAATGTCGCAACAACATAATTTACAAAAAATCACTACAAAGTGAAAAATAATTTTAATTTCGACAGTCGGTGTTCCTGTTTTCGTTTCTTCGTTTTCTCCCACCGACTTCTGAAACTGAATTTATTTTTCAGTTGGTAGTGTTTTTATTTGGAAGCCGGTTCTATATTTTTGTAAAATATTGTATTTTTATATTACACTTTTAGTTGTGGTACATAATGGTTAAGTTCTATAGTAAGGTCCTTTAATGCCAGAATAGATTACCCAAATAACAAGCAAGTTGAACAAAGCCGGTGGAATGAGAGTGTACCAGGATTAACTGTACACATCTGCGTACCCCATTAATGCGTACCGGCGTGATGTTTTGTTATGAAATGGTGTAAACGATAAACAGGCATGCGATTGCAGCTATCCCTATATATTTGCCGTCATTTATTGAAGAGTTCTGTTGTATATCTCCGAAGTTCTTCCTCAGGTCTTAACTAAATTCAGTTGACCTAGTAAAAAGTTCTGAGGTAAAACATAAAAAATACAGTCGAATTGAGAACCTCCTCATTTTTGAAGTCGGTTTAAATACATCGCAATACCCAAAAATCTGAAATCCTACAAAGCCAAGTAACAAACCGTGTCCATTTACACAGCCAAACAGAAAAATCTTACCACATTTTTCACTCTCACACTCCATAACCCGGCTCCATAAAAAATAGAATACCTACCGGACCAACACACCTACATGAAAAAACTACTGAGCATCGGAACACGCGTCCGGTGTCGCGGGAAACCGGACCGGTCACGTATTGCTACAGCGCAGCGTACGCCTGGAGGCGATACACTGTTTAATTTGGTAAGAAGTGTAAGGTGTAAGCGTGAAGCGGGTTGGATTTATACAGTTGCAATTGCATATTGATTGAAGACAGAATGCCTGAACAGTTTTGGAGGTTTTCAATAAGTTTGTTTGGATTTTATTTTTGGTATTATCTATTCTGTAACTCGTGATTTTCTGTTGTTGTGTGTGCCGTGCTGAATAAACACTTCCTTTCTCTCCCGGAGAAGGTCGAATGGTGATTTAGAGAAGATCACAGGTATCTCTGAAGAAGCGTATGCTTTACGAATAAGAATAATTGTCAAATTCTTTGCCCATAGGTTTTATGATATTTGACTGTTACGATGCTCATGGGCCTACTCTCAAATTTAGTGTCACAGTAATTTCCTTAAAAACGAACGTAGGCGATATATAAAGTATACCACCTACATTTATAAGGCTTCCGTTAAAACTCACCATTGTTATCTTACTGCCCTTCTTCTATGTTACTATCAGCGCTCCTCATTTTCTTCTCCTATTTTGAATTTCATAAGCAATGAAATGCAGAACATGCATGTGATTCTCTGCCGCAATTATCAAATCCGCTGTAACTTTATATCTTGCTCGCCAGAACAAAAGCTCGGTGCTGGTCAGCAATATTAACTTACCCACCTTGCAGCCGTGATTGAGTCACAAGTTGTTAATTGAACAATTCTTTTCTCTCGTTTCCCGTTTGTTGGCCTTTTTACTTTAGTTCCAACTTGACTTTTTCAGTCTTAGTTTAGTCACAGATAATATAATACTAGCATCCAGATGCCTCATCCCATACAAAGAAACCGTGCCGACGTAACTAGCGTATTACGTCTGATTAACATGATTATTGTATAAGTTCTTCGATCGCATTCGGTTCCGTTCCAAGACTATAGATGGTGTTGGCAGCGACTTATAAGTAAAAGGGTTTTCTCGGTTCGTGAATATTTTTTCTTTTAATACATTGATGATTTGTTTTATAGTATTTATTTGCACGTTTTGAGTTTCATTGCATTCGTACCAAAATGTGTTAAAAATTCAAGTGGCTTGCCTCAGAAATTTAAAACTGCGCCATCTATTGCAATCAATTTTAAATGATCCATTCAAATAATCTTCGAAATGTGAATTAATAGCCCAATAATCCATAATTTTGTGCTTAGGAGAGTTGATTAAACCAGAACATACAATTTTTATGTTAAATTTTAGAAAATGTTAATTTTACACACAATTCAAAAACAAATCGATGCATATCGGGCCATCTATTGGCATTTATTCGAACCAAATTTTCTTTGTTTGCGCTGGGACTCCGTGGTTTAGTGCATGGGATTGCAGAAAGGAAGTAATGATTTTATCAACATGTTTTTTTGTTAATAAAGCTTAATGTTACAAGTTTTATATTATCTTGCTTTTGTATGTGCATCCGGCAACTAGTAATCTATTTTTCGAGCCCTTCCTGGCATCCGATTAAGCTGAGACTTAGCATAGGTACTTATGTAACTTTGGCAACATTGAAATAATTTGGTACAATGGAGATGGTCTCATGATGGAGCCGGAACGTGGCCATAGCAACTCCTCAACCAGACAGGATAGCACAATCATGTTTGGCTCATTGGATATGTATTAATAAGTGATCACAATTCGTTATTTTATTATTTATTTTATGCTTTATTGTACACCTTAAAATAAAATAAACTGATATATAATGTAGTTCTTTTTAATCCATTAAAAGCTTGTTTTAAAGAGATTTTCACTCTTTATTATTTTAACATACTGAATAAGCTACCTACTTTGATATTGAATGGTAGATACAAAAAATACATTTTTCCTTGAATTTTAAATATTAGGTAATGTTTTGTTAGGAATATTAGATAGGTTTTGCCATTTTTTTATTATTGATTTTGTTTTGCTTATCTCGAGTCTCTTGTGCCAATTACGTTTACCACAGCTGGAGATTGGAAATAAACCCGAAATCATTCTAAAGTTTTAATTATTATAGTTAATTACAATTAATTATCCTACAAATGTCCATTCCAAGTCGAGGTTGGAACATGGAATGGTTACAACTACTAACTACAACTAGATAATCTACAGATGTCCATTCCAAGCCGATGTTAGGACATGGAATGGTTACAATAATTAAATAGACTAACTACAACTAACTAGCCTACGAGTATCCATCCTACTCGAAGTAGGAATATGGAATGTCTTCTTCTTACAAAATATGCTTATTAATATCGGTTCGCAATTGATTGATTGACTGACGTTCAAGGCTGCATTGGCTTCAAGGTAATTGCAACGTCAAACTTCCTATATTGATGCTACGTAGTTTCTGTGTCAGCAAATGTTTACCTACGTGCGTTGGTTTCAAGGTAACTGCACCGTTGCAAGGTCTATGAATACTTAGTTTCCGCTATGCTAGCAAATTCCTAGGCTTACGTAACATACGGTTCACAAATATATAATCTTTCTTACTTTCTTTCTTTATTCCCTCTTTCTTTTTTTCATTCATTCTTGCTTTCTTTCATTCTTTCTTTATAATTTCTCAATAGCTGCCCGGGGCCTGGATTTGCACCCGGTTGATAGTAATAGGGTATGCCCCTACTACGAGGGATGCCAACATAACTGACTAAATGTGGCATGCGGCTCTTTTATAGGGAACCTACGTCTCTGCCTAATTCTTCACGAAATATAGCCGTGATATTAAGCTACGAACACAAACCTGCTATACTCTGACTCAAGCGACAAGTTAAAGATTTTAATAGAAATAAAGTAATTGTGTTAAACTAAGTTTAATTAACCTTCTCTTTGACAAAGTTAAATTTGGAAATGTGTAACAGGACCGTCATCTTAATTAATTTCAAAAGGGGTTTATTACTTTAACTTTAGTTGTTTGTTACCTGCGATTAGCATAGCTTGTCTTATCAACTTGACGGTAAAGTTTTCTTTTTACATTGTATGATCTTAAATTAATTAAGTTAAAGTATTTATTTGTTCAGACAACAGAAAATCCACACGTTAAAGTTACAAAGACATCACATTAAATCTATGTTAGTATGTTGTAATAATATAAAACTATATTACGAAATATAGAAGCAGTTTTGTTAGTAATTAAGATCGTGAATCTTTGTAATATTTATAGAAATAGACTTTTATTTCCCATTTGACTTGTATTCTGAAAAATACTGAGTTATTTTTTGTTAAGTGAGGAGCTCGTGGCTAAATAATAACAGCCACACTGGTCGATCAGCAAGGTTAAGTAACGCTTGACGAGGTCGGTCCGTGGATGGGTGACCATTTCAAAATACCGAGTTTCCTCCGTGCCTCGGAAAGCACGATACGTACGAAAAGCACGGTTGTGGAGGTCAGATAGGCAGTCGCTCCATGTAAAACACTGGTACTCAGCTGAATCCGGTAAGACTAGAAGCCGACCCCAATAAAGTTGGGAAAAGGTTAGGCAGATTGATTGATTGATTTTTTGTTAAGTAGGACTTTCATCTTAACGTTTACTTTACATGTTTTTAAAAGACATTTTTAACAATATATAGTAATAAGTCAATAAGCCGTTCTCAAGATTCATACCTAAGCTGATAATTCAGCCAGTACGCAGAAACACCAAACATCGCATTTTCTGCACCATGAATCAAGCGACATAGGACTCAATTTCTGTAAAGTTAAAATCATACACAGCCTAAGGTAACCCTGCATTAAAATAGACACCGATACATACGACTCCCACACGGAACAAATATTTGTAGGTTGTTCCGGCTCTGGGTGTTTGTGTGAGTTTATATGTTTGTAAACGTATCTACGATACAGGAAGAAATTCCTAGTGTGGGGCAAAAATTAAACCTAGAAAAAAATAAAAAATAAGCCTAGTTGTGTAAGTAAATTTGGCAAGACAAAGGGTTTCGACTCCATCAATCGACCATCGGCGAATTCACTTACACAGTTAGGCTGTTACGGGCGTATTAATATGGATTTTGCGTGTAATTCACGGACATGAACGAGACGAAGGGAGTCTGCAGCACTATATTCAAGCACTGCTTGACCTGACCCATCTCCAATTCTTTACCTTGCCAACAGCTTCTTAATCGTACCCATCCATTTCTCAACCTTGTCAACAACTGCTGAATCTAACCCATCAAAATCTTGATTTTACCCAACACTAAATTTATTTAACCAACTTAACCTAATATGGATAAAAGCATGACGAAGAGGACCACAACCTATAGGTATATTAATCCCACATACCAACGAAGCATTAAAATGGACAGCGATACGGCTCCGCTAAACTTCGGGTCGATAAAAAAATCTGCAATGCATACCGGGTGTATTAATATGGGTTTAACGGGCTCTCGATAATCCAATATGCGTTCATATAAAAATTTATATTGCTGGAAATATTATTCGTTTGTTTGTCGAACCGAGAATAGGGGAGTGTACTTGTATTTACGGAAAATATTATTTAAAATTTACCTCGATAAAACACAAAACACGCCGGCAAAATTAGCTTAACAAAATGAAAACGTCGATTATTATTTAAATACGTTTGAATATTGTACAACTTATATTAGGACAAGATTCATTACTTTAAAATACACCTTTTAAAGTAAAAATGAGTTCGCATTTATTCACACAAAATATTTTTTCTGAAAATTGCACATTGTTGATTTTGAGGTCACCTACGTAAAGTTAAAAAAGTTAATTAAAAAACATTTTACAATCAAATTAATATCACATAATATTGAATGTTTTTTCTACGTTCTTTTAATAAAGTTTTCACCCGTCTAGACATGGTTCCAAAACTGCGATATTGACATTTTTAACATAGACCGAAGTTGAAAAAGTGGGATGTAGCCGAGCATTATCCTGGATCAAAACGAAGTGACCCCTGATAAAAGGGTAAATGTTATCACATTTTATTCCTAAATAACACTTCTACATCGATCTTTAATAAGATGTTCTCTATCGATTACCTCAAAGTCCGTACGAGCTCCAAAACATATCCTACCTGAATCCAATATTGTTCCTCTACCATATGTCACGGTAGTTTAAAAAAAATACAGATAATGTTGTTCTTGTTCATGATAAAACATTGAATACAGACTGTCAATTCCATTTAAATTACTTCCACACTCATCACAAAACAATATTGTACTCTATTAGTCCGTTGGCCAAAGTCGATCTTTTCTAGCAAAAGTTACACTGTTTCTAAGGAGTGTGCCTCAAGTTATGGACCTCTGGCGGGCACGAACGAACCAAAAACAGCCTCCTTCGTATCGTAAGCTCACTTACTGTTGCACCTAGAACTTCCTCCTGCTCATTTCTGGCATGAACTGCCTTTAAACGCAGATTTTTGCGAACGCGAAGCTGAATGAAACAATAATTCCTGCTATAAGTACGGGTTTTCTGGCTTGTCCTGATTTCCTCACAAAAAAATTAGTCTCTCTGAATCATTGGAAACTGTAATAAATAAACCATTAGGTAAACGATGAATTATGTGTAGGTTTGATCATTTCTCCTCATCTCAAGTGCCCTGGCCCTTTCATTTTGGATTAAGTTAGCCACAATAGCGTCCTTAACTTCGAAAAAGATCTAAACGTTAAAAAAAGAACGAATAATTCAGTACGTTAAAGATTTTTTTTCGAAATTTTAAAACATATCCATAAAGTGGCAATAACCGAAATTCTCTCAAAATGATGTAAGTTCGAATAAAGTTAAAACAATTGCATGAAAGGTGATGTTAAATTGTTGTTATCAATTTGGCATAATTAGTTTTATTATAAAACAAAAGAAAAACCAGCCTGTAACGATAAAAAACAGTTTTACGATAAAAAAATCTTGTTCCGTTAATTTTGCCAGTTTCTCGAAAACTAATACCCATTAGTGAATGTTATGTAGAACTTTTCATGCATAATTTAATAAGGAATATACTTAGCCTAGGATATATTGCAGTAAAAACAGAGAATTAAACAAAAAAAAATGGTGCATGGCACTTTTACAGCCAATTTTTTTTCGGCCTTGTTATATTTATGGACTTTTTACACAGCATAGTAACTATCGTAATAATATAATATAATAATTATCGTAGTAATTGTAATGATATTGATAATTTGTTAATTGATCTATTGTACGATAATTGTAATGATAATAATAATTTAAATATAAAAAATATAAAATATAAAAAAATAAAAATATTAAAAAAAAAAAAAAAAAAAAAATTTAAAATGTAAATAATAAGAAAACTGATTAATAAAGGTAATAATTTAAATATGATCTATTGAGTGATCATTGTGATGATAATTGTTCTATTGAATTGTATCTATTGAATTGACGTTGTGAGCATAATGATTATTTATTTATTGATCTGCTGAATGATAATTGTAGTTATATTTTATTAATTGATCTATTGAATGATAATTGTAATGATAATATATTAATTGATCCATTGAATGATAATTGTAATGATAATTTATTAATTTAAGTTCATGTTGCATAAATAATGTAAATGTTTGCATGCCGAATGGTAAAATATGGCTGAGCTTTTATATCATAACAACTATTGTATATTACCCATATTTGCAAAATAAAATTCTATTCTATTCTATCATAATAAACATAATTACGGTGAAAGTACTTAAATAAGATAGAATAAAATATAAGAAGTCTAGTATAAATTGAGGAAATATAAAACTTTCTAGTTTGATTGTAAATACTCAAGTCGATATTCACTTTACATACATACATAAACTCACGCCTTTTTCCTATGGGGTAGGCAGAAACTACAGAACGCCACCTGCTACGATCCTTACATACTTCTTTTGCTTCACTCACATTCATACAGTTATACACACACGCCGGTTATGAGTACTACGCACCTGTCCTTTCTGAAGAACATCACCTATAAGGTCTATGTATGTCTTTCTAGGGCGTCCCCTCCCGGCGTTTCCATTCACGTCTGCCTTGTAAATACATTATGTTAGTCGCCTTTCATTCATCCTCTCAACATGGCCAAACCATCTTAACATACTCTTTTAAATTTTAGTCACTACATCACAACAAAAGTCACTCCGTCACTTTACAAAAGCTAGAAATTCGCGTAGCGCCTGCCGTAGCTCATTTTGCTACGAGATATGCTACGGCGTAGCAAGCCTTGTGCTACGACAGCGCGCCTCGACGCTTTCGGGATACTTGATTGAGCTGTCTTTTCATGTGAATATGAATTCAGAATGTTATATCAATCAATGTCCAGATTTACGAATTTGTTATCATGGAATCATTCATAAATCCCGGATCCATATTTTCCAATAAAATATCATATAGCGCAATTCCCATTGAAACTCAACACACGGGAAATGATAGCTTTTCGATATCTGCATTTATTTTTAGGTACAAATCCATCTAGATTGTAAATACAGCAGCAACCAATAAATTATACCTTCGATGATATTTAGAAGCAACATTAGAATTCCCTGTTGGAGTCCAGATTGTGTCCTTATATCTTGAGGGTCTTCAAGTCAAGAGTAACTAGATTACTTCTAGGCAAGCTTGCTCTTTCGTCAACTACATCATAGCTTACCATCAGGTATGATAGAATAGAACTTTCTGGACTTGGCTTAAAATAAACTACCGGTATCAATGTTATCAATATTATTGAAACAAGCAATAAGTTTAATTAAAAACTGTAACCCGACAACGGTTTTTGTTTTAGCTTTTGTTACCCTGGCCATGATAACGAATCGATTGACACCTTATTCATCAAAATCGGAAGAATAGTTTAGGCGCTACGGAAGAACATATGTAAATACAAACATACATGACTGCTAAAATCATAATCTTTCCTTTGAGCTTCGCCGTAGTCGGGTAAAAAGTAACATCTTTTTTTATTTGACAAATGTGATCCTGATCAAGTTGATCAGGATCACATTTGTCAAATGTCAGTTGATGTGATCCTGATCATATCCTTCTTATTAAACAAGGACATGCCAAAATTCAGCTGACCGGTGCAGGGTACCTACTGTTTTACGGCTCAATCGAACGGTCAGCAAAAGCAATAGGTTTTAATTATCGGAACAAAGCGCGATTGACGCGACAAAAGAGGGCTTTGATCGTGTTCCGTTATTTTACGTTTATTACAACGCCCTGTTTGTCGTTCGTGATGTTGCCGTTTTAAAAATGTGTAGGTGTCATTGTGAGAAATGTGTTGTGTCACTGACTGTTCATTTTTGCCGGTTTTCAGCTGTTAGGCAACGTGTAGAATCCGTCCAACTAAAAAAGTCTCGCGGAAATACATGGAACTAACAAGATTTGTTAGTGGATAGCGTACAGTCGCATAGAAACTAGCGCCGCGTCTACGGAACTTCTTTCGTTGGACGGACTCTTAGAGTCATGAATTTAACGCCAGTCTAACATTTATATTCTAAGACCTTTCAAGGAAACTTCTAGCACTCAGCTTGACTTAGTCGCCATGACAACGGAAAAACACTCTCGAATTGAAGACGTGGACGTCAATAAAATAACACGCTTTAACTGTCTTTTTATTGAAGGTGGCCGAATCGAGGGTAAGTCGAGTGGAACTATTGACTTGGAACATGGGTGATAGTTCCAACAATTCAAACAGCATTTTTATTTTATTTTATTTCTAATTTTATTTGTAAACTTTGCTTGTTAACTTTACCTCAACAAATGCTTGCGCTACCTGCAATTTATTAAAAGGTTAATTTATTGTGTATAGGCTTATTATTAACACGAGTTATTTCATAACTTAGCAAGGGTGCTGATTGTAATACCTATCTGTTTTGCTAACTAATAGGGAACTATCCGCAAAGCTGCGCTCAGATGGCGCCACAGGTTTCAGCGTAAACAAACTAGAGAAGGGCGTTTTCGGTTTTTTGCGCAAACGGTTATGTATCACATCATCATCATCATCATCATTCATATCAATATCGAAAACGTTTTTCAGATATCGATATCAGTAGTACAGTTTGCAAAAGATAAAATGTTATTTAGATGAGCAAACTAACAACGAACGCGAAATAATACTTAGAAAGATAGGTAGCGCATTATGGTTCCTAACGTTTGTGAACTTTGCGTTTTATTCGTAGTTCCTACGTTTTCGCATTGTTACGGTTTTAAGTTTTGAATTTTATTAGATACAGCTTTTGTAATATCGGTTATTTTGATATCGATATGATATGATCTGTCCGCATGGCCGAAAACCGCTCGGCATGGAGAGCGTTGGTGGAGAAGGCAACGACCTCATGTGGCTACGACCCTCAGTCATGAGGAAACGAGGAAGAAGAAGAGAGAGATGAGATGATATTTAAGACATATCCGATATAAGTTATGTTTTGTTTTATCGGACCCATCCCAAAAAAAAAACCAAACTGTCAAAGTCGAGCGACAAAATTTCGCAGTCTAAGCATACAAAATATAAAACTAATAGTGAAAGTAAAATGAAGCTAACTACTACCCCAATATTATTATTTGGTTTTTGAACACAAGTTATCTTAAAAACAGTAGAAAATAGTTCGGTAACCACAAACAGTAGTAGACGCCATGTTGTTATGTTTTTGTTTACTCTGAGCCGTCAAGCACCATCTGGCGGGAGCAATTGGTAGTAATATTGTAACCCTCAAATAATTCAATTGATTTTTGTTAACCATGCTTTTATAGATTTGAATAAACTGATTATTCATTATGATTAATTTTAGACTACCTACCGTTGATTGACTGCTGTAGGCATATTTATATCATTTACTTACCTGTGAAACCACACCACACCCTCCTTAACAAACATCTTTTCAAGACATGCGCCACAGACAGCCCACTTTGCGGGGGCTGTTTTAACGCCGAATAATCAGCCTCCCACGTAATCCTGTAATGCGAGGCCGTGGCATCTCAACGTGAAGAAATCCTCGGAACAGTGAGATCGCTCTGTGAAGCCCCTAGGAAGTTCTGCAATCTGTGCTTTTGAACGGAGCTAGGCTGGCTATGTTATCCAGTGCCCCCACGCCCAACGGACCGAATGGGTGTCTAAGTGCGGCAACGAGAGTCCCTACTACTACTACTTACCTGTGAATACAGATAAGTATATGATATTTCTAGTGAGTGGATACTTACCTGCTCAAAATATCAACGTTGATTGTACACCATACACACCATAGCCTTATTTCTAAACATAACCTACCTCACCATCCAAATCAAACACTTAAAATATTCATCCGACTCCAGGCATACTATTGACAATAGACATCCACACAGACTACCGCAGTGGTAACTGTTCCACTTATGATACAAACTTCGCCGAATCGATCCCAGCTTGTTTCACGTTCATTGTCAAGCGATACCAGGGGGAGAGGGAGGGGCCACAGAGCTTGCAAACATCGTGAGACGGCAAAAACAAAGTAGATAAGATAATTTTTTTAAGATAAGATAAGATAATTTTTATTGAGACACCATTCCATACATACATAAAGCACAACAAAAATAAAACAAATAAATAGTATGTACAAGAAAATACCAACATTACGTGCATTAAAGTAGCCCTAGACCCCACACTAGGATACCCTGTGTCGTGGGATCTAGTATTTTCGTTGTTAATGAAATCTGCCAAACCTAACTAACCATAAAAGTAAGTCTGCCAAACCTTTTCTAAATATATACGTTAGGCCTCCAGTCTAACCAGTTTACTGGATGCAGCTGTAGGAATACATGTATTTTACAAATGTATGATGCCCCATGGCCATACCGGTTATCAGATTTTTTGACTTGTACTACCCGTATCGACTGCCAAAGACGACAAAAAGTACTGGCGGGGCTAAACGTGATTTCCAAAGCAACAAGAGTTTCGGTATGCTTAAAATAGATTTTTTGCTTTTATTTTCATCGTGGAGAAATGCTCATGCATAATGCCGCGGGGAGATAGCGCAGTTATGTGGGACTCCAACCCACTAAAACTCCACGGTGTCTTCCTGTGCCGTTTATGGTGGCCGCGGCTGTCCACCGGACCCTATTCTGGGGAGTACCCCCATCACCGGCGCACCAGAACACACTGTATGCCGTGACCACCCCAGGGACCAAACCTGCACATGGGCGACAAACTACCCCGTGTATGGCACCCTTGGTTCCCTTGTGACGGGTCAAGGCCAATTGCCCCGCCACCAACCATTTTTGGCCGCATAGGATTGGGAGAGCGGCCAACGCTATACCGATACTCCTCTCGCGATATCGTAGTGCGCAGCGTGTAGGCCTCTGTTGCGATGTCACCCAGGCGGCACCGCAACCTACATGTTGGCCGCTACGTTGTCGGCTTATCGGCAAAAGCACTGACAAGCGGCCCCTCCTCGGGTTCCTTCGCTTCACCGTGACCAAGCAACGGCTACTGGGCCCCCCCACCTCTACAATGTGGAAACCCACCAGGGAGGGGGCAGATCGACTCCTGCGGCTGGTATTACTTAGCTACATGCTCCTCCAATACTACATCATATTATGTAGATAGATGACAATGCTATACAATGTATATAGCATTGTCGTAAAAAGTTTATTTCGTGGCACTGAAAATGCGCTAAGCGGCCGACTTCTGTCATCTTCGCCATTGAAAGCCGTCAATATCTGGTCGTCACTTGTGGCGTAGTAGGTATACGAGTATAAATTCGATAACTCGCTTGGTTTGCATAAAAAGTGTTGCCAGTGCCGCTGCCCGAAGCAGCCACTGGGTCATCCCCAAGCTCTGTGGAGGCGGAGCTAAGGTAGTTACGACATAAAACGAGGGAGGCATCCAGGCATGAAATTAAACAGCTTGCACTAAGTTGTTAATCGCCTGGACTCCTGCCAGCGACCAATTTGAAGAAATTGCTGATGAGTCCGCTAAGTTTTGCGACGTCTAATTGAAGGCAGTTTCTAAAGGTAGGTATCCAAGAAAAACATTTTGTTGGCGGAATAAAAGAAAATATTTGTCTGAGATGTGGAAAAAAGACAAATGATTTTTGTTCGGTTGTGAAATTCTTGTTTTTCTTAAAAAAAAACGTTGCCTCATGCTAGAATTTTGTCCTGTATCGTGGGTGCGTTTAGAAACATTTTAACTCACATACACAAACAGATACGGAACAACTATCTATACGCGATATAAACATTTATTTAGTTCAAGAATAGAACCCGCGACACGCAGCGCAGCAGGCGATCGCTCAACCACTGCGCCAACTGTGTCAAATATTCTAATACATTCAGATTTATATGAAAATTAGATTTATTCTTCGTTCTAATGTACACATTTTAGACTTACCGTACAGTAAATCAGTAAATTTCTCTAGAAAGCTCCTCAGTAAAAAAAAAAAACAATAGTATGGAAACATTAACTCAAAATTTCCATGATATCTTAAGCCGAGAAACGATCCACCATCTTGTTCCGCAGGAGAGATTGAAGAAGGCTTTCAATTTAACTGGTTAGATATTCAATTATAGCCAACGCCGCCCAATTATTACTATATTTTTTTTTTTCTATATTTGGTTTATTTAGAAAAAGTGAAGAACTAAATTTGGTTGTTTTGTTTTAATTAAAGTCAAATTATGTCAAGTCAATGGGTACCTATTATTATGAACTTAGAAAATACTTAATTTGTTACAATCAGAATCATCTTTTTTTTTGTATTTAGGAAAATCCCCGTCCGTAGATGGTAATCTTCAGTAGTTGTTGCTAATTATTTTAAGACATTTATGTACTATTTAACAAAAAACCAATGGTATATTCTTATTAAACAAAAAAAAAATAATATCAACTCATATACCATAACAGCCTCACCATATTTCTATTTACGTACTCTTGAATAAAAACCTACTCCAGAAAAAAAACAGTTTTTTTTAAACGTTTTAATTTCATCTCAGAAAAAAAAAGAATTATAACTCTAGGTGTATTACACTATCATATATTAGGATCACAAATCTATGAGTCACAATATAAACGTATGAATCATATCGTCTTTGATAAATGGTTATTGATATTTGTTGTTATATATGATCATTGAAACAGGAGCAGGACGGAGCTATACAAAACAAATAGCTCTGCCCCTTTTTCACTGTCGCACTAGTTTTAACGAGAACAGTGGTGGCCCAGTGGTATCGGCCGCGACTTACAAGTTTTAGGTCGTGGGTTCGAACGAAGGCAGGCGCATTACTTTTTATTTATTTATTTATTTATTTTATTTATTTATTTCAACAACACTCAACAGGTTATAGCAAGTAGAGATCTTAAGTGTAATTACAAAATAATAAGGCCGCCAGTATCAGTCACAATACCCCCTGTGCTAGTTGTTACTGTATTACAGTGGGGTAGAATTTTAAATTACTTATTCAATTATTCAGTAAAGACAAAGAGTGATCAGCGTATCAAATAGCTCATTTAAATTTACTATTCCAGGAAAACTAATTTAGAAGTGTAAAAGATATTTCCTGGATAGAAAAATGATAAGTCTGTTTAGTCCATCAGTGAGATTATCAAATAACATTGGACACGTATTTTTTGCATACCAATTCAATAAAAATTGAGAAAAATAAAGCGCATCAATGTTCAGATGTCTTGTGACGTCACTATGTCACTGTAAACTGTACTAACGGCATGACTTCACACGATATTTCAATGCATCATAGCGTCGTCACTTTATGTTTACGTGTCAAAAGAAAAAATACGTGTGTGTCCAATATTTTTATTAATCTACCTTCACAAACAAATAAAAATCAATTTTTCGTTAACACCCCTATTGTGTCTTAACACAGTTTTAGTTGGAATTGGAGAAACACTTCCGTATTAATAATAATAGTAGCATGTTAATGTCTGTAGGTCAAAGCTCTTTTCTCATCAACACTTTCAATCATCAAGCCTCCTCAATGCGGATACGCGATCGCAAACTTATGTTAACAAAAGGTCACAGCTCATTAGAGCCACCCGGCACCCACGCACGCCACACCGCCTCGTCGCACGGCGTCCACTCGTTGTCGACGGGTGGTCCACGGGTGGACGCCGCGTTATCACCAATAAACGTTGTGCTGTCAATCAATGAGGCAATGCGCAGTCAACGCAAGGCAAGCATGCGAGCTGCGAGTTGTCACCGATTGGTCCATCCGCCGTCCGCGCGTGCAGGGCTTACGACCGAGGCGAACCGGTGACGCTACGGAGTTGATGTAGTGAGCGCATACCCATACAAGTCAATATAAAGAATACTAGCCGCAGGAGGCGAGGTGGTGCGGTGTGGGTGCCGGGCCCTAATGGGCAGCAGCAGGCTCTAATGAGCTGTGACCTTTAGTCCAGGATTCCTTATGATGTTTTCTTTCATCGATATAAGCAATGTCCAAGATAAACTTACAAAGTACAGTTGAATTGAAAAAGTCTTGCCCGGATAATTGAATCCAATTCCTCAAGCACCAGAAGCGAGATCTTAGCCCCTGGGCTACCACAACACACTAATATTATAAAGAGTAAAATTTTTAATATTGGATGTAGGAGATAATCTCAGAGTCTTCCCATCTGGTTACAAAAACAGTAGAAAGCTTTATCACAATTTTTGAGCGTCATAGGTTTTTTTATATCGGAAAACTGCACAGTTTGTTCCGCGAATAAAAGCTAGTTTAAGATAAAACACAGTTAAGGAAAAACAAGTAATGACTTCAAGTACACTAGGTACTAATTACGGCAAAAAACAAAATTAGTTGCACAGCAGCTATACAATAGTTTATCGGAGGATTGAAAGTAAGATACTACGAATATATTTAAAAACTATTTAAAGTTAATGTTCGAAGCCATCATTGCAATCGACAACATTTTGTTGACCTAGCGATATAATACAGTTAAAAGTTGCACTAAATACGCCGCGAGCTCAGTGCATTACGGACAGAAAGCGGGTGCTGTCATTTTCATCATTTTCTCATTTTAGCGTTAGCTTAGCCTAAACGTTACCATGTAAGCTCTCAGCAATAAACCTTTGAAAGTTATTTGAGTGTTTAACTTAGTAGCGTATCAAATCCCACCAGGTATCACTTAGGTTGCGCCCCTACATTTTGGTCCTTCGAGCCGGATGAATCAGCTACCAATGGTGATCGGCTCGAAGGACCACTCCTAAATCATCAATTTGATAACAATATATTCCTGAAAATTCCCAACATACAGCATTCAACATTAAAAAATGCATGACACCACGTTAGAGAGTCTTCACGTCGTCAGAAACCTAGGTGCGGATGGCATGGGGCCCTCTAATTACGCATATTATGTTGCAAAAGCTGGATAGTTAATATTATTTCGAGTATATAGACTCGTTACAGAACCCTAGAGAGTTTTACTTTTTTACTACAAGAGAACTTTACTTTTTTAGAAAATAAATTCACTAATCTAGAAACATCTCGTCGACGACAAGACACCATGCAAAAATCGTAGCAAAGCCCATCAGGTACCACTTAGGTCGCGCCCCTACAGTTAACAAGAAACACGAATGTTTGTTTCGTCGCTAACACGCAGAGACAAAGAAATATATATTATGTATGTAATTTCGGCCTACGCACTTTGAGTCTTTATGTATGTAAGTTGTTCGTATGTATTATCACATCACACTAATATTATAAAGGCGAAAGTTTGTTATTGTATGTTTGTTACTTATCCCAGGAATATGTTCCCTTAGGATAATTTTCGACATTCATGCGGGCGAAGCCGATGGCAGAAGCTAGTATATTAATATTTTTATACTATAAATGCGAGTATGTCTGTAAGTATATCTGTAAGTAAGTATGTCTGTTACCTTTGCACGCTTAAACCGCTGAATAGATTTAAAGGAATTTGATATGGAGACAGTTTCAGACCCTAGAAAGGACATAGGATAGCTTTTATCTCGGCAATCATCCTTAAGGAGGTGTGAGTGGACATTTGCATAGTGAACCAATAATTTCTCAAATAAGTTGGCCCATACTCCTACAATAATATTGCGCGATTTAAAAATTAGGCCATTCGAAGTGCCCGGGTGTCACCATTGTGTGGATCGCCCGGAGGACACGGTGGAGCATACGGTGGAGATCTGCCCCGCTTGGGCTGGGCACCGCCGTGTCCTCGTGGAGGCGATTGGCGGTGGCAACCTCTCGCGTCCGGCCCTGGTTCAGGCCATGTTACGGAGCGAGAGGGTATGGGAAGCTGTCTCCTCCTTCTGCGAAGCAGTAATGCTAGCGAAGGAGGAGGCGGAACGCGTGAGGGAGACGCAACGGAGACGCCCTCACGCCCTTGGCCACCGCAGGAGACGCCCTGGGCGTCGGGGGTCGCAAGCCGATCCCCGGCCACCGTAGGCACGGGCTTGCGGACGGCGAGTAATGGGTAGCTCGCCGTCCGATAAGGACCAGGCCCTAGTCGACGGCGCGTTGTGTTCCACGCGCGCCTCAAAGAGATGTCAGCAGAATAGACGGGGTCCACGAGGGCCGATGCCTGTCTGGGTCGCGGATAAATTTGAAAAAGAGTTACCGCGGCCCTGGCTCAAGCAACTGAAGGAACACGGGTGGGTTTTAGTCAGTAAAAGTCTGACACACCCTCCCGCCTCACCCAGAGCGGGAGAAGTCATTGGATGATTTCCCACCCAAAAAAAAAAAAAAAAAAAAAAGGCCATTCGAAGTACTAATGCTACGCAGACGAAGTCGCGATAAATACTGTCCATTAAATACATAACAAAACTTATACTGGAACGTGATTCAAATCAGTCACTAAGAAACACATCGGGGTTGATTCGCTAACGTTAAAATGTAATCAACATTTCCGAGCTCGCCTTAATCACCGAATACCATCAACCTTTGACACTAACTTTTTCTCTTTAAAAGCGGCGTCGAAATCAATATTCAATCCTGTTAATTACAGGATTAAATTTTAACGTTAAGTTTATTTCTTATTACTATAAACAAATATGGCGTATTTATTTTGGGAAAATGAATGTGTTTCATCGGCAAATTCAAGTTTTTGAGAGAGTATAATTAAAATAAAAAAAATAAAAAGCCTTTTATTTCATGCATTACATTAACAGTTTTACATTCTTCAAGTAAAAAGGTAATCAAAACAAAAATAAATGATGGTAACAATTGTAATATAAAATTGATTAATGTTATACATTGATTATTTACATTATTTGAGTATATTATTTAATTGAATTATTAAAATAACATTGATAGATAAATTAAAAGAAAAAATAAAATTGATTAATTGCACAATATTAAAAGTAAAATAACAAACTATTGTATGATTAATAAAACTATTGGAAATACATATCATGTTATTAACATGCATGAACCTCTCACAAAGTGAGAGCGAAGGCCTCCGAAGGGATGACCAGCGCTCACGGTCTGAGGCTTCTGACTGACATCCACACATCCATTTTTTCCTGCGACTTGTGTGATGTCATTAGCCCATCTAGTTATCAGTCTACCTCGTTTTCTATTGCCTGTAGGGCCAGGCCATGACGTCATGCGAATCGTCCAAAGCTCGTCGCTCATTCTTGCTACGTGTCCTTCCCATCTCCATTTAAGTTTGAGAGCGTAGGTGAGAGCATCTGTGACTTTGGTATATTGTCTTATAACCGTGTGCCGAAATTTATGTTTTTTTTTTTAAAAATCCCTACTTTTCTCTAAACTTCGCTGGCAGGAAGTAATTTTATTCTTTACTCGATGAGTGAACTTCCACGTTTGACATGCGTAGGTTAGAGATGGTAGTAGGCATTTGGCTTTTAAGAATTTCTTTTGCACCCCAAAAGTTTATCCACGTCGTTATAATTCAGCGACCATATTTTTTTTAAACTGTGCCCCGCACTTGGAATTTCTTATGTACTTCCCTTTGACGCATATGCCCACCGTTTTCCAATTTAACTTGCCAATGATTGATTCCAGAACCGCTATAAAAAATCGAGGTGATAAAGGATCGCTTTGTCGTACTCCTCTTTTGATGAAGTCCTCTTTAGAGTATAATTATGCTTCTTAATATATAGTCCCATATTCTAACTGTTTTTGAAAGAAACTTTCTCCACTCAAATCGACTCAATTTTACTACAGCATAAAAAATACTTCGATTAATATCAATAAATAACCAGCTGTAACACTCAATTTCATTGATGCTAGAGGTGGACTTAGAATATAGGGGTAACACCTTAACTATCTTAAAGTTTGACGCCGACCGACGCAAAACTAGTGATTTTCATACTATAATGATGTATTTACACAATGAAATGATATTTATTTTGAAAACTAGCTGTTGCCCGCGATTTCCTCGGCTTAGCATGAATACTTCTAATAAACAATTTTTTATAAGATGATTTCCAGGTTAACAACTATCCTATGTCCTTCCCAGGGTCTCAAACTAACTCCACACCAAATTTCATCTAAATCAGTTAAAACGTAACAGACAGACAGAGTTACTTTCGCAATTATTATATTAATATGCAGGTATAGGTTAAGATAACACATTTACCAGACAATCTATTTTTTTTTTGTCAATTTAATTTACATAAGGCCTAATTGATAAAAAAAAAAATACTCTGAGGAAAAATACCGAAACGAACTCAGATGTCAACTCTCTTTTAAAGTCCATACAATCAGTAATTTCTCAATATGACACACTAAATAAATAAACGTGTAAAACTATGTAGGTATCTGTTATACCTATTTATATGTATAGCAGGTTTGAACATGTTCCAAACTAACCTAATTGGGAGTGAAGAGAGTTCAATTGATATTTTGTTTCATCGAACTCGTGACTTGATTGACATATTCAGCTGTTACGCTTACATTTTTCTATACAAAACTTCATATTCTGACACTTGATTTGTCGGATTTGTGACGCTGAATGAAATGTTTTTCATTCGGTGAATATTGGTTATTTTCGATGTTGAAGCTTTGTTACGCTCTTTTCAATGAAATATGAATACTTCAGCAACGTAAAAGGGACGGTTCAGCGGCCATTCCAATTATCTACAGTTGCAATAGAATTTACTTCATTCACCCGAATGAATAATAATAGATTATTCTAGATAATTGGATTGGCCGCAGAACCGTTCCTTTTGATTTTATTATAGGTATAGGTTTGGAAGTATTGAAAAAATAAACTTTTCGCTGAATCGGCAACCTTTTTAAAGTCGACTAAAAACAAACTACACCATGGTCAAACTCATAAAATAAATAGTGACATAGTAAGCCTAAATTGACAATCCTGATAACTGAAAGAGAATAAATATCCAAAGACCCATAAAAATATCCGTGATACCCGCAATTTCAGTTCGAAGTTCGAAGCTACTCTAGAAAACACAAAAAAATTGACGTTCAAAATGGTTTCCGTAGGTAAATAGTTCTAAACGCTATGGCAATAGAACCTCTCCATATTACTTACTGGTGATTTGTGTACTAGGCTTCGTCGACGAAAAGCGTGTCTAGAATGTTGGCTTACACCTCGAACGAAGGATTACCAATGACAGCAAGGCTACCAGCCGTCAGGGCAAACTGCCAACTGCGTCCGGAAGAAGGATTTTTTAAATTGGCCTAGACTTTTTAAATGGAACTTAAAAGCCATTCTGGACAATTTATGGCCAGTCTTTTGAGAAAAAAATAAAACGTCAAGGTTTATTCATGCCAGTATGCGTTTGTTTGTTTTATGTTTCTTATAAACAAAGAACATGCTCAATAAAGTGTGGGTTAGTAGTTTTTGTTATTTGAGTTTAAGTCTATTGATTTTAGTTTTGCTGATACGAAAGAGAAATTTATGAGGTTTATTTTTAGCAATTATTATGTCAACGGTTATTTGTCCATACACAAATGAAATGTAAATCCAGTGGAAATCATGTCATAATAAATATTTTCATAGAGAGAATCCATTCTTAATATTATAAATGCAAAAGTAACTCTGTCTGTCTGTATGTCTGTTACCTTTTCGCGCTTAAACTCCTGAACCGATTTAGATGAAAAGCATGGAGATAGCTTGTGGCCCTGGAAAGGACATAGCATAGTTTTTATCCCGTAAATCATATTTAAGGGGGGTGGAAATGTGCATGGTGAACCAAAGTAAGACGGCCCACACACTTACAATATTATTGCGCGATATGAAAAAATTGGCTGTGTGAAGTACAAATGCTACACAGACGAAGTCGCGGGCCAAAGCTAGTGAAACATAAATTAAAGAAATGTTAGTTTAGAGTTTCAGTTCAGCAAAGAACGAGATGATTGTTTCAGAAATTAAAGTAGAAATTATTTTTATTACTCACTGAATAAAATATTTTATTTTATATTCACTTTCAAAGGAACTCCCGGAACTATAATTTTTCTTCAACCACTCGTAATTATAGCGAAAGCATAACGGAACGACTGCACTTCAGGCGGGGTTCTTGTAATCAAGCTTAATGTATTCATTAATTCCTTGTACTTCTAATGATGGAATGTTATACATGGCGGGAAGAACTATACAGATTTCGGCAGAACTGGAAGGAGAAAGCGCCGGCTCGTAAAAAGGGTTAGGAGTGGAGGGAGGCCTTTGCTCAAGCATAGGACAGAACATTCGAGCAAAAAAAGACAAGTTAACAGTAAGTATCAGTCTATTTACAAAGGGTTAGAATTTGTCCGCCATTCTATCGCCTTACCCCGTGAGCCATTACCGCCAAATTGAGGCATGTAATCAAATGTTATCACTTATCAGTATGCAGCGGATGATGCTGCCCAACCACCTGATAGAATCCTATCCCCTTTACGACACCTTCAGGAAGCGAGCGTATAAATTAACATTTTTATAGATTTTGTGACCTATTCGACAGAGACCCTCATCTACGTTTTATAGATCTCAATAAAATTGTTAAAGTAATTTCGCAGCCAGTTTTCATTATTCCCTCAACTATATCGAGAGTAGAATTTTCAATTTCATCGTGATCGTCTGCAGTTTATTGCAACAAGACCAGCTAAATCCTGTAGCGGGACGTAACATTTTCGCACGGCACATCAATCACAAAAACGCCTAGATTTATAAAACCGCACTACCGGAAAACCCAATTCGTATATTCTACATTCACGTGGATAGCTCAAAGAACTAAAATAAATTTGCATAACGACTCCACCTTTATATCAGAACCCTTCCCGCGAAAATGTAGTTCCGCGGTGCGAAGTGGCGTAATTTTTATGATAAATATGTTCACTCAGAGGGGTAATGCCAGGCAAAGTTTGGGAGCCAGTGAAGGCTATGTTCCGTGGAATGCGAGGGATAAAGGATATTCGAAAAGTTCCACCTTATTGTTTTTAAAGTGCTGTTAACGCGTGATCACTTGTTATGGCTGTTTGTTTCCCTTTGAAGGTGTTTGTGAAAGAATTGAGTTCACCCCAGGTAATGGGAACGCTTCCCGAAATGTTAAAATGTATGTCAATCCCATAAAATTTTGCCTTTTTACCCGACTTGAAGGAAAGGGTTATGTTTTTCGCGCATATCTTGTATGTTTGTACGTATGTAATATTATTTATTACCTCATCTCTTGCAAAGCATTAGACGGATTTATATAATTAAGACATCGTTAGTTACGTGTTCACCGCCCAAGTGTTCTTAGACAAGCCAAGTTAAAAAAAAAAAACAAAAATGTTTGTTTGTTTTTTTATGTTTTTGGGCGCCATATTGTGGGGACTCAATATTTTTTCTTCCAAACCATCGAATGCGGTATCAAAATTAAGAATTTTAGAAGGTGGTTACAAAAATATATACCACTTATATGTTTAAAAGATATTCGAAAAAAAATGATAACTAAAAAGTAGTAAATTAAAAAGAAACAAAATCAAAAACCCAACTGCTTAAGAAGCGAACTAAAAAGATGTAAATAAGTAGAAAAATATGATGTGCAGTCGGAGGATCAGGTGGCCAGCCAGCTCGCGAATATGTATCCTCCGACAGCATGATTTTCTACTTGTTTACATCTTTTTAGTTAGCTTCTTATGCAGTTGGGTTTTTGTTTTCTGAGTTAACTTTTTTTTGACACTCGCTATCGCCACACTTCAATGAGGTAGGAAAACTATGGAGACGGCATATTCTACTATATGAAGAATAGTTATACAAATATCTATAATATCGACACACGCATGTCAAAAAGCGTTTTGTCTCTTTTTAACTAACCAAGAGCTGCATATGAAAAGAGAGACATCTAAATGTTTGTCCAGGACTTAACTTGGTAACACTTTTGAGTGACGTCAAAATCATGTCTAGGCGTGACCGGTCGCCATGTTGATTGCCGAGTAAAATTGGTAGTTGTGTGCCGTATATGTACTTTTATCTGTGTAGTTGTGCTGTCAAACGGGTGCAAATGGGCAGCCATCTTAATTGCCCAATTTTTGTAGGTATGCACGCTAATTTCGTAGGTATGGCAAGTCCATAGGTTAATAAGTCAGTGCCACACTTTCGATAATAGAATATCACTTGTCTATGGTCTAAGCTAACACTTAAACAAAGTATATGGACAAACAACACAAAAATTATTTGAAACCTAAACGAACAATGTTCTTTTTCCCCGAACCCACAACGAACCGCAGCAACAGCATACGTACACTTCCACTTCCCCACTCACCACTTCAAGAATTCACCCAAGTAATCGATTCTTCACTCCAACTTCTGAGAGCACCGCTCTAAACGAGTACAACGTTCTATTTGATCGCGACAAGTTTCTCTTGGCTACTCCAACTATTCGTCCAACAAATATCTACTCTGTTGCTTTATGAGCCACGATAACTATGGCAAATGAACACTTGGAATCGACCAAGTACATAAAACTGACGCGACCAGACGATAACAGTCACAAAATCTCTGCCAGTGATACATTACAGTCTAGTCAAGTTTTACACTTCTCTCAATTACTAGAATCACGAGCGAGAAGCTTGTTTTTTGTTCCAACTATAAAATTAATGCGCCAAACTTTACCAAATGGCAGTGTTCCCGGCGTCTGAGCAAAAAGAGTCTTTCTTTCATTCGTCAGGACGGAGCACGCTGTGAATAAAGTCTTAGTTCACTGTGGTTAGTTAAACTCGTAATGCGGACACCCGTGCGGTTTGTAGCGAACTTTGAACAACTTTAACTACAATCAGTCTAAAAAACAGGTTATGGAACGAATCTAGGTGTTACGTCCTTACGACAGATTTGATTTATACAACACGAAACACGCAGAACTTTTCTTATATTCATTGATTGATGTAGCGTGTTTGTTGTAAGCACATAAAAGATAATTAAACTAGAACTTTCTTTGGTATAATGATATTAAACCTTATGGACAGTTAAATTGGAAAGTTTTCTTCGCTTCGGTCTCATTACATTGAAGGACTCCTCGAGTATAATGAGAAACCGTTTGTTTTTCGAGCATGAATAAATCTGAAAAGTTCAGAGGTGGTTTTCTGTAGGTATTGGATAATTAAAACAGTCGTTTTTTAGACTGAAGGGTGATTGACTGATTGGTACGGGTATATTTAGCTTTTGGACCAAACAGGAAGGGGTGTAATTTGGAAACTAGGCCAATGGCCCCGTAAAGGAGAGAAATAACTAAGATGGAGTCGCGAGTAAACGTTAGTTATGTATAATTAGTTGAGCAACTTAATCATTCACTTCGCTCGTCCTACTTCCACGGCTTCCACGGACAATGGGCACTTCTATTCCATTGTGATTCCAACTACTTAAAGAAGGTCCTGTATTCGAAAGATGCTGGGCGTTAAATTGCTACGTGGGTTGTAGAAGAAAGAATCCTATTCCTCACAATAATACAGACCAAATTACGACCACGGCGGTCAATCACAGCGGAAACTAACCAGCCAGCTCCTACTAATATTATACCAATACATTGGCATACTCATTAAAAGCGAAAAAAGCTGGAGTTGCTGGGGCAAGTCAACATCTGAGCTCAAGTTCAGCTTAACCACATACAGAACTTGTCCCGGTTTTGTTCAAGAAAAAGCAAACCGACATTAATAGGATCAGACCGACGCGTCGGTCTGATCCTATTAATGTCGGTTCGACGTTCTGAAATTGAATGGCGGTAGACTATCTTTGGCTAACTATGTTTGTATCACGACCTCATGCCTCAACCTTCTTCGTGAATAACTGGTGTAAAAAGCATTTGATTTCACCCTTTATTGTCCTACTGCTGAGTTACAGTTTCAGGCCTCCCAAGAGATTGGTTGGAGAAGGCATTTGGGGAAAAGTGATACATATCCTATCTGATCTTATTATTATAAAGCGGTAAATTGTATGTTTATACGTCTGTAATCTAATATCTGGAGGTACCTACACATCAGATTACAACTTTTTATCCCGACAAGTAGCCTATCTGTTTTTACGCCATAGGCCACTTGAGCTAAGTCACGAGTAAAAAGCAAGTCGTATATAAAATATTTTGTAACTTTATACACGGTAGGTTCTCGACAAGCTCTCGTAAAAACGATCTCTATTCCCAAAAGAAATAATATATAAATCCGACACTACTTTATCTTGATGTCGACAGCCAACAAATACATGCCTTTGTCAAATCAATCCCGTTTTTAACCTTAGTGACATGTTTAACATCTACGTGTAAACAGGGAATAAAATCCTCTGGAAAACATTCTCTTTGATATCTTTGCAGCCGTTTTAGTTTACCGATATGTTTATGTGAAGCTCGACTATTTTTGTTACGTCTTATAAAAAATATTTTAGGTTGTTAAGTCATGTGTGAACTATAGATACAAACTTGAAAGATTTTTATTTTTACGGCTATCCTATTCTGCAAAAAACACCTTTCATAAAAACTACGGTATTTTTTTTTAAGATCATCGTTATGTATAAATCCGTCGCTTTTTTGTAGTCTTTCGAATTTGGTCGGATAGCCAGCCGTTGTTTACATGTTTAGTTTTTTGTTTTAATCTACTTAATGCGAAACATTCCAAGCTGAATATTTTCACTATATATTTTTGACTAAACGCACTTAATTGTGGTTTGCACCTACCTATCTTGGGTTGAGCCGGTTTCTTGTATTTTGCCGTCAAAGTTATGACACCGTCGTTTCGACTTTTAGCAATATTATTCGATAACGAAAGCATGTATACTTTTGAAACTTTTTATGGTTAATACAAGCGTCAAGATGGACTGAATACAGTTTTCAGCGAGCTTATACGTTTTCTCATTTAGGCACTGCGAATTTCTAGCTGTTGGGGTAACGTACGCGAAATGATGTGACCTGTCACGTTCGAGTTTGCCAATACGCTGCCAACCTACAGAGGTAAAATACGAATATCTTTTGATTGTCTAATTCCACTGACTTCAAACTAGATTATACAGGTATATAGCAATGCCTAATGGCAACAGAAAAGTGTTAGTTACAAACTATACTTGCCCAACCAAATGGGCTCTGCGCTCTCCCAGAGAGATTTACTACCTACTGCCACACGCGGACCGCGGACGCCATACACATTTCGAATAATGCCGAAAGTTTAATAAAGTAAATTAGACATTATTATATCCGCTAACGTGCCATTCCCGAGAGCTAAATGAACTAAAATTAATTATACTAATACGAACCACATGACTGTGGTGGAAGTAAAAGTTAAATTAGAGCTCATTTTATTCATGACAAGCTAGTTTAAATTAATTATATCTGCGAAATGAACGGCGACACGTGTCTGAACCGCAGGAATCTAAATATAAGTTAGATTTGTGTCGTCAACATTCATAATTAGACAACGCAATTGGCTACTAATCCATCTGCCAAATCGCCTATAATGAAAACGGTTACTATGTGAATTTAGTCATGAAAATCTATGAGAAACATGGAACAGAAGGGATAAGGCTTGAGACAGTTGGTGTAAAGCCTGATGAATAATTACTGAGGCATAAAGAACACAATTTGTTTGTAACGGTGGCGCATTGCTCCACGTCTTGTTGTCCGATGATAGAACGGAACACAATCATGGTCTAGTGCGAATTCTTCTTTCATATCCGAATCATTTTTTGCTAATTTGAGTAACTCAAAACGAAATAGATTACAATATATTCTTAACACATTATTTTATACCTAAGGGACGAACCATGAAGAACCCAAAAACCAACTAAGTTTATTCGAAATCCTGATCCAAATTCCAAATAGATGAGTTTTTTTTTTTTAATTATAGATAGGCTCGCGCTTGAGCACTATCTCACCTGATGGTAAGCGATGATGTGGTCGACGGTGTTACACGCTTGCCTAGAAGTAACCTATTCACTCTTGACTTAAAGACCCCGAGGTTGTAGCTATCTGGAAACACAGACTCCGGCAGGGAATTCCACTCCTTAGCTGTACGCATAATGAAAGTATTTCCAAAACGTTTAGTGCGTATGGGTGGGATGTCCACCATGTACCGATGGCGCATTGCCGTACGTCTGGTAGTCCGATGATGAAACGGGCTGGGCGGAATTAGATTATGCAATTCCATCGCACACTCCCCGAAATGCAACCGATAAAAAACCGACAAGCTGGCAACTCGACGACGATGTTCAAGGCTTTGGAGCTTTGACTCGACCAATGCCTCATTGCCGATGAGCCTCTTGGCCCGTTTTTCGATCGACTCTAGTGCATCAAGCTGGTATTTGGCCGATCCGTCCCAGAGATGAGAACAGTATTCCATGCAAGATCGAACTTGCGCTTGATACAACTTAAGCAGCTGCTCTGGCGTGAAGTACCGTCTCACCTTCGCAAGGATCCCCAACTTTTTGGCAGCTAGTTGAGCCTTTGCTTCAATGTATGGGCCAAAATTGAGTGTCGATGTCAACGTTACGCCAAGAAGCTCAAGATGGTCCGTTATCGGTACGGTTACACCTCGGAAAGATGGAGCCGGGTGAAATTGGCTCTTTTTCGCGGAGAAGAGACACGCCTGTGTTTTTGCGGCATTGAACTTGACCAGATTGGCATCGCCCCATTCGGAGACTGCCTCCAAGGACAAGTTCAAGCGCTCCACCATGACCTCACGGAGAGACCGGACCTGAGCCCCAGTGGCCCGTGCGTTTGACAAGTATCTCTCAGCAACAGTGCTGTCATCTGCATACCCAAAGGTGCCGGGTTTTAGCAGTTCATTTATGTGCAGCAAGAACAATGTCACTGACAGTACCGACCCCTGAGGGACCCCGGCATTAATATCCAATAGGTCCGAAGAGCAGCCATCGATAACTACTCGAATGGACCGACCCCTCAGGAAGTCTGCAATCCAGTCACACAGACCACCGGGCAGACCGAATGAAGGAAGCTTACCAATAAGGCTTTCGTGCCAGACCCTATCAAAAGCCTTCGAGATGTCGAGGGAGACGGCAAGCGCTTCCCCATGTCTCTCGATGGCCTCACTCCAGATGTGAATGGCATACGCTAGAAGATCCCCAGTAGACCGATTTCGGCGGAAGCCGTATTGGCGGTCGCTAAGGATGTCGTTGGCTTCTAGGTATGCCAGGAGCTTACTATTAAGTACGCGTTCCATACTCTTACAGAGTATGGACGTTACAGAGATGGGTCTGTAGTTGGCCGGGTCAGCACGACTGCCCTTCTTGGGCACGGGCTGTACGTTGGCTTGCTTCCAAGCATTCGGCACTTTTCCAGTCTGATAAGAAAGGCGAAACAGGCGTGTCAAGATCGGAGACAATTCAGGCGCACAGGTTCTGAGAACAATTGCTGGTATACCGTCGGGTCCACTAGCCTTATTCACGTCGAGGTCGCGCAGCACCCTACGTACGTCCTTTTGATGGATGCGAATGTCCGACATACTCGTCCCGCATCCATCAGGAGAAGAAGGGGGGCTTGCGCCACCAGGATTCAGACGCGAAGATTCCGCAAAAAGAGAGGCAAACAAGTTTGCTTTCTCCTCAGCGGAGTGGGCCAGCGACCCGTCGGGTTTCAGCAGTGGTGGTAGTGAGGGACGGCAGAAGTTCGATTCAACCGATTTAGCCAGGGACCAGAACGCTTTACTACCTGCTGGGTAGGATGCAAGTTTCATCCCTATCCGGCTAATGTGGTCGAACCGAGCCCTTCGCATCACTTTCTTGCAGGACTTGGCAGCCCTATTGTAGGCTTTCTTCCTCTGACCAACGTCACTCGCGTTGCGTGTTCGAGCGTCGACCCAGGCATGGTACGCCTCATGCTTACGCGTATCGGCGCGATTACACTCGGCGCCAAACCAAGGTCGGTATTGGCTAGACATTGTTACGTCAGAGAACGGAATGTAGTACTCCATTCCCTGACGCAACAAATCCGTCACGGCGTCCGCGCACGACGTAGGATCAGACGAAGAAAAGCAAAGCTGCCAAGGATAGCATGCGAAGAAAGATCGCATGCCATCCCAATCCGCTGACTTGTACCGCCATACCCGCCGGGTGCCTCTTGGGCTGGGATCGGGAGGGGAGTAGACGGATACAGACTTCACCAGACAGTGGTCGGAACTACCCAAAGGTGGAGATACCGACACCGAGTAACGGTCTGGATCTGTGGTCAGCAGAAGGTCCAAGCAATTAGCCGTATGCGAATCAACATCCGGCACCCTCGTTGCCCCCTGGACCAGCTGAGTGAGATTTAACGCTAGCGCAAGCTTACGTGTCTCTCGCCCAGCATGGTCAGTGTACTGGTACGGGAAGAGCCACTCCTGGTGGTGGGCATTAAAGTCCCCCAGTATCACCAGTTGGGCGGACGGGTACCGCTGCTGAGCCTCGTCAGCCGCCTCACTAAGGTATTGTGTTAGCCCGGTTGTATCCAGATCTCCGCTGTGCGACCTGTAGACACAGGCATAGATAATCTTATCCAGACCTGTGTCCACCAGTGCCCAAAGCACTGAGTATCGGGCGTCTTCAAGGTTTCGGAGACGCCGACAACAGATGTCGTCCCGGGCGTACATGCATACACCAGCGCGTGGCTTGAACATGTGCTCCAGGGTATACCCTGGGTAAGATAGGTACGCCACGTCTGACGGGCATCCGATCTGCGTCTCCGTAAGGAACAAAAGTGCTGGTTTCTCAGTCTCAAGGTGGTGATGGACTGCGACAAGGTTAGAGTGCAGACCTCGGATGTTGCTGAGGTGCACTTTATGTGAGAGTGAGTGCTGCCGCTGTTCAGCTTTTTTCCTCTTGTTCCTTGGCATTTTAAGTGAAAAAGGAGGGAGAGGAGAAGGAAGTAAGATGAGGTCCCACGCTTGCAACCTACAGACACGCGCCGATAGGACGCCATCATTGGGGGACTGGTCTGGAGACTGCGGGGACGCCCGAGCCCCCCCAGGAATGTCCATCGGGCACTCTCGTCTGGTCGCCAACCAGCACGATGGCGCATTCCGGGATTTTTCGACAGTTGGCGGGGCAGCCTTTCATGTGTGGCTGGCACACTACTTGGGCCCCCAACTACCTGCGGTCGGCCAGCGGCGCACCGTGCCTCGGATCCCGCTACCCTCCGCGACCAGTCTCCCGATACGTCCATAACAGCGCGAGTCAGGACGGCCTGCTTGCAGTGGAGCAACTATCGCGACCCAACTCCTCTAGTGGCTGCACCGAGCATCATACCGGAACACGACTAGGCCGCTTGGCGGTACGTCTTTGCCCGGTGGGTGGTCGCAAGCCTTCGGCCGAAGCCTACCACCAGTTTGTCACCTGATTTGCACCACCCGGGGACCACGTGTGAATGAGGTACACTCCTACGGACGTGGGTGACTCAGCCCCCAGAAATGAGTAAATTAACGTTGTTCAAACGAGTTGAATCTTCATCAAGGTCGACTGTCTTGGGAGTACTCAGTGAGCTCGGTATCGGAAATGGTGGTCCATCCCTAAAGGATACTGAATAGTTAATAAGATTTTCATGAATTACACTTACAGTAGATATATATACGGCAATCAATTTGTCTTATTTAGATTTAGAAAACTTTCTGCTTTGTAGATTAACGTGACTGTATTTCTAAATATCAATTACTCATATTTATGCCAGAATAGATACTGTACTATGGTAATCATAAAAGATGAGGTATTGTAGTTACTGGAAGATGCAACATTGGAAGGCTTCCTACAAAGCAGACATGGTGAGGACCGAGGAAGTAAGGTAAATGTGAGAATCACAGGACCGGTCAATGTAAAGCGCTTGGACGAGGCGTATGTCCAGTAGTGGACGTCGTTTGACTGAAATTATGATGATGATAATATTAATAATGGCTAACTGGTACAATAAGAGTCCTCTCGTGATTATGATGGCTTGAGCCACGTTGCCACCCCTGGTTGATAATTTAGAACGATCAGGGGCTGTTCACCTACATACATAGGTATCGTAACCTTTCGCAATGTGTAGATGAAATAATTACGTGGGACACTCAGAAAGTTTTGCGAAACTAAAAAAAATTGTTCTATACGTACATATATTTTTATTAAATCTTTTCAAAGTACTTTCCACCAGCCTCTATACAAAGATTCATGCGCCTAAACCAGTTTTCAAAACACTTTTTCCAGTCCGCCGCAGACACCTCGTTTACAGCCTGCTCGAACGCAGCCAGCGCATCTTCCGGCGACGAAAATTGTATCCCTTTGAGCTGATTTTTTATTTTTGGGAATAAAAAGAAGTCACACGGTGCTAGATCAGGGCTGTAAGGAGGGTGACCCAGGAGTTTGACTGGCGTGCTGTCCAGGAAGTCCCTCGTTTTGAGTGCGGTGTGCGCAGGTGCATTGTCGTGGTGGAGCAGTAGCCCGCGGAGCCCTGTGTTTGGTCGCTTGTTGCTTATAACAGAGAAAACTTCTGGCAAACATTTGGTAGTATACCATTCGGCATTAATGCTTCTTTGATCCCGTAAGGGAATTGATACCAAGTGGCCAGTCAAATTAAAAAAGCTAGCGATCAAAATCTTACCCCCGCTTCTAGATCGCTTCACTTTGGTAGGCGTTGGCTCATTTTGAAACACCCAAACAGTCGACTGGCGCTTGGTTTCTGGGTCGTATTGATAAATCCAGGACTCATCACCTGTAACGATGTCGTAAACACGCCGAGACGAGCCTGCTTCAAATTTGTTAAGCATATCACGGCACCATTCCACCCGGGCCTGCTTCTGAGCATCGGTGAGGTTGTGCGGCACCCAGCGTGATACTATCCTCCTCACGCGAAGATGGCTGTGTAGAATCTCGTGAACGCTTCCCGATCCAATCTTCAATATGTGTTGAATCTCCTGATATGTAATTCGCCTATTGTCTTGGATTAAATTTTTCACTGCTAGCACGTTTTCTTCGGTAACAGCCGTCAAAGGGCGACCGCTTCTTTCGTCATCCCCCAAAGTTGGTCGACCGCGCTTGAATTCGTTATACCAACGATACACGGTTGCCTTGGAAGGGCCTTCATCCATGAATGCCATTTGAAGTCTATCGTACGATTCATCCGGTTTCAGGCGACACTTGAAATCGTATAAAATCATAGCTCTAAAATGTTCCCGGCGCAGATCCATATTTCTGAGAGACAATACTTTGAATTAACTCGCAAAAAATGTGGAGGGAAATTTTGAAATTGGAACTTACTTATTTTTACTTATAAATAATCATATTTTCGAAAAACATTATAACTGGCCAGTCTCCCATATATAAAAACTTTTTTTCGCAATACTTTCTGAGGGGCCTGGTATTATGTTAATGATTACATATCCCGACAGGGAAGCTCGCTCTACATACGTAACCATACGATCAACCATAAGTCTAACTCAAGTCTAAGTTGTAAACCGATTTAGAGAAACTCTAAAATCACAGCCACTAACTACCCCACTGCTCCAAACTTACTCCGTCAACTTTGTTTATCCGTTCACTGAAGATTAAGTAAGTAGGGTAAATGAAGAAATGCTTTTCAATCGGTAGGAGTCCGTGTTGAGCCCTCTTGACGCGCACAAAGGCGAGAATCGCAGCGGACGATCTCTGAGGACCATTTATTAAATTCTCCGTCCTCGGCCAGTGAAGCTTTTAGGCTAAGGCTTCGTTGCACTAACAGGTTAATAAATAAAAAAAAAATACAAAAAAAATTAACAGACGCCCAAAACAAAACACAACAAAGCGAAAAATAACTTTCTCATCGGCAGTCGGTGTCTTGGTACCTATTTTTTTTTTAGTTTTTTAAACCGACTGCTGAAAAGAAAAAAATTTTTCGCTTTGTAGTGTTTTTTTTTTGGAAGACGCTTAATGTTTTTTGTTAAAAAGATTTTAGTTTCTCTTTTTAGTTTTGGTATCTTATTTATTACCTAGAAAATATGCATTATTAAGGATAAATCAGAAACTGCTCGTCAGATCTTGATCAAATTTAAATGGGACCAAATGGATAGCACCAGCTTTCAAATAAAAAATCATCAAAGTCGGTTCACCTAGTAATAGTTTTGAGGTCAAAAAAAATACAGTCGAATTGAGAACCCCCTTCCTTTTTGAAGTCGGTTAATTATGACTTCAGATTGAAATTCTCACAGGCTTTTTGTTAACCTTCAACAAAGATGTGAGTTACCCGAGCGCACAGATCAGGGTGGTAATTTGTGCCCGAAGGCCTAAGCAATGACATGATACTCGTATTACCAGCGATTACGATTATTAAAATGTAAGGTATTGATATGCGTTAGACTTTTAGGCGTCGCTGTCATTCTAATACAACGCCACGGGCACCCAACGCGAAGAAAGAAAGTTTGGTTCAAATAAATTGCACTAGATGGCGTGATAAGCTTCGCTTTGTAATTGAGTTTTGTGAAATATTAAGATTTTCTAGAGACGATCATAAAAATGTATGTTCTTGTTTAATTAACTCTCCTAAGTACAAAATTAAGGAATATTGGGTTCGAGAATAATGTGGATTAAGAATTCACTTTTAAAAGATTATTTGAATGGATCATTTAAAATTGATTCCAATAGATGGCACAGTTTTACATTTCTGAGGCATCCACTCGATTTTTTTTAATTTGTTTTGTATATTATTCATTTTGGTACACTGAAACTGAAAAACGTGCAAAAAAATACTACAAAACAAATCAAACAAGTCGTTGTATTAAAAAAAAGGATTCACAAACCGAGTAACCCCTTTTACTTGCAATTCGCTGCTAACAGCATCTATATCCATGGAACGGAACCGCACGCGATCGATGTTCTTAGAAAAATAATCAGACGGAAAACGCTAGCTACGTCGGCACGGTATGGTTCTTTGTATGGAATGAGGCATCTGTATGCTAGTATTATTTATGTTATCTGTGACAATGCGATCATCGCGCGAATATGCGACCGTGGCGCGAATCCTACCCCTCAGGCGGCACGGCGATGCGTTCGGGTTTGCCATACAAATGAACCCGACGGTCGTATATTCACGCGATGATCGCGTTGTATTCGGACGACGACGCCGCAGATTATCGGACAGAGAGTGCACTGTGATTGCGCACACGCAGATTGCTAGTCTCCACTGAGAATTGCCGCCGCCACGCCGCCGCGCCGTGGCCAAAGTTTATGTTAGAGGACAATTGGAATTGAACAATTGAACCAATCACAAAAACGCCTAGATTTATAAAACCACACTACCGGAAAACCCAATTCGTATATTCCACATTCACGTGGATAGCTCAAATAACTAAAATAAATTTGCATAACGACTCCACCTTTATATCAGAACCCTTCCCGCGAAAATGTAGTTCCGCGGTGCGAAGTGGCGTAATTTTTATGGTAAATATGTTCACTCAGAGGGGTAATGCCAGGCATAGTTTGGGAGCCAATGCAGGCTATGTTCCGTGAAATGCGAGCGATAAAGCATATTCGAAAAGTTCCACTTTATTGTTTTTAAAGTGCTGTTAACGCGTTATCACTTGTTATGGCTGTTTGTTCCCATTTGAAGGTGTTTGTGAAAGAATTGAGTTCGCTTCCCGAGATGTTAAAATGTAAGGATTGATCACGTGATTTTTTGATATCGCTTGTCAATCCCATACAATTTTGCCTTTTTACCCGACTTGAAGGAAAGGGTTATGTTTTTCGCGCGTATCTTGTATGTTTGTACGTATGTAATATTATTTATTACCTCATATCTTGCAAACCATTAGACGGATTTATATAATTAAGATATCGTTAGTTACGTGTTCAAAGACCGTAAGGATATTGTGAGCCTATCTGTTGAGCGGACAGTTGAAATAGCTTGTATATAATTGGAGCAGTTTATTATATTAAGTGTGTAAAGGCCCCCTTCAGTATTGTATGACTGCTTTGAAAAGGTAATGGATGAAGTGTTACACAAGATTTGTAACTCGAGTAAATCCATTATCATTTGTGGTGATTTTAACGTTAATTTATTAGAAAACTCGGGTTCTTGTAGTAAAATAATAAGTCTGTTTCAGTCCTACAATCTTGTAAACCTATTTTTGGAGCCCACAAGAATTACCCCTACTAGTGCCACATGCTTAGATAATATTTATACTAGTGTTAAACCAGTCCACAAAGAAATTATAAATTTGTTAGATTCTGATCATTGCGGGCAGAGGATTACTATACCTAACCAAAACAACAAAGTGGCTAAAAAGGAAGGATATCACTGTTAACACCAAAACTGCAAGTCGCTTGGCAGCTTTTAAAGGTAAACTCATTAATAAATTACCAATTTTGTCATTTCATGCTGATCCTAATCATCTATATGATGAGTTTTTTAGTATTTACTGTAAATAATTCCCAAAACTATCTCCGTTAATAGTAACGCATCATTCAGTGATTGGGCTACCGTTGGTATTCATAAAAGTAGAACACGGCTTTATGAGCTGTACGATGAAAGGACTTATGTAAACACTGCTGAATTTAATTTATATGTTAGAAATTATTCAAAATTATTTAAAAAAGTTTGTTGGTTGGCCAAGTCGCGTTATTTGAGATCTAAGATTAAAAATAGTAGTAATGTTATTAAAATGACTTGGAATATTATTAATAGTGAAACGGGAAGATCTGGTAACCGAAATATTTACTACAGCCTGTCTATTAATGACAGCATCATAAAATCAGACTCACAAGTCACAGTGGCCTTTGAAAATTTCTTTTCAGATGTTCCCATTTCAACTACTAAATCCCTAAACTCATCACCTTCTGTTGCTGAGTCTTTGCTAAAAGAAAATGTTAATGTTTACGATTCGGAATTTATTTTTGAACATATTTCTTGTAGAGACATAATTAAAACCTTTCACACTTTAAATGTTAAAAAGACTGCAGATCTGTGGGGTCATTCAGTAGAAGTTTCTAGGTCTATTATTGATATTGTCGCACCTAGTTTAGCTATTATCTTTAATAATTGTATCGACTGTAGGGAGTTTCCTGACCTAATGAAAAATAGTAAAATAATACCTTTGTTTAAATCAGGTAGTACACCAGACCCTACAAATTATAGATCTATTTCAGTACTACCTACGTTTAGTAAAATATTTGAGAAATTAATGTTAGAGCAATTGCAAAGATTTTTCAATAAACATAAATTATTACATAGCAAACAGTTTGGTTTTACATGAGGTCGTTCAACTACTGATGTTGAGCTTCTAGGACATATTTATAATGCATGGGAAGATAGGTGCGATGCCTTGGGAATCTTTTGTGATTTGTCCAAGGCATTTGATTGTGTTCTTCATGAAACGCTAATCAGGAAACTCCGCCACTACGGGATCCGGGACAGCGCTCCTGGATCTTCTTACTTCATCCTTGAGTAATAGGATTCAGAGCGTTGACGTTAATGGAAAACGATCTCCCGGATCTATAGTAACAATAAGAATAAGAATAGAATAGAATAAGAATAAATTTATTTGATAAGGTTACATTCAAGTGGATTGAATTCCTAGACCTCACACTAGGACTCCCTGTGTCGTGAGATCCAGGCTCCTTCGTTCCGTTAACAATTATTATAAATAGCACAAATAATAATCTTAAAAATAGGTAAAAAAGAGTGTATGTATGGTGCTGTGATTTGTGTCAGTTGTGTTGGTGTTATAAGAAAGTGTCTGTAAGTTATAAGTATATTAGTGAGTGCACGTGTATATTTGTGAATTGTCAATATGTGTACTGTGCGTTTTTACTGGGGGAGTCCCGCAGGGCTCAATTCTTGGTCCTTTCTTGTTTCTTATTTATATTAATGACTTGCCTTACCTCATAAAGGATAACCATGATATAGTGTTGTTTGCAGATGATACTTCACTTTTGTTTTAACTTAAACGTCAGCAGCTGGTTACTGACGATGTAAATAGCGCGATCTCAAAAGTAGTTCACTGGTTCAATGTTAACAATTTACTTCTTAATGAAAAAAAAACCAAATGCATTAGGTTTACGCTGCCTCACGTCAGGCAGGTGAAAACTGATGTGTTGATAAAGGGCGAAGAATTGAATCCTGAAAATAGCACAGTATTCTTAGGCTTAACCTTGGATGCTAAGCTTCAGTGGGGCCCACATATAGATAAATTGTCAAAAAAGCTAAGCTCCGCAGCATATGCTGTTAGAAAAATTCGTAATTTAACTGATATAGAGACAGCCCGTTTAGTGTACTTTAGCTATTTTCATAGTGTAATGTCGTACGGTATTCTGTTGTGGGGAAACGCCGCCGACATCCAGACTATCTTTGTTTTGGAGAAAAGACCTGTTCGTTCAATTTATAAATTAAGCCCGAGACACTCTCTCAGAGAGAAATATAAGGAGATTAATGTAATGACTGCGCCTTCTCAGAATATTTATGAAAATCTTTTGTATGATTGATAAAAATATAAAATTGTTTAAAAAATACAGTGATATCCATAACATAAATACTAGGAACAAACACAAATTTGTAGTTCCAACAACAAGGCTCAAGAAAATAGGTGGCTCGTTTAGATGTCGATGTGTGCGCTTTTATAATAAGCTTCCAAGCCACGTACAAGTTCTTAGTCTTAATAAATTCAAATCATTCATTAAACGTAAGTTGTGCCAGAAAGCGTTTTATACCATTAAAGATTACGTTGAGGACAAAAAGACTTGGGATTGAGCTGCTCCAATAAAAAAATAATGTTGATTTTTTATATTTTCCACCGTGAATTTTGTTTTTTTTTTTTTGGTTTTCTTGCAATGACAAGAATATTTACTTTTTAAAGTATTATATTATTTTATTTTAATTATTGTGTACAATTTTTTATTTTTTTTGTTTTTATTTTTAATTTATCTAAGTTTTTAATCGTGGTCTGGCAGTTTGAGTAGTTTATGCGGCCTACCCGAATGTCCTTTCTTTGGTATTGTTCGTCGAATCGTTGAGCTCCTTAAATTCTGTGTTGAGCTGCTCGGTTATTGACAAATGCGTGCACTGACTGGACAGTTCCACTCAATCTGGCTGGTTTTTTCCTCAAAAGACCATTTCAGACATCAATCTACATGGTCTTCACATGATCTAACCAAGATTTTTGTCTGGACTTTAAAAGAGACTGTGACCTCTGAGTTTGTTTCGGCCTTTCTTCTCAGAGTAGTCAGATAGGAAATGCCGACCTCATCTAGTTTTAAAAATATGATCGACATGTAAAAGTGTTTGTACAAACCAACTTACAGAAATAAAATCATTTATCGCCGCCCAAGTGTTCTTAGACAAGCCAAGTTGCCAAGTTAAAAAAAAAACAAAAATGTTTGTTTGTTTTTTTATGTTTTTGGGCGCCATATTGTGGGGACTCAATTTTTTTTCTTCCAAACCATCGAGTGGGGTATCAAAATTAAGAATTTTAGAAGGTGATTACAAAAATATATACCACTTATATGTTTAAAAGATATTCGAAAAAAAATGATAGCTAAAAAGTTGTAAATATAAGAATCAAAATCAAAAACCCAACTGCTTAAGAAGCGAACTAAAAATATGTAAATAAGTAGAAAAATATGATGTGCAGTCGGAGGATCAGGTGGTCAGCCAGCTCGCGAATATGTATCCTCCGACAGCATGATTTTCTACTTGTTTACATCTTTTTAGTTAGCTTCTTATGCAGTAGGGTTTTTGTTTTCTGAGTTAACTTTTTTTTGACAATCGCTATCGCCACACTTTCGATAGTAGAAAGTCAGTTGTCTATGGCCTCAGCTTGCGGAAGAATTGCATAGTTCACCCCAGGTAATCCTGGAACACTGCCTGAAATGTTAAAAAGTAAGGGATTGATCACGCGATGTTTCGCTATCGCTTGTCAATCCCATAAAATTTTTCCTTTTTGACAATTGCTATCGCCACGCTTTCGATGATAGAATGTCACTTGTCTAAGGTCTCAGCTTGGACTTAAACAAAGTATATGGACAAACAAAACAAAAAATATTTGAAACCTAAACGAACTATGTTCCTTTTCCCTGAACCCACAACGAACCGCAGCAACAGCATACGTACACTTCCACTTCCCCACTCGCCACTTCAAGTATTCACCCAAGTAATCGATTCTTCACTCCAACTTCTGAGAGCACCGCTCTAAACGAGTACAACGTTCTATTTGATCGCGACAAGTTTCTCTTGGCTCCTCCAACTATTCGTCCAACAAATATCTACTCTGTTGCTTTATGAGCCACGATAACTATGGCAAATGAACACTTGGAATCGACCAAGTACATAAAACTGACGCGACCAGACGATAACAGTCACAAAATCTCTGCCAGTGATACATTACAGTCTAGTCAAGTTTTACACTTCTCTCAATTACTAGAATCACGAGCGAGAAGCTTGTTTTTTTGTTCAAACTATAAAATTAATGCGCCAAACTTTACCAAATGGCAGTGTTCCCGGCGTCTGAGCAAAAAGAGTATTTCTTTCATTCGTCAGGACGGAGCACGCTGTGAATAAATTCGCAGTTCACTGTGGTTAGTTCAACTCGTAATGCCGACGCCCGTGTGGTTTGTAGCGAACTTTGAAGAACTTTAACTCCAATCAGTCTAAAAAACAGGTTATGGAACGAATCGAGATGTTACCTCCTTACGACAGACTTGATTTATCGCTACCAACACGAAACACGCAGAACTTTTCTTATATTCATTGATGTAGCGTGTTTGTTGTAAGCACACAAAAGATAATTAAACTACAACTTTCTTTGCTATAATGATATTAAACCTTATGGACAGTTAAATTGGAAAGTTTTCTTCGCTTCGGTCTCATTACATTGAAGGACTCCTCGAGTATAATGAGAAACCGTTTGTTTTTCGAGCATGAATAAATCTGAAAAGTTCAGAGGTGGTTTTCTGTAGGTATTGGATAATTAAAACAGTTTATTTTTAGACTGAAGGGTGATTGACTGATTGGAACGGGTATACTTAGCTTTTGGGCCAAACAGGAAGGGGTGAAATTTGGAAACTAGGCCAATGGCCCCGTAAAGGAGAGAAATAACTAAGATGGAGTCGCGAGTAAACGTTAGTTATGTATAATTAGTTGAACAACTTAATCATTCACTTCGCTCGTCCTACTTCCACGGCTTCCACGGAAAATGGGCACTTCTATTCCATTGTGATTCCAACTACTTGAAGAAGGTCCTGTATTCGAAAGATGCTGGGCGTTAAATTGCTATGTGGGTTATAGAAGAAAGAATCCTATTCCTCACAATAATACAGACCGAATTAAACCGCCCACGGCGGTCAATCACAGCGGAGACTAACCAGCCTGCTCCTACTAAAATTATAAATGTTAAAGACTGAATGTTTGTTAATCAAGCATGCCTAAACGGCTGAACGAATTTGGACTAAACTTGTTACACGGGTTGACCATGACCTACAGATTAGGACAAGGAACATAAGTAAATTTTATGCTGGGGGTACGTTCCCATGGGATCATTTTCGACTTTCAGCTAGTTCTAGTGATAGTGAACCCACAAGCAAAAGCTAGAAAGATATCAATTAACTAGTTCAGTTGTTAAAGTTGGAGTTGCTGGCGCAAGTCAACATCTGAGCTCAAGTTCAGCTTAACCACATACAGAACTTGTCCCGGTTTTGTTCAAGAAAAAGCAAACTGTTCTATGATTTTCCGTTGCAAACATTTTGAGTGCTAATTAGGATCAGACCGACGTTCTGAAATTGAATGGCGGTAGACTATCTTTGGCTTACTATGTTTGTATCACGACCTCATGCCTCAACCTTCTTCGTGAATAACTGGTGTAATAAGCATTTGATTTCACCCTTTATTGTCCTACTGCTGACTTACAGTTTCAGGCCTCACAAGAGATTGGTTGGAGAAGGCACTCGGGGAAAAGTGATACATATCCTACCTGATTTTATTATTATAAAGCGGTAAATTGTATGTTTATACGTCTGTAATCTAATATCTGGAGGTACCTACACATCAGATTACAACTTTTTATCCCGACAAGTAGCCTATCCGTTTTTACGCCATAGGCCACTTGAGCTAAGTCGCGAGTAAAAAGCAAGTCGTATATAAAACATTTTGTAACTTTATACACGGTAGGTTCTCGACAAGCTCTCGTAAAGACGATCTCTATTCCCAAAAGAAATAATATATAAATCCGACACTACTTTATCTTGATGTCGACAGCCAACAAATACATGCCTTTGTCAAATCAATCCCGTTTTTAACCTTAGTGACATGTTTAACATCTACGTGTAAACAGGGAATAAAATCCTCTGGAAAACATTCTCTTTGATATCTTTGCAGCCGTTTTAGTTTACCGATATGTTTATGTGAAGCTCGACTATTTTTGTTACGGCTTATAAAAAATATTTTAGGTTGTTAAGTCATGTATGAACTATAGATACAAACTTGAAAGATTTTTATTTTGCGGCTATCCTATTCTGCAAAAAACACCTTTCATAAAAACTACGGTAATTTTTTTTAAGATCATCGTTATGTATGAATCCGTCGCTGTTTTGTAGTCTTTCGAATTTGGTCGGATAACCAGCCGTTGTTTACATGTTTAGTTTTTTGTTTTAATCTACTTAATGCGAAACATTCCAAGCTGAATATTTTCACTATATATGTTTGACTAAACGCACTTAATTGAGGTTTGCACCTACCTGTCTTGGGTTGAGCCGGTTTCTTGTATTTTGCCGTCAAAGTTATGACACCGTCGTTTCGACTTTTAGCAATATTATTCGGTAACGAAAGCATGTATACTTTTAAAACTATTTATGGTTAATACAAGCGTCAAGATGGACTGAATACAGTTTTCAGCGTGCTTATACGTTTTCTCATTTAGGCACTGCGAATTTCTAGCTGTTGGGGTAACGTAAGCGAAATGATGTGACCTGTCACATTCGAGTTTGCCAATACGCTGCCAACCTACAGAGGTAAAATACGAATATCTTTTGAGTGTCTAATTCCACTTACTTCAAACTGGATTATACAGGTATATAGCAATGCCTAATGGCAACAGAAAAGTGTTAGTTACAAACTATACTTGCCTAACCAAATGGGCTCTGCGCTCTCCCAGAGAGATTTACTACCTACTGCCACACGCGGACCGCGGACGCCATACACATTTCGAATAATGCCGAAAGTTTAATAAAGTAAATTAGACATTATTATATCCGCTAACGTGCCATTCCCGAGAGCTAAATGAACTAAAATTAATTATACTAATACGAACCACATGACTGTGGTGGAAGTAAAAGTTAAATTAGAGCTCATTTTATTCATGACAAGCTAGTTTAAATTAATTATATCTGCGAAATGAACGGCGACATGTGTCTGAACCGCAGGAATCTAAATGTAAGTTAGATTTGTGTCGTCAAAATTCATAATTAGACAACGCAATTGGCTACTAATACATCTGCCAACTCGCCTATAATGAAAACTGTTACTATGTGAATTTAGTCATTGAAATCTATGAGAAATATGGAACAGAAGGGATGAGGCTTGAGACAGTTGGTGTAAAGCCTGCTGAATAATTACTGAGGCATAAAGAACACAATTTGTTTGAAACGGTGGCGCATTGCTCTAAGTCTTGTTGTCCGATGATAGAACGGAACACAATCATGGTCTCGTGCGAATTCTTCTGTCATATCCGAATCAAATTTTTGCTAATTTGAGTAACTCAAAACGAAATAGATTAGAATATATTCTTAACACATTATTTTATACCTAAGGGACGAACCATGAAGAACTCAAAATCCAACTAAGTTTATTCGAAATCCTGATCCAAATTCCAAATAGACGAGTAAATTAACGTTGTCCAAACGAGTTGAATCTTCATCAAGGTCGACTGTCTTGAGACTACTCAGTGAGCTCGGTATAGGAAATGGTGGTCCATCCCTGAAGGATACTGAATAGTTAATAAGATTTTCATGAATTACACTTACAGTAGATATATATACGGCAATCAATTTGTCTTATTTAGGTTTAGAAAACGTTCTGCTTTGTAGATTAACGTGACTGTATTTATAAATCTCAATTACTCTTATTTATGCCAGAATATATGCTATACTATGGTAATCATAAAAGATGAGGCATAGTAGTTACTGGAAGATGCGACATTGGAAGGCTTCCTACAAAGTAGACGTGGTGAGGACCGAGGAAGTAAGGTAAATGTGAGAAGCACAGGACCGGTCAATGTAAAGCGCTTGGACGAGGCGTATGTCCAGTAGTGGACGTCTTTTGGCTGAAATTATGATAATGAATATATTAATGAAGGCTAACTGGTACAATAAAGGTCTATCCACACATATCAGGGCCGTGCCCGGGACGTGACAGGGACGGGCCCAGTCATTAGAGATCTGTCACTGGCCCGTGCACGGCCCGTGCACGGACGGGTGTGAACGAGTTCATATAAAATGTACACAACGATATTTTTTTGAGCCCCTGACGGGGCACGGTCCCTCCACGTCCCTGGCACGGCCCTGATATGTGTGGATAGACCTTTAGAGTCCTCTCGTGATTATGATGGCTTTTACCACGTTGCCACCACTGGTTGATAATTTAAAACGATCAGGTGCTGTTCACCTACATACATAGGTATCGTAACCTTTCGCAATGTGTAGATGAAATAATTATTATGTTAATGATTACATATCGCGACAGGGAAGCTCGCTCTACATTCGTACCATTATATCATACGATCAACCACTAAGTCTAACTCAAGTCTAAGTTGTAAACCGATTCAGAGAAACTCTAAAATCACAGCCACTAACTACCCCACTGCTCCAAACTTACTCCGTCAACTTTGTTTATCCGTTCACTGAAGATTAAGTAAGTAGGGTAAATGAAGAATTGCTTTTCAATCGGTAGGAGTCCGTGTTGTGCCCTCTTGACGCGCACAAAAGCGAGAATCGCAATGGACGATCTCAGAGGACCATTTATTAAATTCTCCGTCCTCGGCCAGTGAAGCTTTTAGGCCAAGGCTTCGTTGCACTAACAGGTTTACTAAATAAAACTTTTTAACAAAATCGGTTCACCTAGTAAAAGTTTTGAGGTAACACACATAAAAAAATACAGTCGAATTGAGAACCCCCTTCCTTTTTGAAGTCGGTTAAGTAATGTTAAGTATGACTTCAGATTGAAATTCTCACAGGCTTTCTGTGAACCTTCAACATAGATGTGAGTTACCCGAGCGCACAGATCAGGGAGGTAATTTGTGCCCGAAGGCCTAAGCAATGATACCAGCGATTACGATTATTAAAATGTCTAAATGTAAGGGATTGATATGCGTTAGACTTTTAGGCGGCGTTTTCTTTCTAACACAACGCCACGGGCACCCAACGCGAAGAAAGAAAGTTTGGTTCAAATAAATTGCACTAGATGGCGTGATAAGCTTCGCTTTGTTATTGAGTTTTGTGATATATTAAGATTTTCTAGAGACGATCATAAAAATGTATGTTCTTGTTTAATTAACTCTCCTAAGCACAAAATTAAGGAATATTGGGTTCGGGAATAATGTGGATTAAGAATTGATATTTAAAAGATTATTTGAATGGATCATTTAAAATTGATTCTAATAGATGGCGCGGCGCGGTTTTGCATTTCTGAGGCATCCACTCGTTTTTTTTTAATATGTTTTGTAGCACATTTTGGTACAATGAAACTGAAAAACGTGCAAAAAAAATACTACAAAACAAATCAAACAAGTCGTTGTATTAAAAAAAGTATTCACGAACCGAGTAAACCCTTTTACTTGCAATTCGCTGCTAACAGCATCTATATCCATGGAACGGAACCGCACGCGATCGATGTTGTTAGAAAAATAATCAGTTTAATCAGACGGAAACGCTAGCTGCGTCGGCACGGTTTCTTTGTATGGAATGAGGCATATGTATGCTAGTATTAATTATGTTAACTGTGACAATGCGATCATCGCGCGAATATGCGTCCGTGGCGCGAATCCTACCCCTCAGGCGGCACGGCGACGCGTTCGGGTTTGCCATACAAATGAACCCGACGGTCGTATATTCACGCTATGATCGCGTTGTATTCGGACGACGACGCCGTAGATTATCGGACAGAGAGTGCACCGTGATTGCGCACACGCAGATTGCTAGTCTCCACTGAGAATTGCCGCCGCCACGCTGTGGCCAAAGTTTATGTTAGAGGACAATTGGGTTGTTGAATTCTTATAATATTATAAATGCGAAAGTAACTCTGTCTGTTACCTTTTCGCGCTTAAACCCCAGAACCGATTTAGATGAAAGGCATGGAGATAGTTTGTGGCCCTGGAAAGGATATAGCATAGTTTTTATCTCGTAAATCATCCTTAAGTGGGGGTAAAGGTGGGTGGAAGTTTGTATAGTAAACCAAAGTAAGACGGCCCACACACTTACAATATTATTGCGCGATATGAAAAAAATGGCTTTGTGAAGTACAAATGCTACACAGACGAAGTCGCGGGCCAAAGCTAGTTAAACATAAATGAAAGAAATGCTAGTTGAGAGCTTCAGTTCAGCAAAGAACGAGATTATTGTCAGACTGTAGAATAGATAATTTATTTTATAGGGAGGTAGAAATTATTTTTATTACTCACTGAATAAAATATTTTATTTTATATTCACTTTCAAAGGAACGCCCGGAACTATCATTTTTCTTCAACCACTCGTAATTATAGCGAAAGCATAACGGAACGACTGCACTTCAGGCGGGGTTCTTGTAATCAAGCTTAATGTGTTTACTAATTCCTTGTACTTCTAAAGATGGAATGTTATACATGGCGGGAAGAACTATATAGATTTCGGCAGAACTGGAAGGAGGAAGCGCCGGCTCGTAAAAGGGTTAGGAGTGGAGAGAGTCCATTGCTCAAGCATAGGACAGAACATTCGAGCAAAAAAAGACAAGTTAACAGTAAGTATCAGTCTATTTACAAAGGGTTACAAAGAATTTGTCCGCCATTCTATCGCCTTACCCCGTGAGCCATTATCGCCAAATTGAGGCCTGTAATCAAATGTTATCACTTATCAGTATGCAGCGGATGATGCTGCCCAACCACCTGATAGAATCCTATCCCCTTTACGACACCTTCAGGAAGCGAGCGTATAAATTAACATTTTTATAGATTTTGTGACCTATTCGAAAGAGACCCTCATTTCTACGTTTTATAGATCTCAATAAATTGTTAAAGTAATTTCGTAGCCAGTTTTCATTATTCCCTAAACTATATCGAGAGTAGAATTTTCAATTTCATCATGATCGTCTGCAGTTTATTGCCACAAGACCAGCTAAATTCTGTAGCGAGACAGTAACATTTTCGCACGGCACATCAATCATAAAAACGCCTAGATTTATAAAACCGCACTACCGGAAAACCCAATTCGTATATTCCACATTCACGTGGATAGCTCAAAGAACTAAAATAAATTTGCATAACGACTCCACCTTTATATCAGAACCCTTCCCGCGAAAATGTAGTTCCGCGGTGTGAAGTGGCGTAATTTTTATGATAAATATGTTCACTCAGAGGGGTAATGCCAGGCATAGTTTGGGAGCCAATGCAGGCTATGTTCCGTGGAATGCGAGGGATACAGGATATTCGAAAAGTTCCACCTTATTGTTTTTAAAGTGCTGTTAACGCGTGATCACTTGGTATGGCTGTTTGTTTCCCTTTGAAGGCGTTTGTGAAAGAATTGAAGAATGCACCCCAGGTAATGGTAGAACGCTTCCCGAAATGTTAAAATGTATGTCAATCCCATAAAATTTTGCCTTTTTACCCGACTTGAAGGAAAGGGTTATGTTTTTCGCGCATATCTTGTATGTTTGTACGTATGTAATATTATTTATTACCTCATATCTTGCAAAGCATTAGACGGATTTATATAATTAAGACATCGTTAGTTACGTGTTCACCGCCCAAGTGTTCTTAGACAAGCCAAGTTAAAAAAAAAACAAAATGTTTGTTTGTTTTTTTTTTATGATTTTTGGGCGCCATATTGTGGGGACTCAATTTTTTTTCTTCCAAACCATCGAGTGGGGTATCAAAATTAAGAATTTTAGAAGGTGGTTTCAAAAATATATACCACTTATATGTTTAAAAGATATTCGAAAAAAAAATATAACTAAAAAGTTGTAAATAAAAAAAAACAAAATCAAAAACCCAACTGCTTAAGAAGCGAACTAAAAATATGTAAATAAGTAGAAAAATATGATGTGCAGTCAGAGGATCAGGTGGTCAGCCAGCTCGCGAATATGTATCCTCCGACAGCATGATTTTCTACTTGTTTACATCCTTTTAGTTAGCTTTTTATGCAGTCGGGTTTTGTTTTCTGAGTTAACTTTTTTTTTGACAATCGCTATCGCCACACTTTCTATATTAGAATGTCACTTGTCTATGGCCTCAGCTAACACTACAAAAAAACAAAACAAAAATTATTTGAAACCTAAACGAACAATGTTCCTTTTCCCCGAACCCACAACGAACCGCAGCAACAGCATACGTACACTTCCACTTCCCCACCCGCCACTTCAAGTATTCACCCAAGTAATCGATTCTTCACTCCAACTTCTGAGAGCACCGCTCTAAACGAGTACAACGTTCTATTTGATCGCGACAAGTTTCTCCTTGGCTACTCCAACTATTCGTCCAACAAATATCTACTCTGTTGCTTTATGAGCCACGATAACTATGGCAAATGAACACTTTGAATCGACCAAGTACATAAAACTGACGTGACCAGACAATAACAGTCACAAAATCTCTGCCAGTGATACATTACAGTCTAGTCAAGTTTTACACTTCTCTCAATTACTAGAATCACGAGCGAGAAGCTTGTTTTTTGTTCCAACTATAAAATTAATGCGCCAAACTTTACCAAATGGCAGTGTTCCCGGCGTCTCTCAGAGCAAAAAGAGTATTTCTTTCATTCGTCAGGACGGAGCACGCTGTGAATAAATTCTTAGTTCACTGTGGTTAGTTCAACTCGTAATGCGGACACCCGTGCGGTTTGTAGCGTACTTTGAACAACTTTAACTCCAATCAGTCTAAAAAACAGGTTATGGAACGAATCGAGGTGTTACCTCCTTACGACAGATTTGATCTATACAACACGAAACACGCAGAACTTTTCTTATATTCATTGATGTAGCGTGTTTGTTGTAAGCACATAAAAGATAATTAAACTAGAAGTTTCTTTGCTATAATGATATTAAACCTTATGGACAGTTAAATTGGAAAGTTTTCTTCGCTTCGGTCTCATTACATTGAAGGACTCCTCGAGTATAATGAGAAACCGTTTGTTTTTCGAGCATGAATAAATCTGAAAAGTTCAGAGGTGGTTTTCTGTAGGTATCGGATAATTAAAACAGTTTATTTTTAGACTGAAGGGTTATTGACTGATTGGAACGGGTATACTTAGCTTTTGGGCCAAACAGGAACGGGTGTAATTAGGAAACTAGGCCAATGGCCCCGTAAATAGGAGAAATAACTAAGCTGGAGTCGCGAGTAAACGTTAGTTATGTATAATTAGTTGAGCAACTTAATCATTCACTTCGCTCGTCCTACTTCCACGGCTTTCACGGACAATGGGCACTTCTATTCCATTGTGATTCCAACTACTTGAAGAAGGTCCTGTATTCGAAAGATGCTGGGCGTTAAATTGCTACGTGGGTTATAGAAGAAAGAATCCTATTCCTCACAATAATACAGACCGAATTACGACCACGGCGGTCAATCACAGCGTAGACTAACCAGCCAGCTTCTACTAATATTATAAATGTTAAAGACTGAATGTTTGTTAATCAAGCATTCCTAAACGGCTGAACGAATTTGGACGAAACTTGGTACACGGGTTGACCATGACCTACAGATTAGGACATTGAACATAAGTAAATTTTATGCTGGGGGTACGTTCCCATGGGATCATTTTCGACTTTCAGCTAGTTCTAGTGATAGTGAACCCACAAGCAAAAGCTAGAAAGATATCAATTAACTAGTTCTCCACCCTTTTTCGCTTTTAATGAGTATGCCAATACATGAGCAAAAGCTGGAGTTGCTGGGGCAATTCAACATCTGAGCTCAAGTTCAGCTTAACCGCATACAGAACTTGTCCCGGTTTTGTTCAAGAAAAAGCAAACTGTTCTATGATTTTCCGTTGCGAACATTTTAAGTGCTAATTAGGATCAGACCGACGTTCTGAAATTGAATGGCGGTAGACTATCTTTGGCTAACTATGTTTGTATCACGACCTCATGCCTCAACCTTCTTCGTGAATAACTGGTGTAAAAAGCATTTGATTTCACCCTTTATTGTCCTACTGCTGAGTTACAGTTTCAGGCCTCCCAAGAGATTGGTTGGAGAAGGCATTTAGGGAAAAGTGATACATATCCTATCTGATCTTATTATTGTAAATTGTATCTTCATATATCTTCATATTCTTTATTGTACACAAAATAAACATTACAAGTACAAAAGGAAAACTTATGTACAAAGGCGAGCTTAACCCATAATTGGGTTCTCTGACAGCAAACCTCAGTGCTAAAGAGAGAGTTACAAAATAAGGAGAGTTAACAAAAGCGCACAACAAATACTAAAAAACATTTGAATTCTTACTAACTAAATACACTACACAAATACGTGTAAAGCACACAATGCATAAACATAATACATACAAATATCTAAAATACATACATATTTATGCGTCATGTTGACAGGAAATGTTCCTTAATTCTTCTCCTGAATATACCTAGTAAAGGGCTATCCCGTATGGAATGAGGAAGATTATTCCAGAGGCGGACAGCACGAACAGTAAATGATCCACCGTAACGACTTGATGAGTGGGGAGGAAAACGAAGGAGAAGAGATGATGAGGAGCGGCAAGGTTTTCCTCTCGGAACAAGATACTCAAAGCGTTCTTTAAGATACGAAGGAGAGGTAGGATTGTGAAGAACAGAAAATAGTAGAGAAAGAGTGTGGGAATCTCGGCGCTGTCGAATAGGCAGCCACTTCAACCGCTTCCGAAATTCCGACACATGGTCGTACTTTCGGAGGCCAAAAATGAAGCGGATGCACAAATTCTGCAAACGCTCGAGCTTATCAAGAAGTTCCTCAGTCGCATCAAGAAAGCAGACATCAGCATAGTCAAGAAGCGGAAGAAGAAGAGACTGAGCAAGAGTAACTTTAGTTGAGAAAGTTGAAAGTTGTATGTTTATACGTCTGTAATCAAAAAACTGGAGGTACCTACACATCAGATTACAACTTTTTATCCCGACAAGTAGCCTATCCGTTTTTACGCCATAGGCCACTTGAGCTAAGTCGCGAGTAAAAAGCAAGTCGTATATAAAACATTTTGTAACTTTATACACGGTAGGTTCTCGACAAGCTCTCGTAAAGACGATCTCTATTCCCAAAAGAAATAATATATAAATCCGACACTACTTTGTCTTGATGTCGACAGCCAACAAATACATGCCTTTGTCAAATCAATCCCGTTTTTAACCTTAGTGACATGTTTAACATCTACGTGTAAACAGGGAATAAAATCCTCTGGAAAACATTCTCTTTGATATCTTTGCAGCCGTTTTAGTTTACCGATATGTTTATGTGAAGCTCGACTATTTTTGTTACGGCTTATAAAAATATTTTAGGTTGTTAAATCATGTGTGAACTATAGATACAAATTTGAAAGATTTTTATTTTTACGGCTATCCTATTCTGCAAAAAACACCTTTCATAAAAACTACGGTAATTTTTTTTAAGATCATCGTTATGTATGAATCCGTCGCTTTTTTGTAGTCTTTCGAATTTGGTCGGATAACCAGCCGTTGTTTACATGTTTAGTTTTTTGTTTTAATCTACTTAATGCGAAACATTCCAAACTGAATATTTTCACTATATATGTTTGACTAAACGCACTTAATTGAGGTTTGCACCTACCTGTCTTGGGTTGAGCCGGTTTCTTGTATTTCTTCGTCAAAGTTATGACACCGTCGTTTCGACTTTTGGCAATATTATTCGATAACGAAAGCATGTACACTTTTAAAACTTTTTTATGGTTAATACAAGCGTCAAGATGGACTGAATACAGTTTTCAGCGAGCATATACGTTTTCTCATTTAGGCACTGCGAATTTCTAGCTGTTGGGGTAACGTACGCGAAATGATGTGACCTGTCACGTTCGAGTTTGCCAATACGCTGCCAACCTACAGAGGTAAAATACTAATATCTTTTGATTGTCTAATTCCACTGACTTCAAACTGGATTATACAGGTATATAGCAATGCCTAATGGCAACAGAAAAGTGTTAGTTACAAACTATACTTGCCCAACCAAATGGGCTCTGCGCTCTCCCAGAGAGATTTACTACCTACTGCCACAAGCGGACCGCGGACGCCATACACATTTCGAATAATGCCGAAAGTTTAATAAAGTAAATTAGACATTATTATATCCGCTAACGTGCCATTCCCGAGAGCTAAATGAACTAAAATTAATTATACTAATACGAACCACATGACTGTGGTGGAAGTAAAAGTTAAATTAGAGCTCATTTTATTCATGACAAGCTAGTTTAAATTAATTATATCTGCGAAATGAACGGCGACACGTGTCTGAACCGCAGGAATCTAAATATAAGTTAGATTTGTGTCGTCAACATTCATAATTAGACAACGCAATTGATTGATTACTAATCCATCTGCCAAATCGCCTATAATGAAAACGGTTACTATGTGAATTTAGTCATGAAAATCTATGAGAAACATGGAACAGAAGGGATAAGGCTTGAGACAGTTGGTGTAAAGCCTGCTGAATAATTACTGAGGCATAAAGAACACAATTTGTTTGTAACGGTGGCGCATTGCTCCACGTCTTGTTGTCCGATGATAGAACGGAACACAATCATGGTCCAGTGCTAATTCTTCTTTCATATCCGAATCATTTTTTGCTAATTTGAGTAACTCAAAACGAAATAGATTAGAATATATTCTTAACACATTATTTTATACCTAAGGGACGAACCATGAAGAACCCAAAATCCAACTAAGTTTATTCGAAATCCTGATCCAAATTCCAAATAGACGAGTAAATTAACGTTGTTCAAACGAGTTGAATCTTCATCAAGGTCGACTGTCTTGGGACTACTCAGTGAGCTCGGTATAGGAAATGGTGGTCCCTCCCTGAAGGATACTGAATAGTTAATAAGATTTTCATGAATTACACTTACAGTAGATATATATACGGCAATCAATTTGTCTTATTTAGATTTAGAAAACTTTCTGCTTTGTCGATTAACGTGACTGTATTATATATATACTAAATCTCAATTACTCATATTTATGCCAGAATAGGTACTATACTATGGTAATCATAATAGTTGAGGCATAGTAGTTACTGGAAGATGCAACATTGGAAGGCTTCCTACAAAGTAGTCGTGGTGAGGACCGAGGAAGTAAGGTCAATGTGAGAAGCACAGGACCGGTCAATGTAAAGCGCTTGGACGAGGCGTATGTCCAGTAGTGGACGCCTTTTGGCTGAAATTATGATAATGAATATATTAATAATGGCTAACTGGTACAATAAAGGTCTATCCAAACATATCATGGCCATGCCCGGGACGTAACAGGGACGGGCCCAGTCATTAGAGATCTGTCACTGGCCCGTGCACGGCCCGTGTACGGACGTGTGTGAACGAGTTCATATAAAATGTACACACCGATATTTTCTTGAGCCCCTGACGGGGGACGGTCCGTCCACGTCCCTGGCACGGCCCTGATATGTGTGGATAGACCTTTAGAGTCCTCTCGTGATTATGATGGCTTTAACCACGTTGCCATCCCTGGTTGATAATTTAAAACGATCAGGGGCTGTTCACCTACATACATAGGTATCGTAACCTTTCGCAATGTGTAGATGAAATAATTATTATGTTAATGATTACATTTCCCGACAGGGAAGCTCGCTCTACATACGTAACCATACGATCAACCACTAAGTCTAACTCAAGTCTAAGTTGTAAACCGATTCAGAGAAACTCTAAAATCACAGCCACTAACTACCCCACTGCTCCAAACTTACTCCGTCAACTTTGTTTATCCGTTCACTGAAGATTAAGTAAGTAGGGTAAATAAAGAAATGCTTTTCAATCGGTAGGAGTCCGTGTTGAGCCCTCTTGACGCGCACAAAGGCGAGAATCGCAACGAACGATCTCTGAGGACCATTTATTAAATTCGCCGTCCTCGGCCATTGAAGCTTTTAGGCCAAGGCTTCGTTGCACTAACAGGTTTACTAAATAAAAACTTTTTAACAAAATCGGCAAAATCGTTAATAGCGAATACATCACTCACCTTCGGTTTGCCGACGACATAGTGGTCATGGCTGAGACCATGGAGAGCCTCAGTAAAATGCTCGATGACCTCAGTAGAGCTTCCGAAAGAGTGGGTCTGAAAATGAACATGGACAAAACCAGGTGATGTTGAATGCCCTTGTTACACCCACACCTATCAAGGTTGGAGACTCTACACTCGAAGTTGTGGACAACTATGTCTACCTGGGACAAACGATCCAGTTGGGTAGGACCAACTTCGAGAAAGTGGTCAACTGTCGAATCCGACTCGGCTGGGCAGCGTTCGGGCAGTTGCGCGGTGTCTTCTCGTCCAACTTACCACAGTGTCTCAAGACAAAAGTCTATGACCAGTGTGTGTTGCCAGTGATGACATATGGCTCTGAGACGTGATCGCTTACAATGAGCCTCATCAGAAAGCTTACAGTCACTCAAAGGGCAATGGAGAGGGCTATGCTCGGCGTTTCCTTGCGTGATCGAATCAGAAATGTTGAGATCCGTAATAGAACCAGGGTTACCGACATAGCCCGAAAAATTGCCAAACTTAAGTGGCAGTGGGAGGGCACATTGCTCGCAGAACGGATGGCCGATGGGGCAGAAAGGTTCTGGAGTGGCGACCGCGAACCGGAAGACGTTGCGTTGGAAGGCCTCCCACCAGGTGGACCGATGACCTGGTGAAGGTTGCAGGGATCCGCTGGTTGAGGGACGCACGGGACCGGTCAATGTGGCGTCGCTTGGGGGAAAGGCCTATGTCCAGCAGTGGACGTCTTTCGGCTGATATGATGAACAAAATCGGTTCACCTAGTAAAAGTTTAAGGTAACACACATAAAAAAATGCAGTCGAATTGAGAACCCATCCTTTTTGAAGTTGGTTAAGAAATGTTAAGTAGACTTTAGATTGAAATTCTCACAGGCATTCTGTAAACCTTCAACAGAGATACGAGTTACCCGAGCGCACAGATCAGGGAGGTAATTTGTGGTCTAGGGCCTAAGCAATGACATGATATTACCGGCGATTACGATTATTAAAATGCCTAAATGTAAGGTATTGATATGCGTCATCTCTCCAACGCCTTAGATTATCGAAACAGAGAATGCACCTGTGATTGCGCACATACTTGAGCACTATAATATCTCCCACGCACATGGCTAGACTTCACTAAGATGGCCGCCGCCGTCGCCAAAATTTAGGCTGGAGGACAATTATTAGCCCAATTATTATGGGGCAGAGGGCTAAAAAGGAGACCCAGCGTGTTTTACAGAAGGTAACAAGCGTCATCGCGTTTCATACAAAAATGTTCTTGGCTAATAAGATACACCAGATAGATGTTAAGGTTGCCGAGAATAACAAAAGATTTCTTGATCTTCAATTTCCAAGTAAAAAAATATTTATCAAAGTTGACAATGCAAAAACATTTCGCCGAAGGTTGATAAGTAATGTGCACAAACATTTTCTATGATTTTATCTGCTTATATTTAAAGACAAACTCTGCTCAGTATTTTGTCTGAATAACTAACAATTTCTCAAACAATGGGAAGACTGTGTTACACATTAGCTTGTCACTTACGTAAGCAGCTAACCACTACACTCTTGGCCTCAACTTAAGACGACGACAATCGCCAACGAACTTGAGCGAACAAAACGCGCAGTCGTTTCACACCCGCTCGGCCCAAAACTCAGTAGTTTTTTTGTACTTTCCTTATTATTCTAAGACTTAAAAAAAGCCTTAGATCAAAATGTAGATAGTTAAATTGTCTTTGAGATGGTGTAAATTTAATTACAATACGCCCGGCGGTTATGGTGCGATTGTCGGTTTTCGGTCCATTTTAGACATAACTTTACAAATTAATTACACTATGTTATACTAATAAAACTCAATATTTTCTTAGATTAAATTATAAAAAAATGGCCTAATGTAACATTTTTTTTTTCCAAAATATTACGAGTAGCCGTTTAGACGTTATTCTCATTTTAAAATGTATACATATATATACACATATATATATTAGAATATACTATATTTATTACATATTGTTGTCAGATTTGGCCTATCTCCTCCCTTTTCCGAGATACAATTTTATTTCTTAAATTAATGTTTTTTAATTCCAGCTGATGGCGACAGATGGCGCTAGGTGACGGTTAACAAATGTGGATTTTACAATTTGAATAGTTGGTTCGGTCGTTTGTATATTTTCGATCTCACCTAAAAAATGTTTTAAAATTATTTTATGCAAAAGGATTTCTAGTAAATGTGAGCGGGTGAGGGGCGAGAGGGGGAGGGGGTTTGTTGCACGATTTTATAGACTTTTCATATTGATAATTTAGAATGGGGTAAAAAAAATTGCGGGGGGGAAGGTGAACAGTTAAGGGGGGGGGGGGGGTTATCCTATCTTGTTCTCCGGCCAGAAGCGGCGCAGGGTAGGGGGGCAATTTTTTACTCAGAATTGAGCTCGCTCCAACCGTTTCCGAGATATGGAGGTTTTTAGGTTTTCTGGTTTGATCGCCGGTTCGTTATTAGTGGCGGCTCGGGGTCGGTTTTCGAGTAGTGTCGACTCGAGTTGGCCTGTGGTGGAGGGTTTTGTGCGTCTGGCGTTATATATGTATATATATATGTATATATATATGTATATATATACATACATATATATATGTAATTATATATATATGTCGACTTCGTAAACACGACAGCGTATAGGTTAGAACACGCACGAAACACGCGCACGCCGCACGGCTTACAACTATAGCAAAAAGTGTCGTTACAACTTTTCGTGAGATTAATTTCCGTCTAGCCCCCTTTCGCAACGCGCTTTAAGGAACTTCGTTCCAATAAGCTACTCAGGGGGTTCTGCGCCTTAATGTAGATTTAGACACGCCTCCTACGGCCGTCTGTATTAAAGCGCATTTATTCGACGACTTGTGCTTGTCGACTGTAAATATAGGAATCGACCACCTGACTTATCGGTAGCGGTAACGCATGCCGCAATCACTATCGCTGTTAGAAGGTCAATTTATCGAAGCCCACTTGGGCTCTAGACAAACAAAGTGACAAAAAACCAAAAGATATGAAATTTACCAGTAGTGCATGTCAGTTTCTTATACTTTTCGACAATCATCGCTGAATGACACTTTTTAACCGGCTGCCGAAGGAGGGTCTAGAGAACAAACGCGTTGGCCGATTTAGATGGTTCTTAACAATCAATGGTCAATCGATTCGTCTTAACCCTGCGAGTGTCACCGGCTACATAAAATTAGAAAATAGGAAAATGGCGGATTTTGGGCGCCATATTGTGGGGGCCCATATTTTTTTTTCTGCTGAACCCATCGTGTGCGGTATCAAAATAAAAAGTTTTAAGAGGTGATTTAAAAAATATATAACACCACTTTTTGTTATTTTTACCTAATTCGAAAAAATATAGCTTAAAGTTATAAATAATAAAAGTTAATTAAAAAAGGTTTCCTTTCAAGGTTTTTCACCTTCGCTTTCTTTACTTCACATTTGTGCTAAGAATTACATAATGCATTTATATATTTCCAAGGAGAAAATCATGTTGTGATACATCTGGTTTTGGTCAGCCAGCTCGCGAATATGTATCCTCCGACTGCACAGCATGATTTTCTTCTTGTTTTCGTCTTTGTAGTTCGCTTTTCAAGCAGTCGGGTTTTTTGATTTTTTGAATTAACTTTTATTGTTCTACACCTTCTTATCATACTCACTTGTTAACACTGATGAAGAACAATGATGCTTATGCTTTTAATAAATGCATTATGTAATTGTTAGCACAAATGTGAAGTAAAGAAAGGGAAGGTGAAAAACCTTGAAAGGAAAAACCTCATGAATTGAGTGCAGCAAACCGACAAACGCGCGTCGACTGCTGCGTTACATTACTCAACCGGCACAATAATGAAGAAATTTTAAATCGAATGAAAAGAACCTGTGATGAAAAGTGGATCCTGTACCATAATCAGAAACGCTCATCGCAATGGCTGAACCCTGGCGACCCAGCCAAATTGACTCAAAAAAAAATACTTGTGAGCGTTTGGTGGACTAGTGCCGGTGTCGTTCACTACAGCTTTCTTAAATCTGGCCAGATGATTATGGCGGATGTCTATTGTCAGCAACTGCAAACCATGATGGGAAAGCTAGCTGCTAAACAGCCGAGGCTGGTCAATCGATCTAGGCCACTGCTGCTTCAGGACAACGCCACACACTGCACAACAGACGGCTAACAAATTAGAGAAGCTTCAATTGGAATGTCTAAGACATCCACCGTACTCCCCGGACCTTGTTCCAACAGATAACCATTTTTTTTTTTATTTGTATAATTTCTTGCAAGGAAAAAAAATTCAACTCCGATGGGGCAGTCCAAAGCGCCTTCAAAGATTTTATTGATTCCCGTCCGAATGGTTTTTTTAGTAAAGGGATCAATGAACTACCTATGAGAGGGCAAAAGTGCATAGATAGCAATGGTACATACTTTGATTAAATAAATATATTATATTTAAAAAAAAACGACTTTATGTTCCTCCCTTACAAAACGCCAATTTCATATGTAATTACCTAATATTATTATTTCTTTTTTTAAGCACCTGCCATATCTCTTCACCGCCTTTGGTTGAATGGTAGAGAATGCCTCAGGTATTAAGTCTGCCTATGTTCTTGTATGTTGCATGAAGTTTTAATAAATCAATAAACAAATAGGTCATGTGTTAAGAAGAAAAGCTACATATCGTAAGAAACTTTACGTTTCGCCGACTATCTTACAGTGTACCCCATAGAGCAACACTTGATGTAGAATTAGACACGCCTCCTGCGTTAAGCCAGCTTCAGAACCAGCAGTTATTGTGGCAAAATAAAACGGAGCGCCCGAGCTAATTGCAAGACGGACGTGGCAAGAATAATAGCGTTCTTCATGAGATATTGCCTCTTGTTCTTGCGCGTACGCTTTTTATTTTAGTGTTTTTTTTACAGATTGCCTGCAAGATGTGTGGTGTTTGCTAAGAGGTTTGCTTGGAAATATGTAAATAGTTTTGTTTGGCTTCATTGGTTTTGAGTTTCACTAAGGTTCTCAATGAAGAAATAATTTTAATCATACCTAATATAATTAAAGATGTAAAATTGTACATTTATTTTTGTCCGAATACGAAAAATATTTCACTGATACAAAGATAAACTGTCACTGACTGTCAAAGGCTATTTTTTAACCACCGGCGGAAAAATAGGGGTGTTATTATAAAGTTTGACGTGTGTATCTGTGTATTTGGGTATCTGTCTGTGGCATAATAGCTCCTAAACGGATGAACCGATTTTCATTAACTTTTTTTTTTCGTTTGAAAGGTGACTTTATCGACAGTGTTCTTAGCTATGTTTGATGAAAATCGGTTCAGACGTTCAAAAGTTATGGGCGTTTTACTGTTTGAATCGGGGTATTTTCGCAAGATATTGTGTCATAATTATGTATCCTATAGATTGTCGATCGATGCGTGTCTACTATTAGATAAATTTATTTATTTATTTATGTACACACAAAACACTTTAATGAGACAGTACATATCAAGACAGAATAGCACAAAGGTGCTGCTTATTTCTAAAGAAATTTCTTCCAGCAGACCTACGACAGAAAAATTAAATAAGAAACATAGACACAGTGTGTATAAGTAAAAGGAAAGATAATATAACTATACAAATATAATATATAATATTACAATAAGTACCTCAACATATATATATAAAAAATATACATAACTACTATAAAATTAATAAATACCTATAATATATAAGATCACGGGATAGAAGAAAGATAGTGTTCTTTGACTTGTTTTTTAAATATAGCGATAGTTTTAGCGTCACGGATCTTAGGTGGAAGCGAGTTCCACAATCGAACTGCATGAACAGAGAAGGAGTGGGAATAGAAACGAGTTTTATGGGATGGGAAATTGAGATGGAATTTTAGGCGCGATCTACACAGGACGTTAGCAGGGCGGGTAAATGAAAAAAAATATGTAGTTTATGAATCATGAAATAAAAATGTGTCGAGGGTTTAGATTTTTATTTTATTTTACATATATCCCAGACAAATGCACTTTTTCTGCGGGATAGGCTACGCAAGCGAATGCATGTGAAAAAACTAATAGCATTGTAAAAAAAGTGACTGATCAGTAGTATGTAAAGCTTGTGATCTCACAACTCAGGATTGTCTCAATTTATATTATATTAATATTCTTTTCATCCCCCGATCTCGGAAAGATTATTATTGCTCTTCGTATATCTGAGTGCAAAAGCCGTTTTTATCCGCTAGAGGATAAAGTAAATTGAATTTAGAACATCGTGTGCACTAAGTTTGTGAATTAAAAAAATCATTAAACCTATTTACTTCTACCTCAATTGTCAAGGTGCTGAATTTATCATACAACTTTTTTTAATTTGTTCAAAACTCAAACTCTGAACCTTCTTGTTGTACTTTTTTTTAATCTACTTTGCGCGCGTCATTTTCTATTCACGTCATATTGTTAAAACCTTTGGTTAAAAACAAGTGGAAAACCTAGAATGAGTGATTCTAGCGACGAGGAAGTTTATTTGACGCCAACAGAATTAACTGAAACTGTTAATAATGCGCAAATGAGCTTTCTCCCTCAACAATCACGCGAGAAATATTTGAAACAGTACGATATATTTAACACGTGGCGATTAGCTAAAGGAGCAAAAACTTTCTCAGAAAACGTATTGCTGGCATATGTTATTGAATTATCCGAGACCAAGAAGTCAAGCATTCTATGGAGTTCGTATTCAATACGAAAAGCAACAAAAAAGATGAAAAAAGACATACATATCGACACCTATCCTATATCATCTTAAAAAAATGCCATTTTTAAGAAGATCCTCATCTGGTCATCAACCAAAAAAATCGACGGTTTTCACAGCATCTGAAGTTGAAAAGTTTCTTAACGAAGCACCTGATTGCGTATATTTGGTGGCAATAGTAAGTCAATCAGTCTATATGAATCACAATCAGTATCTACTTAAGTATATTAATTATAAGGCGAACGGTTGGCGCAGTGGTTAAGCGATTGACTGCTGCGCTGCGTGTCGCGGGTTCGATTCCCGCACGGAACAATTATTTGTATGATCTACAAATAGTAGTTCCGGCTCTGGGTGTTTGTGTATGTGAGTTTATATGTTTGTAAACGCACCCACGATACAGGAGAAATTCCTAGTGTGGGGCAATGTTTTTAATAAAATAATAATAAAAAAAAAACAAAATTAATCAACTACTTAACATAATCTAATACGTACTTAGTAGATGTTGATAGGCATAATTATGCATGCATATTAATTAGATAAATTTGTCTACTACAATACTCTTTACGTTACAGGTTGTTCTTATTATTTGTATAAACGGAGCATGTCGAACGAATGAACTACATAATGTCAAAAACATTGAGAAACATTCAGATGATTTACTATTAATTAATTTACCTAATACAAAGACAAAAAGAGACACAAGAGTCATTCGCAAGGAATACGTAACAATTGTAGAGAAATATCAAGCCTTACGCTCGCCTAACACTCCGATCAATAATTTTGTCTACTATATCGCAACGGAAAGTGTGTTAGACAGCCTATGGGCGCTAATAAAATTGGCAGTATCCCACGAGAAATAGCAATATTTCTTGAACTTCCAGAACCCCTGTTGAACACGAGTCATTGTTTCCGACGAACTTCAGCCATACTTTTGGCCGATTCAGGAACTGATCTCCTGTCCCTTTACCGCCATGAAGGCTGGAAGTCCAATCCGGTTGTAGGTAGGGATACATAGAGGATTCCATCCAATTATTTGTATTATAATTTCAAACTTATAACTTCAAAATTGGATTTTCCCAGTGCCTTTATAATTATGTTTTTACTTTTTATTATTAGCTCAACTTTAACTTTGTAACAGGTTAAAGTTGAGCTACTAATAAAAAGCGTCATGACGTCAAAACTTCATCCTCCATGACAAGTAAGTATTCAAAGGAACACTACCCTAAATGCTCCCGAGGCGTATCTAACAAACTATTCTACCTTCTACTAGTTTTCATTATAAATTTTACGACGACGAGAGAATTCAATTGCCGTTCTATATGTAGAGTGCTGATATCTGACAATTGGCCGATTCGAGTAGACAAAAAAGTCCCAAATTGCTATGTTTACAAACTTTTAAATAAGCTATTTGATAGGTCGCCCTATTTTTTGACACCGGAAACTCTCGCATAATAATATGTGTTTAATACAGGCCTTCGGATCACAAAGCCAAGAGGCGAACACTGGGGCCCATAGCAGTGCTGCGACTCTTGGATCCTATCAGGTCTATACCCGCGAAACTGCAATACGCAGCAGCGGTCAGCTAGGGATCTGTTCATTGAGATACTGGTTCCTGTCTGACAAGTGGAAAGGGATACTTACAACTATGCACTTACCCTTGTCCTCGTGGTGGACCCCTGGGGTTATTCAATCCGTGCATGGTCGAGGGTTATCGTGGGAAGATATATATATAATACTAGGAAAGAAGAGATAACCGACGGTTTCCGGCTGCCACCAGACACGTTGTCGACACAAAATACCTCGCTGCGCGCAAAATATACACAAAAACAATACCACTCGCGGATGGAGACATAATTTTGGATAACTATCGGCTGGTTACAACTCAATTTCAAAGTACCAGATCAAGACCGACATTTTTTCCGTCTCGCACCGGCAAGCACGTTTTTACAAGTCCTCTGTCAACTTCAAACTCAGTCGAAAACTGTAAATTCAAATGACAGCGAGCTCACGTTGTGTTGCAACAAAATAACAAAAGAGAACGAAACATTTCGTTCCAAACAATATGATTTATAGTTGATTAGCTTCTGCCTGCGGCTCCACCAGCGTATGTGTTTTCTTATTCCGAGGAAACATTATACCGGGATAAAAAATTAGCCTATGTGCTATTCCAGACTATAAACAAACATCCACCCATCCATTCAAACTTTCGCATTAATAATATTTGTAGAATAAATAGCATCGATTTTTATTGTTTCGTGGTTTTTCGTCTATTACTCAGGATATAAATTTGTCAGATAGCACTAGCCTACAAGACGGCAGTATGTAAGTTAAACGAAGGTTATACTTGAGGAAACCGTCTAAAATTTATGCTATTTTTGTTAGCTTAAACTACAACTAAGTTAAGGCAGAATCTTGCTAAGTATTAAGCACCGACGTTAATGACTACCTGATGAATATTTATGCACCGTATATAAACTTTCTAGTGTTAGGAACACAAAACACTTTCTGCTTAGGTGTAAGTACCTGTGTGTAATAATTATATCACATAGTTGTTTGCTTGTTGACACGTTTAAATTGAAGTAAAAAACCAGAAAAAATCATCAAGCCTGTCATTTCAACGCTTCAAGTTTCAGTTTGTCACCTTACGTGTCTTCGACTTTCTTCAGTGCCCTATAAAAGAACTAGCTGTCCCCCGCTGCTTCGCTAACGTCAAGCTTCCCTACCCTATCCTACCTACCTATCTACCCTACCCACCTACCCTGCCTACCAATACCAACCTACCTTCCTACCAACGTATCTACCTACTTACCCTACCCTATTCTACATACCTACCTACCCTATCCTACCTCACATTCTACCTACCTACCCTACCCTATTCTACCCCACATTTTACCTACCCTAACCTACCTTTTTTTTGTTGTGGGAAGTCATCCGATGACTTCACCCGCTCTGGGTGAAGTGGAAGGGCGTGTCAGACACTACTGACTAAAACCCACCCGTGTTCTTTCAGTTGCTTGTGCCAAGGCCGCGGTAACTCTCTTTCAATTCATCTGCGACCCAGATAGGCATCGGCCCTAGTGGACCCTGTGAGTTGTTGCTGACATCTCTTTAAGGTGCGTGTGGAACACTACGCACCGTCAACTCAGGCGAGCTACCCATGACTCGACTGCAAGACCGCGCCTGCGGTGGCTAGGGGCGTCTCTGTTGCATCTCCCTCACGCGTTCCACCTCCACCTTCGCAAGAATTACTACTTCGCAGAAGGGGGTGACAGCTTACCGTGCCCTCTCGCTCCGTACCATAGCCAGGGCCGGACGCGAGAGGTCGCCACCACTGATCGTCTCCACGAGCGTGTTAGATTTAAGGAGGAACCCCATATAAAATGATCGATATTTACGAAGATAGCAAGCTTGGAATGTCAAGGTGGTTGCTGGTTATTAACTGTGTATGTGATGTATAAGGGTAAGGTTTTATGAATAAAAGCACAGAAACACAAGACTAGGTATTTATTTCAATTAGGCTAGCCAATTAATTCATATTGAGGCTCAGAAAGCTTACCGCCCGTTCGCTAAACTAGTTCTCGTGGAGAAGAAGGGCAAGAAACTCCACGGAAGCAACTATGGTTGTAAAAGTATTTATCTTTTATATATTTTACAACCATATAAGTATCATTTATTACAATAAAGATCTAATTATATTATGGCCATTATATGATGAATCTTGTAACATTTCACAATGTTACATAATCAAAACAACAAGGATAAGGCAAAGAACATGACTAGCCCTTAAATTAATTTAACATCATTATGAATAAAGGCCACAACATGAAATAGACTTTCAACACAACCATTAGCAATAATCTAGTTATAATACCAAATAACTTACGTGAAGCTTGTGTAGACCATATTTCACAAAATATAACAATTCAGGAAATATATCACTATCACAACATAACAACTGGTCTGTACTAGCTTGTAGATCACAGCAAAGCGTGTCAATCTTATGAATTACACACTATTTATAGTAACGAGTCGACCTGTCAAATGTCCCCACCATTTTCTACATTTCTATAAATAATCCCACAGTTAGGTCAATAATCAATTCTTGAGTAATGAAACCTTTTTAAAACTTATCAAGACAATTAAGGAATTGAATATCGCCTATTTAGTCATTCTTAATCAATATTCGAAAGAATATTGATACTAACTGACAGTCTTGTACTAATTGTCTCAAAGGACTTATAATATTAAAATGGCAATATAAAATCCAGGATACATCACAATGATCTTTACAAATTACGTAATATTTTATTGGAATATCATCACTATGGTTTATATTAGAGTTATTTCCTGTACACGACAATATTTACTCAGGTGGGTACTCTAACAATTGTAGGTATTTGACAACACAATAATAATTTAGGTAGGTACTTAGACATTTGTCGGTAGATGCTTAATAAATATGACAGTTTGTATTTTGTAGCAAAACATTGTGCTTAAAAAGTGAAAGTTCATGATTAAATGACATCACACGTACTTCCAATACTAACACGGCCATACTGACATGTACTTCGTTCTCGAAGTACACACGAAGTACACTTTTGATAACTAATCTTCATAAATTAATTTAGATGTTATTGATTTACTTTAAAGAAACAAATATACTAACAAATGTACAATATACGAGAAATAAATATACGAGAATTGATTTACCATGGATTATTATTTTGGAATTTTTATGGTATTGTATACACAAATATTGATTTTATTATTTTTTTCCCTGACATTGACTTTGTTTCGTTGACTGAATTTTAAACGTTATTTTAAGGATTATTATTTTTAATTTGTTTTTGATCTTTTATAATTGTCATTGTTTTTTTTTATCTCATTTGTCTATCTATAATTATTATTGAATTACTATCCTTGACATTCTATTAAATTATTCATAAATTATATAAATTATTATTGTTATTGAAAGTTATTGTTATTTTAAGGTTATTTTTTTTTAATTTGATCTATTGTAATGTTTTTGTGGTGTTTTTACTTGCCACAGACTTCGACACAATGTATTTTGTTACGAAATAAATGACTTTAAATAAAAACCTATATTCAAATACAAAGGGGGGAAGGAAAATTACTTTTGGCACAGCCATCTTTGTTTTTTACGGCATAGCCATAAGCACAGCCATTTCTTTTTTTTTTAGGCTCAGCCATTGACACAGCCTTTTTTCTTCTGTTTTTAGGCACAGCCACAGGCATAGACATTTTTTTTTAGGCACAGCCACAGGCAAAGCCATTTCTTTTTTTTAGGCACGGTCACAGGCACACAGCCATAGCCACAGCCATCTGTTTTTAAGCACAGCCACAGGCACACTGCCATAGGCACACTGCCACAGGCACAGCCATCTGTTTTAAGGCACAGCCACAGGCACACAGCCACAGGCACAGCCATCTGTTTTTTTAGGCACAGCCACAGGCACACTGCCACAGGCACAGCCATCTATTTATTAGGCACAGCCACAGGCACACAGCCACAGGCACACAGCCACAGGCACAGCCATCTGTTTTTTTAGGCACAGCCACAGGCACACTGCCACAGGCACAGCCATCTGTTTTTTAGGCACAGCCACAGGCACAGCCATCTGTTTTTTAGGCACAGCCACAGGCACAGCCACAACCACTGGCAAACAGCCAGAGCCACAGGCAAACAGCCACAGGCTTCTTTTTTTTGTGGTTTCTCTCATTATTTATACAAACTTAAACAATACATGATTACTTTAATATTATCGCTCGGCCAATCTGACAAAACTTTTGCAATTTTTACTGAACGTAGATATTTTCTTCTGTCTTAAATCAGATCAATAAAGGGTATATATTTAAATTATTTCATGGTCTTAAAAAGTACCAACTATTAATTTTGAAATTTATCTAGAATATCAAGCATTGTAATGACCAAACTTTTAACGACCTCTTTTTTTTTAATTACTTTTTACCAGAAATAAAACCAAAATAATCTCAACAGATACCACTAACGATAAAATTCTAGTGCACCATGCTGATGGCACGGCCTGGCATTATTATAACTCTGTGTTTCTCCTGTCATGTCATTTTTCAAACAACTGCTTGGAAAATTACACCCACATGGTTTTTATTGATCAAAAATATAATTTTCATTTATTTGTTTTATTCTATAATGTTTTTTTTTATATATTCATGACTCAATTATCAGAAGTTACTTATTACGTAGCTGTCCCGATAGAACCGAACTATGTCAGCTGTGTGCTCACAGACAAACACATTCTTAGACATTCACACAGAAGTGTTCTTGTCCGTTAATCTTTATGTTCCTAAAAAAATAAATTAGTTAGCTGTGCTAATTTTTTAGCACTTTTGCTTAGTTTGCAATACATTATTGTAATTATACCTCTGTATACCATTAGATCACGATTGGTTTATATCAAAATCTGAATCTCTAATAGCACTAAAACCAATCACTTAAATGTATTATCAGATCGTGAAAAGCAAGGTAAGAAAATATTAATTGGATTGTTTATTCTAATATTTCTGAAGATTAGAATATTTATTTTATTAATTAATACAGAATTTTCATGAAAATAATTGCTCAAGAGCTTTTGCCATAAATATGATTCCTTTTTAGTTTTACTCAAAAATAGCCAAGAGAAAAACAGAGCAGAGTTTTTTTTTTTTTTTGTTAATGTGAGAATATTGGTAAAAACTACTATTCTACCTCCATTAACTAAAGGCCTTACCACTTTTATCCGTTTCGTGCTGCAGCTGTCAGCTAGATGTCCATAGTCGGAATCTGATGCTCAGACCTTAGTTTGCAGATCCATGTCGTACAGCTTCTAGATCCGCAACCTAGGCAACTCGCAGTGCCGTTGGCTGGGGCGGCATCGCGAGGACATCGCCTTGGTGCAGTGGAGTCACACGTCGACACGTTGTTTATGAAAATGACAAAATTAAATTTATTAGAAATCTTGTGTAAGCTAGAGCTGGATCCCACTTCTGATGTTAGATTTAAGGAGGAACCCCATATAAAATGATCGATATTTACGAAGATAGCAAGCTTGGAATGTCAAGATGGTTGCTGGTTATTAACTGTGTATGTGATGTATAAGGGTAAGGTTTTATGAATAAAAGCACAGAAACACAAGACTAGGTATTTATTTCAATTAGGCTAGCCAATTAATTCATATTGAGGCTCAGAAAGCTTACCGCCCGTTCGCTAAACTAGTTCTCGTGGAGAAGAAGGGCAAGAAACTCCACGGAAGCAACTATGGTTGTAAAAGTATTTATCTTTTATATATTTTACAACCATATAAGTATCATTTATTACAATAAAGATCTAATTATATTATGGCCATTATATGATGAATCTTGTAACATTTCACAATGTTACATAATCAAAACAACAAGGATAAGGCAAAGAACATGACTAGCCCTTAAATTAATTTAACATCATTATGAATAAAGGCCACAACATGAAATAGACTTTCAACACAACCATAAGCAATAATCTAGTTATAATACCAAATAACTTACGTGAAGCTTGTGTAGACCATATTTCACAAAATATAACAATTCAGGAAATATATCACTATCACAACATAACAACTGGTCTGTACTAGCTTGTAGATCACAGCAAAGTGTGTCAATCTTATGAATTACACACTATTTATAGTAACGAGTCGACCTGTCAAATGTCCCCACCATTTTCTACATTTCTATAAATAATCCCACAGTTAGGTCAATAATCAATTCTTGAGTAATGAAACCTTTTTAAAACTTATCAAGACAATTATGGAATTGAATATCGCCTATTTAGTCATTCTTAATCAATACTCGAAAGAATATTGATACTAACTGACAGTCTTGTACTAATTGTCTCAAAGGACTTATAATATTAAAATGGCAATATAAAATCCAGGATACATCACAATGATCTTTACAAATTACGTAATATTTTATTGGAATATCATCACTATGGTTTATATTAGAGTTATTTCCTGTACACAACAATATTTACTCAGGTGGGTACTCTAACAATTGTAGGTATTTGACAACACAATAATAATTTAGGTAGGTACTTAGACATTTGTCGGTAGATGCTTAATAAATATGACAGTTTGTATTTTGTAGCAAAACATTGTGCTTAAAAAGTGAAAGTTCATGATTAAATGACATCACACGTACTTCCAATACTAACAAGCGCGTCCAAGCAAGGCAGATCTCCACCGTATGCATCACCGTGTCCTCCGGGCGATCCACACAATGGTGACACCCTGGCGAACCTACCTATCCTACCCTACCTACCAACCAATTTGTGTTTTTTTTCTGATACCATCTTCATCTTATTGCCTGTCTAATGAAAATGGTTGGATGTTTTCAAAGTCAATAACGGATATAGTGTATTTTTTTTGTGTTATTTATATATAACGTTAGTTTTGTTATTAATAGTGAATTAAACAATGTGTTGCTCTGTAACCAAATAAACGACACTTAACGTTTATTATTCACACTGTTAATTCTTTTAGAAATCCATTTTCAATAATCTAAACAAATACGATATTATCTTTTCATAATCTTTATATCACCATTGACAGCACTGCTATATTGACAGAACGAGTCGTGGCAGAATTCAAAAAAAGAAATGTTATAACTATTTATTTACATCTCCTCCGCAAGGGAAGAAAATTCGCAACACACCATTCTATCCTTCGTCTTCTTGATATTCCATTGCAGAGACTGGTATCAATTTTGTGATATGGAAAAGATTTGGTTCAATTTTCCTGTGGCTCGTATCTATCCTGTAACCTCCTAAAACTAGACATTTTGTTTTATCCTTATATGGTCCAATTCTTAGTTCATCCAACTTCTTCCTGTTTAACTTATTGCCATTTTCCACATATACCCAGTCTCCTACATTAAATTCATAGTATTTCCGGTTTTTATCAAACATTGTTTTGTTGTAATCATGAGATTTCATGGTATTTTCAAGGTCAATTTTCCTGTCTGTAATCCAATCACTGTGACTTTTTTGTTTTAATTCTGTTGGTAAAATTGTGACATCAGGGGGGTGACCATAAGCTCTTAGAGTAGGGTTATTTTGAGATCGCGCAAGTGACAGATGTATACAAGTCATATACATCTGTCCCTTACACACACTGGTGAAAACCCGGTGACTGAGTGACAAGTTTCATTACATTTTTAACGCATTCATGAGCATTGGTTGTCCAGGATTTTCTATTTTCTTTTTCATTTATCCTGCATCTAAACTCATTGACCAATGTTTGGTTTAACAATCCATTGTTTGGCATTTGGGTTCTTACTTGTAAACTTTTCAATTACAAACTTTCCTGCAATATATTTCAAGTTTTGCTGTTTTGGTTTCTGTGTATTTTACAATAATTTCTCAAATAACTTTTCCAATGAATTAATTCATATTTCAATCACAGCGGTAGCTTTCTCTAGGTTTATTTCTTCTAAAAACTGATCTGAAAATTGTAAATTACCATCTTCATCAATGTAGGTTTTTTTTTTAATTCTTAAATTCTGTCAATGTAATCCGAACCCTTCGAGTTTGATATCTTTTTGTTAAACTGTTTTTCACTTTACTCTAGGCCGATGTTTTTATTATCTCTCTATGAAGACCAGCTGCTTGTAATGTTTCTGGTATAGCATATGTCTTCCCGTCGCTCGTTGTTACTGAGGTTATGGCCAATACATTAGATTTGCCATCACTCCCCGGCTACACCTTAAATTCGAAACATAACTTCTCCATTCTTAACCGACTCCAATAGAAATGTCGTTTTATAACGTTAGTTTTGTTATTAATAGTGAATTAAACAATGTGTAGCTCTGTAACGAAAGAAACGACATTTAACGTTTATTATTCACAGGGTTAATTCCTTTAGAAATCCATTTTCAATAATCAAAACACTGACACCACTGACAGCACTGCTATACTGACAGAACGAGTCGTGGCAGAAATCAAATAAAGAAATGTTATAACTATTTCTTTACATATATTACGATACACTCAAAGGGCTATGCTCGGCGTTTCCTTGCGTGATCTAATCAGAAATGTAGATATCCGCAAGAGAACCAGGGTTACCGACATAGCCCGAAGAATTGCCAAACTTAAGTGGCAGCGGGCAGGATACATTGCTCGCAGAACGGATGGCCGATGGGGCAGAAAAGTTACCTAACCTACTTACCCTACCATATAATGTTAGGTAGCGTATAGTTCTTTTTATTCTTTTTTTTTTTTAACTTTGCCCCACACTAGGAATTTCTTCCTGTATCGTGGGTGCGTTTACAAACATATAAATTCACATACTCAAACACGCAGAGCCGGAACTACTATCTGTAGGTCATACAAATATTTGTTCCGTGCGGGAATTGAACCCGCGATACGACGCTGCGCCAACCGTGCGCCCAAAGTTGAGTTTTACTTTTACTTCAGATAATTTAAGGTAAATAGCAAGAGAACATGAATGGTGAAAAATTGCCATTTCAGTCTACACTACACGAAAATGAAAACGTTATTCTATAAATAGGTAGGTAGGTAATTGGCAAGAATTGACACAGAACTGAAACAAGGAAATTAATGGAAGGACCCCTTTGGTCAACTGTGGGACAGTACAGGTTTCTTGTAATAATAATAGGTACCTACCGAAATATGTGGTGTTGGCGAAAGATGCTTCTAATCCCGTGGACTGCATTCCGCACAAACGAGTCTATCCTACGTCAACCGAATATCAAGACCAGACTTCCCACCACCTGCCTTTGTAGAGTCCAGGCATTCTTTGGCCACATTGCCCGAAAAAAAGGCCATATCCTTGAGCAGTTGATGATAACTGGCAAGGTTGATAGCAGGAGGCCGCGGGGTCGCAGCCCAATCAGATGGTCGGACCAAATTCATTCAACGCTCAACACCAATTTGCACGATGCACTCCACGATGCGAAGAACAGACACAGATGGAGGAATATTATAAAAGAAAGGTTAATGACCCGTTCACGACCCTCAGTAATGAGAAACACGACGCGAGGACGAGATCTAAATAAGTATACTCCATTTGAGATAAAATTAGACATTTAAATAATTCCATTTTACAGCTTGTTCAACCGAATTTCACTTCTATTGTGCTGGTGATATGACAAATAGCAGCTGTAGTTAACTGTTAGTTTTGGTAACAGGTTTATGCTTTTTATGCTATCCTTATACTTACGGGATAAAACTCAAAATCGGTTGAACGGACTGTTAAAAGGGTTGTACAAATTTCTAATGTTATTTTAAATGGAGTATAGTATACTAGGTTTAGGTAATTTAGTAGCATACTCCTTCTACATTACATAAACCGTCGCCTTTAGCGACATAGTATAAAAGACATACAAATAACACCCAACACAAATTGACGTTACATATAACTGGCTATTACTACAAGAAATATGAAGGAGAAAAAGCCGCGATAGCTTTTTCCAGTCCATGATTTTCTCTCCTCTATTTTTTCATAATAACTCCTGTTGACGGTAAGGTGCTTACACGATATCGTAATTACTCGTAACCTTCATTATATTTTTGGCAAATTACCTTTATACACATCTAACGTATTACTTTGGCTGGATGATAATCAAATTGGCTGGCGTAATAGCAACAAAAACTGTCAACGGTTGGATCCATATTTAAGGGTACACTAGTCGACGGTACGAACTATTTTGTACGCGGGGTTAAAATGCATTTAATATCAACCGACAACACGTGCGGAAGAAATAGATGCTGTGATGATCAGTAGGAAGCTAGTTCGCGTACGAATACACACTTTTGAAAATTTGTAGCGAAAAAAACGTGGCCCCAACGTTGATCACGACGTTAAAATATTGTCTCCCAAGAAAAAGAGAACAAAGCAAACACCGCTTCGTGCTGCAAAAAAAAGAACAGTCATAAATATGTTAACGGGTCCAGGCCCGAAGGTTCTTCTGCTTACAGGACGCAGTTAATTAACAAAACTGCAGAAATTGCAGGTAAGGATCATAAAATGATTACCATCATAAATAAACGTATATGAAAGTAACATGATTTGTGAGGTAATAACATACATTATTAATCTTATTTTATAGGCATATCTCGTGCAACAGTCTATAATGTACTGAAAGAGTACAATACAGAAGGTCGCCTCAATCACCACCTCCTCGCCAGCTGAAATACTCAAAATCTGACGATTATGATGATATAACATTAAGTGGAATACGGAGAAAAATTCATTAATTTTTCTTTGATAATGAGTTACCAACGTTGGACAAGATTCTGGAAGCTGTAAATAGTGATGAGTCTCTACCCGATTTTAAAAGGAGCACTTTATACAACATAATCAAGAAAAAAATAAAATTTACTAACATTAACAGAAGCAGAAAAAGTGCCCTAATTGATAAACAAGAGATTGTATTATGGAGGGTGAAATATCTCCATGAAATTAAGAGGTTAAGGAACGAAGGAAAAACATATATTATTTAGATGAGACTTGGCTAAATGAAGGTACAATGCTGCTAATATTTATAGTCTGAAAGAAGGAGGTTTTACATAACTTGGTAAGCTATGTAAAGCCTCCTTTATGCAAACCAATACAGTGAAGTATTAATAGTTCAACATAAGTCGATATAATATTGTATTTACATCTATAATTTTAATTATACATACAGGACACACGAAAAGCTAGGTATGGCAAGACAATACTATTAAGTCAAAAGAAGCACACCGGGCAGATTTATCATCTGGTTTAAAGAAACCAACTGGAAAAGGAAGACGGCTTATCATTTGCCATATTGGTAAAACTTGATTTAAATGTATTTCTTTTGATAGTTCTAAAAGAAATACATTTAAATCAAGAATTGATCAACAAGTGATCATTTTATTAATCATTTGGTAATGTGACATTAATAAAATGATCACTCCGTTCTCTGTCACTGAAATCTGGTTAAGTCTTAATGCCTCCCCTCGGAGAAAGATATTCATGGTTGTAGATTAACCTGTTCAAGCACAGTAATGATGCAGTTAATTTCGGTTGCTACTTAAAGGTTAAAATCTATTTCCAGCGATCAAGTAATCTACGCCACCGGAACACATTTTTTTTTTTTTTTTTTATAATCTTTAGGCTCGCGTTTGACCACTATCTCGCCTGATGTTAAGCGATGACGTGGTCTACGGTGAAGCACGCTTGCCTAGAAGAAACCTATACACTCTTGACTTAAAGACCCCAAGGTTGTAGCTATCAGGGAACAAAGACCCCGGAAAGGAATTCCACTCCTTAGCTGTACGCACAATGAAAGTATTAGCAAAACGCTTTGTGCGTATGGGAGGGATGTCCACCATGTACCGATGGCGCATGGCCGTACGTCTTGTCGTCCGATGATGGAAAGGGCTAGGCGGAATCAAATTGTGCAGTTCCGTCGCACACTCCCCGAAATGTAACCGATAAAAAACCGACAGGCTCGCAACTCGGCGTCGATGTTCGAGGCTCTGGAGCTTTGAGGTGACCAGTGCATCGTTGTCAATAAGCCTTTTGGCCCGTCTGTCGATCGACTCAAGTGCATCAAGCTGGTATTTGGCAGATCCATCCCAGAGGTGAGAGCAGTACTCCATGCATGACCGAACTTGCGCTTTATACAAGTTGAGCAGCTGTTCAGGCGTGAAGTACCGTCTCACCCTTAGCAAGAATCCCCAACTTTTTTGCAGCTAACTGAGCTTTTGCCTCAATGAATGGACCGAAGTTGAGGGTTGATGTCAACGTAACACCGAGAAGTTCGAGATGGTCCGTTATCGGCACGGTTACACCACGGAAAGAATGAGCCGGGTGGAATTGGCTCTTTTTAGCGGAAAAAAGACACGCCTGGGTCTTCGCAGCATTGAAACTGACCAAATTGGCATCACCCCATTCGGAGACCGCCTTCAAGGACAGGTTCAAGCGTTCAACCATGGCCTCCCGGAGTGACCGAATTTGAGGCCCAGTAGCCCGTGCGCCGGACACGTATCTCTCAGCAACAGTGCTGTCGTCTGCGTACCCAAAGGTGCCGGGTTTTAGCAAATCATTAATATGCAGCAAGAATAATGTTGGCGAGAGCACTGATCCCTGAGGGACTCCGGCGACAATTATTGATTTACTTTTATTTCATTTCACAGGATCAACGGATGGGTTTTTAATGGATGGTGAATTAATATTTGAAGCCAAAGAGGCTGATGGACACTACCATTCTGAAATGAATGCACACAATTTTGAAAAGTGGTTCAAATTAATATTGTCAAAAATCGAGAGTGATGCAGTTATTGTTATGGACCACACCATTCGAGTTATTGTTTTGCACCATATCATTCGAGGAAATTGGAGAAGCTGCCAACTACAGCCACACGAAAGGCAGATATTCAGGAGTGGCAAAAAACAAAAATATTCCTTTTGAGGAAAAAGACCTCATCATCATAAATCTCATCTCACACTTCTATCTCTGGAAAATGTTTTCTTAGTTGGTATTTAGCTTGTGAAAGTGTATTTTTGTTAATTCTCTGTCATTCTAAATTATTATAGTTAAAGTTATGACTTTTGTTACGCCTATGTCAATTAATTATTATCATTTGTGATGACTGATGGTAGCAGTGACTAAATTGTTAAAAACTATAGTGGTGTTTTGTGTTGTATTTATTTGGTTGATTGAAAACATGAACATATTGTGATAAAGTTGTTTTTAATAAACTGATTGTTACTATATTTTTTTTCATTTCATCTACCTATCCAAGAATCGAGACGAGTAGATCGATAGAATACGCTTTATTGTATGCATTGTGACTTACAAAAAAATCATATACATTATTTATTAAAATTGTTTGAACTTGACTTGAAAATAAAAGGTTTCGTACTCCTGCTTCTTTTTTTATATATATGTTATAATAAATGGAGTATAATTTATTTTAAAAATGGGAGGAAGGCTACTAAAGCTGCTATTTCTACAGCTCTATATATTTCACACGGAAATCAAAACAAAACAACAATAAAGTACTTATTTCTGAATTCAAATTATTATACACGATAAATCTAATAATTTATGGACATGGAAATTAGCATTCGTTTGTATACGGATGTGAGGATGGATGTTTGTTACTCTTTCACGCAAAAACTACTGAACGGATTTTGATGAAACTTTGCAGTTATATATGTAGTTTATACATCAGAATAACATAGGCTATAATTTATGAAAATACTAGCTGTTACCCGCAACTTTTGTCAATCAATTCTGGTTGTCGACATACAGGGTGAGAAAATCCAATGTTGCAGTTTTATTTTTATTCAAAATCGGTCCCGTGATCGGTCCCAGCCAGGTACAGAAAGCATTAACGTAAAAATGATTAATTTATATAATTGAATAAAATTGTATCTGCAGTTAATTTTTATTACTTAATTCCCAGCAGTGGGAACATGAAAAAGGCTGATGATGATGATGAAATAATTATTCCGTTAATCATGGGTACAACATTTTATGACGCTGCTATATCCTATGTTCTATGTCCTTTCATTTGATGCTAATACATACACACTCTGGGCCTTGGACATACGCGAATATCAGCAGCTACATGTAGCTGGTCGTGGGTAAATTCACCCCTGCTATCCTTGAGCTTTGTTAATAGTAATAGCAAAACTAAGTTTGTTTGGAAACTGGAGTAAGTGAATTGAAATGATAGGTCAGTGGCGATTATTGGGATTCGACGTATAAACATACATGCTTTCCCCTTTTCTCATACCTGTTAATATATTGGCACCTATGTGTAGTACGAAGCCTCATCCCATTACATAATCTAAATTAATATGCAGATCTCAATCATTTGTTATCAAAAAAATGCCTGCAAAGTTTCAACCAAATAGGAAGCCGCAATAAAAAGTTTCATACAAAGTTCAGCTTTCCCCATTTACCCCCTTAAAATTCGAATTTACAAAAATCCTTTCTACGTTTACTGTCTTCATGCTACCACCTGCAAAAATTCAGCTTCATGAAGAATATTTGTACATTTTATTTTTACATCCACAACCCCCTTAAAGGAATTGTTAAAAAAAAACAATACATTTCAATTATTTGTTAAGGAAGTATTTCCGCAAAGTTTGAAGTGAATCGATCTCTATAATAAGAAGTTTTATACAAAACTAACCGCTCCCATTTCTCCACCTTCGATTTTTATGCACAAAGAAGTAGCCCATGTCCTTCTCAGGGTTTCAAAGTATCTCCATACCTAATTTCGTCATCGGTTCATAATAAGAAGGATTTGCGTGATAAGAAGTTACATACAAAGTTAACCCTCTCTCCTATTTCGCCCCCCCCTTCGTGTTTTATGCAAAAAGAAGTAGCCTATGTCCTCCCCAACATCTCAAACTATCTCAATACCAAATTCAATCTAAATCGGTTCATCGGTTTAAGCCCTATTAAGAAGCTTCATAAAAAACTAACACCCCATCCCCCATTTCTCCCCCTTCGTGTTTTATGCAAGTAGCCTGTGTCCTTCTCAGGGTCTCAAACTATCTCCATACCAAATTTCAACTAAATCGGTTTATAATAAGATGGAGTTGCATGATGAGAAGTTACACACAAAATAAACCCTTTTTCCTATTTCTCCCCCTTCGTGTTTTATGCAAAAAGAAGTAGCCTATGTCCTCCCCAACATCTCAAACAATCTCCATACCAAATTCCGTCTAAATCGGTTCATCGGTTTAAGCCCTATTAAGAAGTTTCAAAAAAAATAACGCCCCATCCCCCATTTGTCCCCCTTCGTGTTTTATGCAAGTAGCCTGTGTCCTTCTCAGGGTCTCAAACTATCTCCATACCAAATTTCATCTAAATCGGTTCATAATAGGAAGAAATTGCATGGTACGAAGTTACATACAAAGTTAACCCTACCCCATTTCTCCCCCTTCGTGTATTATGCAAAAAGTGGTAACCTATGTCCTTCTCAGGGTCTCAAAATATCTCCATTTCAAATTTCACCTAAATCGGTTCAGCGGTTTAAGCGTGATAAGGTAACAGACAGACAGACAAACAGAGTTACTTTCGCATTTATAATATTAGTATGGATTGGGGGCAGTACTAATACAACGCGAGCGGCAGCAATTATTACATAATATTATGTGAATAAATATGTATTTAATGTAAGACACTCTTAAAGAATATGTTTCTGGCGAGTATGTAATAATGTCAATAACTACTTTGGTTCCGTTGACAAAAGCCAGAATCCTAATTACTAACCTAGATATGAACCTAGAATAAGAAAGGAGGTGTGATATTGGCATTTAAGTACATAGATTTATTAAATAATTAAACCATTTATAAAGACAATTCTTCATCAGATATCGAGAAACTGAACGCCTGTAGACGTAATAACAATGAAAAATATATAAAGTTGGTTTATCTTGTCGTGTGCCTCGAAGAAGCTGAATATTTTATTCTCTAGGTAAAATGACCAAGTGTTAGAACGAAAGCCTTCACAATTATCTAGGTCAAGCAGGTATTCGCTTCAGTATTCTGAGCTTCGCAAATAAAAAGGCATTTTAAAATGAATCTATAGGTTTAAACTTTCATCGTGTTAAACGATCTAAATCACAAACTAGAAGGCAGATTTTGACACCCTAAGTAACCTAGTTGAACTTGGATGTTGCAACTGTTTTACAAAATAATATGAGAAAGTAGGAAACAAAAGAGTAACTACATTGAATGAGCGTTCAAAAATCGAACGACCATAGATTCTGCGACCGAGTGTAGGTAACTTAATCTCACAACCGAAAGAATTTAAGAAATCAGAATAGCACGTATGTATAAAGAAACCTCCTTTCTATTTATTTCCTGAAGCGAAACGAAGAGAAATGGGAAGTTGCAATGTATGCATTTTTGACAGCGCGGGGTGTACCAGCAAAGCAAAGTTTTGTAAGCAAAAAGACGGTGTAGGTAGATGCGGGATACGGTTTTGCCGTGTTGTGTATGGAGCAAAATCTGTGAAAATGTTTCACTCCAAGTTTTATGGGTGAATTTGTAACTGTTATACGGAAAATAAACATTGGATTTTATCATGTTTAAAGCCAGAACTTTTACGTGGTTTCTTGGTTGGACGACACCTATATATTTAATCGAAGATTCATAGCTTCTAAAAGACAAATTATATGAGGGTAGAGCACTATTGCGTCAAATAAATTAACTATATTTATTTCAGACATAATTCCAGTCCATAGTTATACATACATTAAATTATAAACAGATACAAAACCCAAAATAAAAGTAAAGCAATCTGAAACTATAATAAAGAGGAAATGCGGTCGCAGACATCCGGCTGAATTTCCTAAGTAAAAAGTCATGATTCGAGGTTTCGGTCTCGCCTATTTCCACCTTCAATATTGGACCAATTTAAAAGATATTCCATAAAATGAAACAAAACCAACACTTCTTTAAATACAGTATATTTAAAGAAGTGTTGGTTTAAATCATTTTAAAGGCAGTCAGGAACTAAAGGAGTTAGCCCAGCGCAGTCGCAAGTCTTGCAAGTTAGCATAATGGGGCTCCATCTGTCTTTTTAAGCGATGCGTTTAAGCCGAGTTCAGCCTTCTCGATGTGAGCAAGTTTGATCGCTTCTGTATTCATTTCAACTTGGATTTTATTATTTAGCTGTAGGTAATTTGGTTTTATAATACCTATTGTGCGGGCTTTGTACTCCGAATATAATATATACTCGTACATACCTAATTATAATTGTCATGATTTTTGACATAACATTTAGCAATTCAATTATCTTGTGTCACGTGAGATGCAGGATGTGGCCTCGGCGATCATTGTACCGATAGTAGACTTCGAAGAAGACTCTCGTTAGGCAGCAGGATCAAGGGCTTGATTCAGAAAGTGGTTCTTTCGGACTTACGGAGTTTCTTGTGCATTCACCCATGTTTACCAGTGGGGTGTTAGTAATAAGTTGAAATTCGCACCGCATAAGATAAATGCGATGGTAATAACGAGGAAACGGAAATACGACACCCCGCGGCTCAGCATGGGAAGGGTCGCCATTGGCATGACGCAAGAGATCAAAATCCTGGGACTAACTATTGACAACAAGCTTACATTCAACAAGCACGTAGCGAATGTGTGCAAAAAAGCGATTGGATTTTACCATCAGTTGTCGAGGTCTGCGAAGTTCAGCTGGGGCCTCCACCCCGACGTCATCCGCACCATGTATACGGCAGTAGTTGAACCTGTCATTTTGTACGCGGCAAGTGCGTGGGCATCACCAGCCACAAAGAAGTGCGTAAAGAAGAGGCTAAATGCGGTCCAAAGGGGATTTGCACAGAAAATATGCAAATCCTACCGCACCGTTTCCCTGAACTCGGCACTGGTGTTGGATGGGATACTGCCCCTCGATATCCGAGTGCAAGAGGCAGCTGCCCTGTACGAGGCGGGGAGGGAGGTACTCCGGTCAGCGCTAGGAGATAGGGACGTCGAGCGACGTACCGCATTTGCCTGGCAGACCAACAATCACTCAGCGACCACTGCTTACAAACAGTGCAGATCTACACGGACGGCAGTTAAATTGAAGGCAAGGTGGGGGCGGCATTGTCTCTCTGGAGCAATGGCGCCGAAACCAAAAGCCTGAAGTTGAAGCTGTCGTCCCACTGCACGGTCTACCATGCCGAACTGTTGGCCATATGTAAAGCCACGCGGGAGATACTTAAGAGCGCTAAAAAGACCTTTGGCATCTTTACCGACTCTCGATCCTCACTCGAAGCGGTCGCAAACCACCGCTCTTCTCATCCCCTTGCAGTCGAAACCAGAGAGAATCTGCGGCAGGGCAAGTCCCAGGGCAAAAATATATCTTTATTCTGGATCAAGGCTCATGCGGGACTGGAAGGGAATGAGAGAGCCGACCAGCTGGCTAAGGATGCGGCGCTCAAATTGAAGAGGAGGCCGGATTACAACGAGTGTCCGGTTTCATTCGTCAAGCGGCAAATCCGAAAGGATTCGCTTGACGAAAGGAACCGGCGGTACAGGATGGGTGACACAGCCGCGACCACTACATTGTTTTTTTCCGGACGCAGTTGACGCGTATGGGCTTGCAAGAAAAATAAAACCGACAGGTGTAATTACACAGATTTTGACAGGCCATGGTGGGTTTTCCGAATACCTGCACAGGTTCAAGTGCAAGGGAAGCCCATCATGCGCATGTGACCCTGACAAAGACAAGACGGTGACCCATTTACTGACTGACTGCCCGGCCTGTGGCCTGAACAGGTACGAGATTGAACAAAGACTGGGAATAGAGAGATAAAGACAGAAAATTTAAGTAAATTAATCGATACCAAAAAACACAGAACAGAATTTTTAAAATATTGTAAGAAAATAGCGGAAAAAACGATAGAAAAGAATAAATTGGTGTATAAGTATGCTCAAAATTATATATGTCATATATAACATGTAGCATTAGTGAATGGATGTAAAAAATAGGATAACTGTAGTATAAGATATAAAAAAAAAAGATTTTTAATAATATTAGTAACACTGAACAAATGTAAAAGTGTTAAATTTAGAAACTTATCATGAAGTAGAAAGTAAGATATGCAGTAGTGAAATAAGAAAGTTTGTAATACCTAGTAATAAAGATAAGTCTCCATAGTCTCGGATTATGTTCGGCGACTCTTAGCTCGCAGACTTCGAAAAGCGCGCAGTGGAAGGCGCCAAAACAAAAAAAAATACCTACATCTACTTATGTTTTTTTTTAAGGCACATTTTTTTTTTTCATAAGAACATTTTTTCCTAACAATAACAAACACAACAAAAAAATAATAAGAGAAATCGGTCCAGCCGTTCACGCGTGATGCCGTGACCAAGGGAAATAGGGATTAATTAATATATATATAAGATATATTTATATATATATATATATAATAGATATAATTATAGTAGAGAATAATAGATGTATTTAATTTCATTATCTCATACTCTCGTAACGCCATCTATTTCACTATCAAAACACTAAATAGTTCTACAGAGCGCTGTCCCGCTGCGCTGCAACGACATCTATCTACAGAACAGGCTTTAGGCTGAACATATTGCTCTGTAGGTTATTATACCTAGGGCAATCTGTTCAGCCTAAAGCCTGTTCGCCCGAATGTCGAAATATTATTTCGACAAGCTATACTGGCAATGAAAAAATTTTTTGTAACGCCCGAGCAAAGATTATTAATATATGCCCATATGCCCGAGCCCGAAGGAAAAGGAGGGGTGTACAATAATAAGTTGACGTGTGTATCTGTGTGTCGGTCTGTGGCACCACAACTAATAAACGTGTTAACCAATTTTTGATTTAGTTTCTTTTGTTTTTTGTCGAGGTAGGTATTCATCTACTACGTCCGTCCGCTTTAACAGAGTGTTGGTCCCTCTACCTCGGATAAACATTTTCCGTTAACGCATGGCCCGAGACCGAGACCATTTCTTAACCAATGATCGCATTGAAATCTGATATTTTTACTAAAAGAAAAGCTGTAATTTTCTATTAAAGATCTAACAAGAAAAAAAATGTTATGTATTTTTCTCCTATGACAACATTTTGTTTCTTCATTTAAGTTGAGTATAGTTTTATATTTTAATATAAGTAGTACACAAACCAATATTAATAACAATTCTTTGATATACGAAATATCTTGACTACTCCAACAATAATTTATTATTAACAAGATTTTATGTGAAAGACATTAACAAAACCATTGCCCGTATAAAAAACTAGTAAAGTGACCGAAGCGCCCTCTCACGGGAATTTCTTCACGAAAATACATCGTGAATGTGGCGTGTGTTGTTTGGAATACTGTGAGTCGTAAATAAAAATGCTTTTGATGCATTAGTAAACCTTGATATAAGTGAACTTCGTGTGTGTTAGAACATTAAACAATCAGGCAGCCTTCTGTGAATAACAAAATCTGGCGCTTTAAAGTGATTTACTTTTGGTATTTTGTCATATGTTGCACGCCTGCCTTGGGATTTCAATGAAGACAAAAAAAAATAATCAGTAATTCCGATGCTAAATTGATAATGCTGTAAGTTTTATATTATTGTTTTTGATCTATCTTGCCCAGAATATGTGGAATTAATAAGATTTCCATGTGAAACTGTGTTTTTCTGCATTTATTATTGGCAGGTTACTTACGTTAGTGTCAATCTTGAGAATCGTAAATTCGTAACCATCATCGTCTACACACTTTTGGCGATCAATGAAATGAAACACCATTGTATTGAACAGTATCAATACGAGTTGCCATTGCACTTGCAGTAAAATGATTTCAACTGTAATATGTTTTTGTTACAGAAATAGACACAACCAGTCTTCCGGCACGTTATTGCGCTTTCTCGTGACAATGCGGTGCCTTAGGTGCAAATACATTTTCTAAAATGTTCATGTCATTGAGTCATGATGATGGTTGTTAGAGCTGAAACTGAATAATATCAGAATGAGTCACAATCTGGCTGGAATGCCATCCTACAGGCTGCCAGGCCCAGGACTAGGGCCTCCAGACTTCAAGCCTCCGATGGACACGCCGACCCCGCCGGCGCCAGCACCAAGCAACCCCAAGAAGCGGAGGAAAACTTCCAATGCTAACAATGCATTAACACCTCCCCAGCCACCACCCACAGCACAAGATCTCCTGCCTCCCCCTCTAACAGGATATGGAGACACTATTGTTGCTTCAAACCCTTTTGATGACTCTCCATCCACCGTATCACATAATGGCCCTATGATGAGTCAGAATGGATCAATGATGGGTCAAAATGGTCCAATGGGCATGATGGGGCCAATGCACAGTATGGGTGGACCACCAATGAGACTCATGAGCCCACATGGTATGAACCCTATGAGCCAACAAATGCCTCCAAGAGGTGGGATTAGTCCAATGGGAAATATGAGTCCTATGGGACATATGGGTGGCATGTCACCAATGGGAGGCCCCAATATGAGTATGAGTAATCACAATATGGGTCCGGGGATGGGCCCTAATTCTAGGTCAATGGGCAGTCCGATGAGTCCCATGAATTCTATGCCAATGGGCTCACCAATGTCTTCAGGACCTATGGGAAGCCCTATGAATATGGGTTCAATGGCTGGTAGTCACATGAGCAACAGCCCCATGGGGCCTCCTATGCACAGTCCTCTTGGTGCAGGATCAATGAATGGGCCCATGAATGGTCCTATGGGTGGTGGAGGACCTGGAATGAATGTTCCACGTATGAATGGGCCAATGGGACCTAGTTGCTCTAATGGTTCAATGGGGCCAAGTAATTCTATAATGTCTTCTAATCCGATGCAAGGTGGTGGTATGGGACCTGGGCATTGTGGTCCCATGAGACATGGAAGTCCTATGCCATCAGGCATGGGGAGTGGTCCTATGGGTGGCAATGGACCAATGACCTCCATGGGCCCAGGCCCACCTTATTCAAGCAGTCATATGGGACATGGTGGGCCAATGGGGATGGGAGGAAATGGATCTATGGGGATGGGTCCAGGTCCAGGCAACATGGGTAACTGTGGACCACTTGCTGGAATGAGTGGAATGGCAATGGGTGGTCCTGGAGGGCAGGGAGTGGGTCCAATGGGGCAGAATATGGGTATGTTTGGACCTAAACCTATGCCAGTGAGTGCAGGTAAAGTGTATCCTCCTGACCAACCAATGGTGTTCAATCCTCAAAACCCTAATGCACCCCCCATTTATCCATGTGGAGTGTGTCACAAAGAAGTACATGACAATGATCAAGCTATATTATGTGAATCTGGATGCAACTTTTGGTTTCATAGGTATGTTCCATTTTATACTTAAACTAAACCAATAATTTACCATAATTAATTTAGATAAAATTATTCTATGCTTGTTTAATACAATATGTCTCATGCATACTTCAATATAACAAACATAACATGAAAATTCTTTCCCTTTTTACCAGGCTGCAAAGGGTTATGTTTTTTATTAAACATTACAAAATGAAGATGTTACACAATAAATTAACAGTAGCAATGTGTTCATAAAAGATAAATAAAACTGGTATGATGACATATCACTTTGTTAAAACTGAATAAAAAAAACAATGTTTATTTTACTGAAATGTAAATATTAACTTCAAACTCTTCTCGCTTAATAACAAAATTATACAAGAACACATGAATTAATATTTGTAATATTGTTACATTCCAGGGGCTGCACAGGGCTAACGGAGCCAGCATTTCAATTGCTGACAGCGGAAGTGTATGCAGAATGGGTTTGTGACAAGTGCCTGCAATCCAAGAATATACCTCTGGTGAAGTTCAAACCATAGCGATGCGCCTTGCCCCAATCTCCCCCCCTCCTGCCACCTATTTGAGTCAAAACCCCTTAACATCACAAGATATTTATTTCACTTCAAATAAAATGGACACTAAATGTGAATGCAAGTAAGTAGGCTTGGGCATAAAATTGGCTTGTCTGATCAACTTAAGATTGATCTGTTGGTACCCTAGCTAAGGAAGATCTCATGTTGGATAGTTACATTAAATTAGAATAACTAAATGTATTGAAGACTTAAAATCGATTTATAAATAATGTTAAATCAATATACAATTTGATTGACTCCACAGAACGGTTGGTGAATAGGTTGTTGATGAAAGTGCAGACGGTCCTGTTATGTCTAGTCTGTTATGATTGTCATTTTATTTATTTTTAACCTAAATCTAAGAAATCATGGTTAATAAGCCTTGTATGGAATATATATAACATGTGTTCCTCATAACGCATATCTGTTGAAGCAAATAAATGTTAAAGTATTGGTAGCACATAAATGGATACAGAACTCCAAATTATAAGCAATAAAATGTCTGCCCAAGAAGTTTTTGATGCCTGTTATGCGTGTTGCTTTAGTCTCTGTGCAAATTGTAAATATTTTTTAGATAAATAAGTTATAAACATTCTCCGCCTTATGAAAATGGTGACCTAAATGTATGCATTCAATTTTGAATGTAGTTCACATCAGATCCGTTTTTTGGTATTTTACATACTGTATTAATGTTGTCTATGCCAGTACAGTATGTAAGACACCTTAGGCGATCCAAGTTTCACTATATTGATAATGATAATAATGTACTTATTATTTTGGTGCCCTAGTTTGCATGTAACATTACGCGCGATCTTTATGTACTTGTAAATATGATGAATCCATACGCTTTGTTAAGTATAAGGGTGTTAAATGTGTTTGTCAATTTTTTAACTTTTGGAGATTTTTTTAATAATAATTAACATGTATTATAAGTTGTGTAAATATACAAGTAGCTTAATAGTGAACTGAGATTATACACCGGATAATGCTGGCTCCATCTTACGCGTGGTTGTGACGTCACGTGATCGCGTAGTTTGTAATCGCGTGCAGCTTCGTTTTAATTTAAATTATACACATTTCGGAGCCAGTGCTTAAACATATTGCGAATCTTTGTTCCAGTCATTACAATTTTAATTTAATTAAAATAAATTGAATAATATTCAGAAATCTATACTGAAAGCTATAAATAAATAGCTTTTGTATACCGAAAGCCTGATTAAATCTCTGATCAGAAATCTAGCAATCAAAACTTAAGTTAACTGATGTGATTGGTTGATCAAAATAACACCAACCAATCATAAAACTCGATACGAAATTCGATTACAGATTGAATTGAATTGTCTTTCAATATGCGGGGTTAGTTATGATGTGAAGTCTATATTTACAACAGTACATTTTCATTGGATAGAAAGAAAGTACAACTTCTAACGACTTATTTTAAACACAAACGCTACCTTTAAATAACTCATGTTACATACACTTATTGTTAAATTATCATCAAACAACGTTAACACAGGTAACAAACGATGGATAAAATAGTAATCTGGCACTAATTCTGTTGTTCATCAACTAAATAATATAAACAGTGTCGCTATATTCTAGATGACTTAGAAAGGGACAACAATAATAATATAGACTTTGAAGTATGTAGTCGAAACTCGTTTTTATTTTTTAATAAGAAAATGGCAATAATTTAGTCAGGTGTACAACAAAATCAGTTCCAATAAATCTACAGGTAAACTGCTCTGAATGGCAAATATGTAATTGACAAGATAAAACAATAGTTCTTCAAAAAGTCCAGTTTCAAGGCTATTGAAAAGTTTCTTTTCCTGATCCAACAATGTGAATTCAATAGGACATGGTAACTACGTATTGATTTATACTTATTAAAAACAGAATTACACAACAAATAAGACCCTTTATGTATCAAACTCAAACACAATTTTCTTCCTTCATAAGTCTTATAAAAAATTAAACACGGATAGGTATAATGCGGCTGATTTTATACATACAGCAAAATTTTCTCAATTTAAAAAATGTATGAAGAAGTATTAAATTGGCTTTCTGAATTCAGAGCGATATTGCGGCTGTGTGTAGGTGGAGAACCTTAGGGCGAGGTCCCATTGAGAGCTAGAGTAGTTCAAGAAGAGCTACACTGTAATTAGATCTACAAGATTAGACAGAAATGGCAATATAGAATAGTTCACTAGTTTGGATATAGGGAAAACTAGATAATAAACTCGATGGGACCGCGCCTACGCCTGCCTATCCAAGTTATCACAATTTACCAATTCAAAGTACATATTTTTACAATATTATTAATAAATGGAGTATAATAATTATTTTGTTAAGTACAATTATAGTCAAATATTATTATGTACTTTCTGATTGGCTATCATTTTAATTATTATACATTTTTAATAAATGTGTTTACAAACTTTTAGTTGTAAATTTTGACGCACAATTCAATGTTATACCTACTGTTGGTAGATTGTGCGCAGCATGCAATACTTTCGCACATTTTGTCTATATTTACGGCAATGTGCCTGTTTTTGAATGGTCTATGTATCGATTATTTTGGTTATTTATATTTTCAATCATCTCTGTCTGAGCATAAGTGATGTACTATCTCTAAATACTATAATTCAATTAAAAATGTTCCATAAATTTGTTAGATGACAAATTCATCTCATTGCACTGTTGCTGGTGGAAAACTTAATTTACTATTTTATTGGTTGACCTATCATTTATATATTTTTTTAAATAATCAAGATTTAATTTTATAAAAAAATCTGATGATTTGTAATTGTAATATTTGTGTAAAAATAAATATTTCGCTTGTCTATGAGAATGTTCTGTGAATGCAGTAGAATCAAATGCTGTTATATTTTAAATACCTAGTGAATCTTTCTAAGATTTTAAACAACTTCTTGGTTTATTTTCACAACCATGACATTGATTTAAGTGCATAATTAATTAAATTGTCCTCGAAATTCTAATATTTTCTGTTATAATTTTAACTCATACGAACACAAACATGTTCAATATCATGCGCAAAATGTATTTGTTTTGCCGCCTGTATTTTTTGCTAAAAATAATATTACTATCGTTTTAAAACGATTGGCAAACGAGAGAAATACATAAGTATTTATAATTGTGTAAATATATTTAATATGACGCCGCGAATAATAATTGCAGATAATTGTACAGTTACTTATATTTAGAAGTTTACTTAAGATATTCGGCCATGAATGTAATAATAATTATAATGCGGTGAGCTCCAAGTTGACGAAGGGACTGCTGCTATTGTATATTAATTTCACTTGTAAATGTTACTTACATGTTACAATATACATGCAACGCAACCGTTGTGAATGTCAGAGTTGTACTTCAGAATATTTTATGAAGTCTTAAATAGAATATCAGTGGTCTTAAACTTGTGCATAGTTTATTTTGTATTATGTGAATAATAACAAGCAATAATAAAATTGTTATTGAGGAATTTTATTTCAATTACACAATACCCAACTTAAATCACAGAATAAATAATAGTACATAAGAACATACAATTTTTTTGATCAATTCTAGAAAATGTTAATTTTACACACGATTCAATGCATATCGCGCCATCTAGTGACATTAATTAAAACCAAAATTTATTTGTTAGCGCTGCGACTCCGTGGCCTAACCCCTTAGGGGAAAAGAAACTTGAGAGGTGTCAAGGGACACCCGGATGGAACGAAGTTCCTTTAGTATATATACATATGTGTATACATATACATATAAGAATATACTATATTTATTACAGGAGGAGCTCGTGGCTAAATAATAACAGCCGCACGGGTCGATCATCAAGGTTAAGCAACGCTTGACGAGGTCGGTCCGTGGATGGGTGACCATTCCAACATACCGAGTTTCCTCCGTGCCTCGGAAAGCACGTTAAGCTGTTGGTCCCGGCTGTTATTTGAAGATCTTTGACAGTTGTAGTCAGAAGCTTGAGATCTGACACCAGTCTTGCCAAGAGGTACCGTGTTACCTAGTTACTGGGTTGCGGAGGTCAGATAGGCAGTCGCTCAATGTAAAACACTGGTACTCAGCTGAATCCGGTAAGACTGGAAGCCGACCCCAATATAGTTGGGAAAAGGCTAGGCAGATGATGACTATATTTATTACATATTTATAGTATATTCTAATCTGTTATCAGATTTGGCCTATCTCCTCCCGTTTCCGAGATACAATTTTATTTCTTAAATTAATGTTTTTTAATTCCAGCTGATGGCGACAGATGGCGTTAGGTGACGGTTAACAAATGTGGATTTTACAATTTGAATAGTTGGTTCGGTCGTTCGTATATTTTCGATCTCACCTAAAAAATGTTTTAAAATTATTTTATGAAAAGGATTTCGAGTAAAAAAAAAATGCGGGTGGGAAGGTGAACAGTTAAGGGGGGGGGGTTATCCTATCTTGTTCTCCGGCCAGTAGCGCAGTAGTCAGGGGGGGCAAATTTTTACTCAGAATTGAGCTAGCTCCAACCGTTTCCGAGATATGGGCGTTTTTAGGTTTTCTGATTTGATCGCCGGTTCGTTATTAGTGGCGGCTCGGGGTCGGTTTTCGAGTAGTGTTGACTCTAGTCGGCCTGTGGTGGAGTGTTTTGTACGTCTGGCGTTAAGAAACCAAATATATATATATAAACACACATATATATATATGTATATCTACTCTCTCGAGTTCGTAAACACAACAGCGTATAGGTTAGAACACGCGCACGCCGCACGCACACAACTATAGCAAAAAGTGTCGTTACAATTTTTCGTGAGATTTTTTTCCGTCTAGCCCCCATTCGCAACGCGCGATAAGGAACTTCGTTCCAACAATCGTCATAACATCACGACTCAACATTTTCCTACTACTAGGTACCCAAAATTTTCAAAACTAGTTCTTTCAATATGTCATCCTGACTCGCATAATTTATGAATGTCATAAATTTGGCGGCAGGCCCTGTTGTGGCTCCGAAATAACGTTTTGTGATGAATCTAATGAACATAATCCTAATAATTCACACTAGTAGAATGACTGATTTCGGGAAATGTGTCGTGGGTTCGATTCCCGTACGAAATTTAAAATTATCTCACTAACATTGAAGAAAAGTAGTAACAGTAATGCTAGGCAACGGATCCGTTTGGAACGAGTGTCCAGACAGGTGCGAGCGTGCGACCCTCGGCCTCTGGAAGCAGACTAAGGGCTAAGCTTAGCTCGCCTAGCTGAGGTGGTTTTTCATACTTGTGTCACATAATAGTACAAATCTTGTGTGCAGAACGAGTAAGGAAAATACCTCAGCTATGCGCACTGGTTCCTATAGCACTATCCTACTTTAGGTGGGGTTGGGGTCGGCTCTCCTAATTTTATGGCGCCAGCAAATCTGTGCTGGGTTGTCGGGTCGGGCAGTTCTTCCTCCAGTAGGAGCTTCGTCATCCAGCAGCCTAATTGCGTAAGTATATTATCCAAAGCAAAAGAATCGATTCCTTCCCAAAAACGACTTTTCGTATCAATATGCACTACGTAAAGTCGGTTTTGGGAAAGAATCGATTCTTTTGCTTTGGATAATATACTTACGCAATTAGGCTGCTGGTCTACTATACCTACGCACTAATCTAAATTATCTTAGCTTACTTACTAGCTAGATCCACGCGTGTGGTTTGATACTTTTTGATTGAAACCTATTATATTACCTGCAATTTTGGATGGGGATAAAAGACATACGCAATGAGGCTGCGGCTCAATACCATTGATAACTTAATTTAATCGGGTTGAAATACTCGGAGATTTAAGGATGGAAAATTAATGAAAGCTATTCTTTCTTAAAATACAACAGGAATCTGAATTCTTGGTCACTATACCTTCTACAAGAGTAGTAATTTTTGTATTTTGGGCAGAAATCACAGACTGGGAAATCTTGGAACGAAAATTTAACACCGTGGCTACCGCCACTCCAACAATGGCATAGTATATCTCGTAAACTACTGGAGTAGTAATTTTGAGTTTTGGGTACTTACTAATCTTATCTTGGTTTGAGGAAAGCGACAAGCTCCTCAAACTTGGAATCAACATTCAGTCAGTCGTGGTCCTGCTGAAACAGCGTGCGAAAGTTATCATCGTAGATTTCTCGGTAAGTATAAATGTATCAGTTATTTTTTTTAGGAAATGAATCATATATATAGGTACTAATTATTTGTATACTAAGAATAGCTGTAGCATGCCCCCTTTTTCAGCGCTCATGGTGGTCCTGCCGAAGGGAACGTGACTACCGCCGGACCACTTTCAAAGTCGATTTTCTCGTAAACTACTCAGGTACCAATATTGTTGATCGAGTACTAATTAGTACCAATTGAGTAGTAACTATCTACTAAATATGGAAGCGATTGGCGTTGGTGGTCCGGTGGTAGTCACGGACATCCGAAACTCATACGTCGTGTTAAAGGAAAAACTGGCCAAGTGCGATTCGGACTCGCGCACGAAGGGTTCCGCACCATTATCGCAAAAAATCACGTTTTTTGTATGGGAGCCCCCCTTAATTTATTTTATTTTAATTTAATAATTATTATTTTTTGAAGTGAATATACAACTAAATATTCTGTGAATATTTCAAGCGTCTACCTGTTGCCATTATTAATATCGAGCAAAAAACGGCAAATAAATCACGTTTGTTGTATGGGAGCCCCCCTTAAATATTAATTTTATTCTGTTTTTAGTATTTGTTGTTATAGCGGCAATAGAAATACATCATCTGTGAAAATTTCAACTGTCTAGCTATCACGGTTCATGAGATACAGCCTGGTGACAGACGGACAGACAGACAGACAGACGGATCGTGAAGTCTCAGTAATAGGGTCCCGTTTTTACCCTTTGGGTACGGAACCCTAAAAAGAACATTTAAATAACAATAAAGAAATGTTGGTTGAGTATCATTTTATTGACTGTAATGTCAGTATGGCATATATTTACCTAAACACTATGTTAGAGAAATTTCTAAATCTTGCTAAAAATATCTGCATGAATACATCATTTTAATCTACTAAGTAGGTACCAGTTAAGACAGTAAATATACCTATTTTAATTAGAAAAATTACAACAAAAATGCATTGACCGTACAAAAACTTTTTATAGAAATAAAAAAAAGATATACCAACTTAAAAAATTAAATCTAAAATTTAAATATTATATTGGACAGATTACACTTAAATGATAATATATTGGACAGTCCATTAATACAAAACATACATTGGTAATGTAAAAAATTGAAGTGCACATTTTTCCAAATCAGTCATTTGATATGTTTCAAAACTTTTGAAACTTTTGTACTTTTCTACAACATTCGCTACCAGTACACTTTCCCTGGGAATTTTGTAAAATTATCATACCTAATAATACATATTTACATGATGAATTTGATAGTGAGACCAACATAAACATGGGCACACTATAATTTATTATGTAAGAATACTGATTTTATGGCAGAACTGCACTGATTTTTATTTAGTTAAAAAATTATTTGTGCCTCATAAGTCTTTATAAGCAACATTTATTATATCTATGTATATTATATAGAAATATGCAATTCTTAGATAAAAGTTGAAAATGACTGTAATAAACTCAAACTTAGCCATAGTCTGTTCCAAATGTGGTCAATCCTTTACTCTGTATGGCAAATAGAACTGCTGTATCAAGGAAGTCACGGTGATCATCATCCTCCATTGCTACATCATTAGATGCTGCATTACGGTTTTGGAAATTCTCATAAAGATTTCGTAAACTTATGGTTTGGTTGCTATCAAATGTCGGAGACGGTCTTGTTTCACTCTCTTCATGCTTCAATTGATTTGAGTATGTCCAATCATCCAAGCCATCATCACCAAACGGTGAAGCAGATTCATCATCAGATGGTTCAGGTGAAATATTATAACTAGGGAGGTACATATCTTCAAATTCCAGACTCATAGAATTAGATGTACAGGAATTATAGGAAGAAGATGAAGAAGAAGAATTTGAAGTGTTTTGTAATCCATGTGCAGAGATTGCCATAAGTATTCCTTCATTTTCAATATTGTTGGGTTCTGGAAGATGGTTAATGAAGTCATCTTCAAGAACATCAAAAGCCTCCATTGCTGCATTATCCTCTTCCTCTTCTAACGGGTTTTGTTTAATGTAATCCAAGACAGAGTTTATTTTATTATCGAGAGGTCCCTTTGCCAGCTGTAAAAGAAATTCAAAATATAATCTTTTACTACAAAATACAATATTACACTGCTCACTCAACAAACACTTCCAGACAATAGGCATAATGGAAGTCCTCTGTGCAGGGCATGCATGGAGGCCGAGGAAACCGTTACGCACATTCTCTTTGAATGCACAGGTGTCACCCAGATAAGAACACAAACCCTCGGGTCACCCAGATCTTACACAGATGTTTTGAGGAAACCAGGAGCTCTAATTGACTTCTGGAGGGAGGTGGACAGGTTGGAAAAACCACCAAACGGCCGCCATGGCCCACGTACAATGGTCCATTTGAGGGACTAAGTGTGGAAACACAACCCAGGCTCTCAATCTGCTGAACTTATTGCTCAGGAGCCTGGCGTCGACATATTTATGTACAATGATAAATGTTTTTGTAAAGTTCTTTAGTCTATAAGTGTTTATGTTTTTGTCTTGCTGTACACTGTTAGTACAGCAAGCAATTGTTATTAAATAAATAAATAAACCCCCCTAACATACAACAACATAGAACAAAATCTTTTAAACATTAGGAAGGCCAAATATTTTTTTTTAATTTGTACACAACAGTTTTAGATGTTTAATATTATAGTGTCAAAGTAAAATTTGTTATAGGTACCTGTCTAGCCTGCCATCTTGCTATGCATCGATCCTCATCATTCCTTTGTGCTATCACCTCTAACAACGGAACAATCTCCATTTCACCACTGCCGTCAGCCTTGAGCCTCATAGGTAGAATGGGCATGATCTCATAGTCTTTGTCTGGAGATTTATTAGAAGGTATATTCCTGGTTAGGCTTAAAATATCTTCAGGTGGTATAAATAATATTTCTTCAGGAGCTCTTTGTGTAATAATGTTCCCTATAGGATTGATTTCTGAGGTAAGACTGATTTCTGGGCTTAGATCGATTTCTGAACTAACATTGCTTTTGATTGGCTTGTTACCAGATTTATCAGGCTCATCAACCACAGAGTCCAAGGTTTCAATGTCCTTATTCAGTAAGTAACTACGTAGTCCACCTACTGTCTTAGTGTCGTTTTCCGTGTCTGTGTTGTTACTATTACTTGAATTACTTCCACTGCCTGAAGGTCCAGCCTTTTCAGGAACTGTGGATTCTGTAGTAGATATTTTGGCTGTATCATTATTTTCATTTTTCAAGTGATGTTTCCCTTTAACTTGCCACGCAAAACGCGCTTTCTTGAGTGGGCGATCAGAACCATTGAATCCGTCGCCATTTTCTTGTCCATTACTTGTCGAACCTCCTGACGATTCTTCCATACTCATGATGAAAACTTACAAAATATGCGGTCTTTCGCTAATGTTTCATTAGTAAACAAACTGACATCGCTAATTGCAAACATATGATTGACAAGTCGGTAATTAAACGATAAATACTGTTCTTAGCTTTACGGCACTTATGAATAAAATCACACAAGAACTCTATTTATTATGAATATAGAGGTTTATAATTCTTTTTGAAGTAATCATTTACAAGAAATTATTTACTATTGTTTTACTGTCATTATACAAAAATGTACAATCAATAGCGTCGTAATAGAAGAAATTGTAGAAGAGACAAGTGAAGTGAGTAACACTAGTCAGTCAGTTCAGATCTTTAATCTGTGGCGTGGCAGTGTGCAAGAACTATTGCGAAAAACTTTGACCTCGACAACTTTCTCTGTTTCAAGTTGTAATTTAACTCTAGTGCAGTAAAATATTCATGTGATTATTAAAACAGGTAATGATTAATCTTCTATTTTTTTATAGGATGCTGCGCAACGTTCATATAAATTGTTGATAGTATAGCAATTGATTTTCATAGCAACTAGCGCTACTGTCGTTAGTCGATAAAAACTTTTTACTTGTTTGTTCTTCTCTTCTGTACCACAGCCACAGTGTCACTTCATTCTATATTCTTTTGTCTATGGATGTAATAAAATCAGAAACAAACCCCGCGAAAATTCAAATAAAAATGGGATAAATTAGAAAAACAAGTTCGAAGCGCCAATTTTTGTTATTAAATTATTATAAATAAATAAATTAATAAAAAAACTTTTTTACAAAAAAATACAACCAACTTCCAAAAAAACACTAAAAAGTGAAAAACGAAGAAACGAAAACACGAACACCGACTGCCGAAATTGAAGTTTGTTTTTCACTTTTTAGTGTTTTATTTGGAAGTCGGTTGTATTTTTTTGTAAAAAAGTTTTATATTTTTCACTTTTTAGTGGTACATAATGGACGAGTTCTATAGTAAGGTACCTATAACGCCCACAGTAATGCCAGAATAGACAACCCGAATAAAATGTAATTTGAACATAACCGGTGGTATGAGAGTGTACCAGGGTGACCTGTGCACATCTGCGTACCCGTTTAGAGCATATTGGCGTGATGGTTTGTTATGAATTGGTGAAAACAATAAACAGACATGCGATAGCAGCAAACCCGGGAGATTTGCCGTCGAATTTTATTGAAGAGTTCTATTGTATATCTCCTAAGTTCTTCATACGATCATTGCCAAATTTAAATGGGACCATTTCGAAATAAACTTCTTTCGAACAAATATTATTATTATGAATTTGGCAAATCCGTTTATATGTGACGGAGTTATGCCCGAACATACATAAAAAAATAGAACCATCCGAATTGAGAATCTCCCTTTTTTTGGGAAGTCGGTTAAAATGAAATAAACTGCATTCATTATATAAGCCCTGCTCCACAAACCCTAATAAATAAATACTAGAAAATTGTAGCCGTTGTAGGTAAATGCTAGGATTGAATATTTCTGAGTTGTTATTTCTTCCATACAAACGTAGTCTAGGGAAATTATTCCACTGTTTGACGATGTACGTACAAAATAAAAAGTGATATCAACAATTATAAAAGTTCTGTATGGAAGAGCAATTATTGCGCAAAAATCGCTAACGTTTTTCTCTTGCAAAATATACGTAATAAGCCTGCGGGACTGTTACAAAGTTGATCTGTTTTAGAGCAACAATCGAAAGAGCATCGCTTTAGATTAATTGGTTCGATTCTAGACTGAGGCAAACAATATGCCCTGTATACATTAGTACATTAATTTAGAAGCTGTAACAGGTACTGTAAACTTTCATGAAATTCCGTTCAGTAGTTTTTGTTTGAAGAGAGAATAACGAAGAAAAAGGACGTTCATATTGTTCATCAAACCATCCTTCGTCAAAAACTTTCGCGTTGTAATAGAAATAGGATTTATTTATTTGACAAATGAATGGACACACAAATTTTATGAGACAGATTCAGATAAGAAGGAACAGAAATAAATTGTAGTTCTAAAAACTAAAAAACACGCTTTAATGGTAAATTGAACTAAAAAGTCGCTAATCCTGAAGCAACAAACACACAAACAAACTATTTAAACGCGCCCGGTAGAATCAACTTTCATTATTTGTAAATTTTAATTTTTGTTTGACGTTCAAAAGTGCCGCTTAGTTGAATAAACTTAATTGACTTTGACTTTGACTAAATTATTGCATTGTCATCGGTTCTTGATAAGTGTGCAAAGTTTCAAATCAATCCCACGTTTTGAAGGGGCCGAAAATCACTTTCAAAGATTCCGTTACATTGATACATAGATACATACCAAGCTAATAAAAGCGTGTTAAAAATAGGACCGAAAGATCATCATCATATCAGCCGAAAGACGTCCACTGCAGGACAGGCCTCCCCCAAGCGTAGCCACATAAGTAATGCTTGCTACCTATTATTGACGGTGTGCTAATAATATTGTTATAATATCTCAAAGGACGCACGGGACCAGCCGATGTGGTGATACTTGCGTCATCGTCTTTCGCCTGAAATGTTATTATCAAAGGTCCTGGTATTAGTAACACGTCGAATTTAGGTATGTATCAATAAAAACTCTGCAAGAGAACCAGGGTTACCGACATAGCCCGAAGAATTGCCAAACTTCAGTGGCAGTGGGCTGGGCACATTGCTGGTAGAACAGATGGCCGATGGGGCAGAAAAGTTCTGGAGTGTCGACCGCGAACCGGAAGATGTTGCGTTGGAAGGCCTCCCACCAGGTGGACCGATGACCTGTTGAAGGTTGCAGGGATCCGCTGGATGCGGGACGCACGGGACCGGTCAATTCGGCGACGGTTGGGGGAGGCCTATGTCCAGCAGTGGAAGTCTTTCAGCTGATATGATGATGATGATGCTCAATAAAACTTGTAGCTGCCCTAGGTTATCGGTTGCAACTGGATGAGCAAACTCTGTGGGACGAGAGTAGATAGGAAAGCAGCTAAGGCACGTGTTAAATAACACGTTATATGTTCCATCGACAAGAACCAAGGATATTTACTATCATGGATGAATCCATGACAAGAACAACTCGTTATTAAAATTTAAAAGCAGACAGCACGGCAGGCTTATTACGTATCATGCAAGAGCAAAACGATAGCGATTTTTGCGCAATAATTGCTCTTCAATACAAATGTTTTGATCGCGCGATGATTACTGATTGCTGTTACGTATCCTGCCGGACCAAGCTTTTGAATTCAGAATACAAGATGATAAAAAAAATGGAACAACCAACTCTGTCATGTTGTCATAATTCAAATTCCATTGAAACCCATGGTTTTTTTAGTTTTTAGTTCATTTAAAAAGCAACTTAAAATATACAAATTCAAATTCGATATTTGATTGGTGGCGATGGATTTAAATTATATCGATTGACGCATTCATGTAGCTACAGGCATAAACTACATAATGATCTAAATAATCACAGGCTACTTTCATCCCTAATATAAAAAAACCGGCCAAGTGCGAGTCGGACTCGCGCACGAAGGGTTCCGTACCATTATCGCAAAAACGGCAAAAAATCACGTAAAAATATATAAGTATATTTTGACTGTGATTCGGACGTTCGATTTGATGACTTCGGGCAATTAGCCATCGGGCATATGACATTCGAAATCAAGCAATAGAGATGTTAAAAGAGTGCTTTATTTTCTCCAAAAATCTTTAATTCTAAGTACATAAGTAGGTTTTATTTGTATATAATATCTACTTACCTACATACTATGGTAGATATCATGGTACAAATCCGTTATCTGCCTGTTAATTAAAAATGTGGGTAGGTACTTAATAAATAAATTAGTAATGTAACGATGCCTACCTCGTAAAGTCATACTTATTGACATTAACTAAGTAGGTACGTCGATTCTTAGTTAATTGTATTTATTTACCTAACCCAAAACGTAGAAGTACAAAAAGTAGCGAGCCCTAACGAGATAATCACCACACAAAGAGGGGAGGACCGCATTCCCGGTTACAAATACAATATTAACACGATGATAGCCAGTCGCTCCCTAAACGTCGCCGGCGTAACCCAAATATTTGACACCGTCCGTTCTGTACTTCAAGTTCAGTGATAAAAATTGTAATATTATAATCTGTGGAAAAGTGGGCGTTACCAACATGCAGGTACGAATTTAATTAAAATAAATACTTTTCAATTACAAACTAAACCTGAATAATTCATCATTTTTCATTTTATCTAGACATTTCATTAACAATTAGTGGAATTCCCGATTTCACGCCCCTCGTGTTAGTAAATTGTTGCGTGGTTATTATTCAATCGGTTTCAACGGAACTTTGTAATCATATTCATTTAAAAACAAATCTGTTGACTGAGTCATCGGCACCGCCGCCCTGGATAAAGAAATACCACTTAAAACCCTTTTGTGTCGGTTCACTATGGCTCAGGTTTTGTGAATGTCTAATTGTTTATTTAATACCATTCAAATCATTTTAGGGATCACAAAAAACGACCGCCTGTCTGTGACTAACTGTCACGATCACAAAGAAATAAGCAATTGAAAACTATTTCTGTTTCTAATAAATTGTCAGTCCAGATTTATAATTTTAATCTTATTTTAATCTACCGGTACACACTGACAAATTAGGTTGTAAATCAATCAAAGCAGTCCTTTACAAATTTTATTCAAGTAAAAAAAAAACAAACATACAATTTGATTAGGACCAAAATATTGACCCAACCTTTTTACGGCTATAAAGTCATAAAAAGAGAAAAAAAAACCTGTCCACAAACACAACCAAAGGACCATAAACTTTTTTTTTCAGATCATCGTATTTTTAAGTGTCATCTGCTTGGGTTTGGTGGCAGGCTTGCATGTGCAGGGGCCTCAAATGACTGACGCTCAATTAGAGCAGACCCTGGCCGATAAGAACACGATGCAGCGACACATCAAATGCGCTCTCGGTGAAGGACCTTGTGATCCAGTTGGGAGGCGGCTTCGAAGTGAGTTAAAACAGTATCTACGTGACTATAATTTAGGCGGGATTATAGTATAAGTAGACGATGGGTTATTTATTTATGGTTCTAAATTAAAAGTGTTTCTCGGATCAGCGTGGCGATGGCGTAAGAATAGTTCAGCCCATGGCATAATGAGCCTATAACGTTCAAAATGCTGGGACACAAGCTTTCTCTTTGTCAGTATGGAGAAGATGGAACTGGCTCATCAGCTCTCGTCAAGGTTATAATGTCAGCCAGTCGCCCGGTTTCTGAAACAAAAACAACATTATCGTTAGCCTATTGGTTTACTTGACTATGAGCATCGTCGTTGATTTATCTTTCAGAAACCGGATGTCTATTGAGACGACCAGCCTAATTGCGTAAGTGTATTCGGCAAGGCAAAGGGTTTGACCGCCATCAATCGACCGATCACCTGTGAGATGGAAAACGCGATGTGAATTTCCGTCTATGTGATTGGTCGATTGATGGCGGTCAAATCCTTTGCCTTGCTGAATTCACTTACGCTATTAAGACGACGACTAACGCCAACGACCTTGAGGGAACAAAACGCGCACTCGTTTCACACCCGCGCGACCTAAAATTTAGTAGTTTTTTGTACTTTCCTTATTATTCTATAACTTTAAAAAAAAAGCCTCAGATCAAAATGTAGATAATTAAATTATCTTTGAGATGGTGTTGATTTAATTAAAATACGCCCAGCGGTTTTGGTGTGATTGTCGTGTTTTTGTCCGTTTTAGACATAACTTTACAAATTAATTACACTATGTTATACGAATAAAACTCAAAATTTGCTTAGATCAAATTATTAAAAAAATAGTCTAATACTTATCACATACTTACATATATTTTTTTCAAATAATTACGACTAGCCATTTAGACGTGATTCTCATTTTAAAATCAGCTACTCAAGGGAATCGGCGCCTTAAGCTGCCGGTGACTGCTGTACTTTGATGCACCCCTAATCTACCACCAAAGTTTAGTGGTTTAATCACCCTAGAAGCCTAAGTACATGCTGTAGGTACATGATAGGGTACCGACGACGGATGGTATTGTTATAGTATAAGGCGCAGCCTACATAGAAATGGCGTCGGGCGCGGACATGGCACGGGCGGCTTCCTATTCCATTCAAATTTCATACAAAATGCATGGAAATAAAGTGCAATTTGATCAGTCGCGGGCGCCGAAATGGCGCGTTTTAACCACGTCCGAGCAACGACATACCGTGTGTCCTAAATTGCGCTTTAATTCCATGCGTTTTGTGTGAAATTTGAATGGAATAAGGAAGCCGCTTGTGCCATTTTTATGTGGCCTGCGCCTATTAGATACTAGCATAGTATGGTCAATATGTTATTAGTGATTAATTAATAATCTGATCCCTAAAGAGTTACCGCGGCCCTGGCTCAAGCAACTAAAGGAACACGGGTGGGTTTTAGTCAGTAAAAGTCTGACACGCTCTCCCGCCTCACCCAGAGCGGGAGAAGTCATTGGATGATTTTCCACCGTAAAAAAAAAGGATAAAAGCAAATGCCTAGTTTGGGGATCCATCCATCCTGGGTTTTCTTTATGTAAAACTAGCTTCTGCCAGCGGCTTCGCCCGCGTGAAAGTCAAAATTTATGATCCTATGTGCTATTCCTGACTATAATCTATCTCTGTGCCAAATTTCATCCAGATCCGTCCGGCCAGCAGTTTGAGCGTGAATAAGTAACAAACACGCACACAAATACTCACAAACTTTCGGCTTTATGATATATAGTGTTATTAAATATATACGAGTATATATAGTGTGATCCTACTATGTAATATTATAAAAATGAAGTTTGTATTTCAATCACACAAAAACCGCTAAATGGATTTAGATGAAACTTTGCACACACATAGTTTGTAACCTGGATTAACACATTATGATACTTTTCATCCTGATATAATGTTCCATTAAGCCAATTAGGGTAATAAAACATTTTTTTTCACGGGTGAAGTCGCGGGCAGGAGCTAGTATTGTACATTAATAAATACTGTTCATCATCATCATCACCAGTCTATTAATGTTCCCACTGCTGGGACTCAGGCCTCCTCTCTGTGAGAGGGAATGGGCCGTAATTCACTACGCGGGCCCAGTGCGGGTTTCGGAATTTTTGATTCTAGGACATGTCGGTTTCCTCACGATGTTTTCCTTCACCGTTTTAGAGCAGTGGTGATGAAATAATTTACACAAAGTAAAGCGCCTGCCTGGGTTTGAAACCAACGACACGTAAGTAAGGGCCGTTACTACTGGGCCACCACTGCTCATGAATCTCATCACACTGCTCATCTGCTCATTGTATACATTGCGAACTAGCTTCCTACTGCTCATCACAGCATCTATCTCTTCCGCACGTGTTGTCGGTTGATATAAAATGCATTTTAACCCCGCGCAGAAAATAGTTCGTGCCGTTGACTAGTGTAACCTTAATGCCGCTCTGGCCCGGCTCGCCCCCTCCTAGATCTGGCCCTGCATGCAGCGGAAAGACAAGTCTATCTAACATAACTATTAACTTGTAGTGATATATGGGCTCATAGCCACATTATTGTAGATAATACCGTTAAATAAATAAAAGTAGGCAAAGCCACCACTGTCCATAAAAAACCTCATTCAATAGAAAAAAAAAACCGGCCAAGTGCGAGTCGCAAAAAATGGCCAAAAAATCACGTTTGTTGTATGGGAGCCCTACTTAAATATTTATTTTATTCTGTTTTTATTACATCATCTGTGAAAATTTCAACTGTCTAGCTATCACGGATCATGAGATACGGACAGCCAGACAGACAGACGGAACGCGGAGTCTTAGTAATAGGGTCCCGTTTTTACCCTTTGGGTACGGAACCCTAAAAAAGGGCGCCAACGGCGGCAAATATTGTCTATGCTCGGAGCGACGTAATTGCTAGATCGGGCCGGCTGAGTGCATGACAGCAGCTTAAGACGACGACTAACGCCAACGACCTTGAGGGAACAAAACGCGCACTCGTTTGACACCCGCGCGACCCAAAATTTAGTAGTTTTTTGTACTTTCCTTATTATTCTAAGACTTTAAAAAAAAAAGCCTCAGATCAAAATGTAGATAATTAAATTATCGTTGAGATGGTGTTGATTTCATTAAAATATGACCAGCGGTTTTGGTGTGATTGTCGAATTTTTGTCCGCTTTAGACATAGCTTTATAAATTAATTACACTATGTTATACAAATAAAACTCAAAATTTGCTTAGATCAAATTATTAAGAAAATAGTCTACTATAATATATATTTTTTCCAAAACATTACGACTAGCCGTTTAGGCGTGATTCTCATTTAAAAATCTGCTACTCAAGGGAATCGGCGCCTTAAGATACCTAATAGCAACATATGAACAAAACGAAAACATTTCACAAGAACCGAAGAGAAATAGGTGGGACACGAAACTTTTTAAAATATGTAGTGGATTTTCACTTTTCATACATAGCGTACTTAGTGTAGTAGGTATAGCATAAAATTCCCCCCCCACTGCTGCCATGGCATGTCGTCCTCTTTGGTATCAAAAGGAGATTACATACATCTGGACCAATTAATTCTTAGTAATGAGTTAAAAAATAAAACAATTAAGTAGATATACTTAGTTACCTACCAACCCAGCGAACCTAACTGTATCTAATATCATCAGGGTCACTTATAAAACCCGGCCAAGTGCGAGTCGGACTCGCGCACGAAGGGTTCCGTACTATTACCGCAAAAAAAATACATTATTCTGTTTTTAGTATTTGTTGTTATAGCGGCAACAGAAATACATTATCTGTGAAAATTTCAACTGTCTAGCCATCATGGTTCATGAGATACAGCCTGTGACAGACAGACAGACAGACGGACAGTGGAGTCTTAGTAATCCGGTCCCGTTTCTACCCTTTGGGTACGGAACCCTAGAAACAAATCTTGCGCAAGCGCGACTGCTTGGTTCTAGGTTTGATTCCTTGCTCATTTGAAAGTGTTGCTGGCTGGGTTTTTCTGTTAAGAAACTCGGTAACCGTTGTAATGTTTGGAAATGCGCAAGTCTGTTTTGTTAATATGGGGTTTATTGCCGATCTACACGAAAAACCAAATTTCTATTAAGTATTACGTAATTTGTAGGTACCTTACTGCCCTTACAAGGAGGGTTATACTTAATTTTATAGTAGACTAGCTGTTCCCCGCGGCTTCGCTCCCGTGGACTACCCCACAGGACCCGTTATCGGGATAAAAAAATAGCCTATGTCACTCAGGAATAATGTAGCTTTCTTTTGGTGAAAGATTTTTTAAATCGGTCCAGTAGTTTCGGAGCCTATTCGGTACAAACAAACAAACAAACACACAAAAAAACATTTCCTCTTCATAATATTAGTATCGAAAATACGTATTTATTTGCTAAAATTTCAGGTACAAGTATGACTGATTGCAAAATTTTACTCTAAAAGAAATACTAAACTAGTTTAAGGTCACAAATAACAATGGTTTCAGACAAAAAAAAACAAATTTATTTTCTTTAGTAAGCATATTCTAGTCACTTTCCTGTTAAGTATTTTTTTTATAAGAAATCGCGAATGTCGAATTGTATTGACCGTGGTTGCAGTTGAATGCTCGCTTGCCTGCATGCTAGTATTATATTATCTGTGCCTGCACTTACAAAACAAGTGAAGAACTTATCTATAGTCGGGTTTTATCCAGAATGAGTTACAAAGAGAAAAGGCATTACATACCAAACGCTTCAAACATTATTGAAGCCTATTGCAACGGAAGACTACACATTAGACCATATTGGATATCCGTATCACTTGCCACTTTTTATCCTCCAGAGACAGAAGACCAGAACCATAATTGCAAAAGTTCAAAGAATGGCGAACGCTTTGTTTGAATTCATAAATTTTGTTTCATAAACTTTATGAATCCAAACAAAGCTTGGATTCATAAGTTTCATATGTTAAAAAATTCGTCTACTTGATAGTGTAAAACTCGCAATGAATACTGTTAAGTTATCAAAATGAAAAGGAACATGCGTTCTTTGAACTGTCAATATACGTATGTTACGCAATTAGGCTGCAGATCCTTTTGGCTCTTTGCCGGTGTACCTACTGTACCAAGTCATCTTTTTTTTGCACCTAACATTAATTCCTTTTCTTCCAGCTCTGGCACCTTTGGTCCTGCGAGGAGCCTGCCCGCAGTGTTCGATGCAAGAAACGCGCCAAATTCGACGAACCCTCGCTTTTGTCCAGCGAAACTTCCCTTGGGAGTGGGCGAAAATCGTGCGCCAGTATGGCTGAGTTTAAATTAAGAACGTTATCACTTAATCAGTACTACCAACCAAACAAACAATTTTTATTTTTTATAATGAAAGGAATAATGTACCTAATGGAATAAGCGTATAATAGGGATAGGACGGAATATGGTTTCTAATATTAAATACTTTTTGACCACATTTGAGCATTTTTTGTTTATGACATAAAGATTGAGATCGGCGACCAAAGTTACATCATGAGGTAAATCCGGCAAAAAATTGTGTTGCCAATGTTGCCATAGCGTGACTATGGTCTTAAGTAGATGGGGTACTTTTCGAGAAAATTACACTCACACGAAAACATCTTGGTAAATTTTGACATGCATCTTTGTGAAAAATGTGACATGAGTTTTTAGTTTAATGCGATTTTATTGACATCTAGGTATTTCTTAGTGTGCCCTAGTTTCAAATGGCGATATTTCATACTGATCATTTATAAGAAGTGAACAATGGGAAAACCAATAGGTATTTTCACTCAGATTCAAACAAATTGCGACGAGATTAATCATTTGCTTTTGAAGTTGGAACTAAAATAGAGTGATTTGGTTTGGATTCAGAATTAATAGTTAGAGCACCAGCAATTTTAGAAAAAAAATATCTGACTGTATTGTTTATAAAATTAAGTCTTCATTGTCATTGTAAAATTAAACTAATAATTACTAGGTAAATTAATACCTTATCCACCTACTTAGGTTAATTACTTATTTACCTAATAATTAAATAAATAATTGGGAACAATTTAATTTGTCACAGTTAATGTTTTTTTACTAGGATTAGCAAACATTAATTAATTATTTTGTTTACCCAATTAAATATTATAAGCTGATTGACCTACAATTTGTACTAGTTTGCCTACAAATAAGTTTCTGTTTTGTTTTATCTAGCATAAGTGTGTTAGTATTATACATCCTTGTGTTTGTAACTATTTCATTCATCTTACGCATTGTATAGTATCTAGTAACCTACTAAACTATTAGGATGAACAAAAATGACAAGAAACACATCCGCACGCTCATTTCTGCAGCTTTTTTTATTTCCAAATACATGTCGCATAATCCGTTTCCTGTTCTCATTATCTACCTAAAACAAAATAATATAAAATATGAATACAATAATTAGTGTTTTATTCACACTGCGCTCACGTAACGTTGCTTCGTTGACGCACACTCTCAGTGCAGGCCGTCGAGTAGCAAGCAAGTCGCTAAGGGGGGATTGTCGAGTTAAGTAAGAGGTTACGGCACCACGGCTCGCTCCAGCATTCTCCAACCAGACGTACGCTTAAACGCTTCACTGGCTACGAGAAAATATCGTGAAATACTGTAGAAATCATAACACCGAGATCCGGGTCAATCGCTAACTAAGCAGCTCACTAGTGCATCGAAAGTAAAAGTGTTTCGACTCTTCTAGCTACTTACTACGTCACTCCTAAGTCCCAACATGCAGGTAATTTGCAATTTCTCTATAATATCTGTTTTCCTGTTGGCGACATGTTTCGAGCTTTTCGATCATGTTGGTAGGCTGGCGAAGGACAGTCGGTTTCTCGATTTTACTACCTGTTAAGGTCTACACACTTTGACTTTATAAATGAGTACAGGTTTCTGTTTATATTTACGCTAATTTATGTATGTCGTGCTCTTTTGCCACAAAGATTTACATTCACTAACATGTAGATCCACATCTGGAAAATGTGTTTTCTTGTAGTAATTAACGATTGAGGAAAACTGATCTGAATAAGGTTGCAACTTGCAGTGAACATTATCTAATTTCCTAAATAATTTGCGGTACAATTATAGCAATCTTATGCACGCGTCTGTGTTTGTATTGGTCAGCTTAACGAGCGCTTACATAAGTCGAAGGTGTCCTAGTTTAAAATCGTATTAGGGAGTTTGGTCTACTTTGTCGCTTATTTCGTTATTAAAGAATCATTTTGTTGATATTTGCGTAACATTTTGCAGATTAGTCGTCGGTTTGCACGAAAACACGCTTGTACCATGTCAACGTAACTCACATGTGTTCACAAATTGGCGCGTTCCTGCTTCTTAGAAAATTCGACCATTGTTTACTAGCTTTGATTCGATAATGTCTGGTTGAGAATATAATAATTAGGCCTATAGATGCTAAACATCAAGTTTCTAAGAAATCTTGATATGCTTTTCCTAATTAGTTCTTAATTTTTAAGTGATAAGGATAACTATATGTTTGACGGACGATTGATCGTTTATTAGGATGCATGCAAGTTGTTTTGGTTTCATTAAACTTTGTAATGAATCCAAAACAACTTTTATTTATTTACTCAAAACTTTCCTTGTTTGATGTGTTTTCAAAACTGGTTTGGTTCCATTGATCCTTATGTGATTCGAAGGTCATCCTGACCAAACACCAAACTTTGCTTTTGTACAGTTTTGGTTCTTTACTTATTGTTTGATACTTTTCGTTAGAAAATTTATAAAAACTATATTCTAATCAATATTATGCTTGTAATTACCTTGTAAGACATGTTGGATCTTCCTGCAAAATTTATTGTATGGGTACCTACTTACATTCAATTCTTTTTTCAAGATGTTTTGATATCTTTCGATCTCAGAAACGCAAACAGTTATAAGTAGAAACAGTAAAAAAATATAGTTTGTCATGATATTAATACGTATATTAATTATTTTCATCTGGCTAGAAACTTAGGATCAGGAAACATGATATATAATATAAATATAGGACACAGAAATTTATTATTTTCATCGCAAACAAGCGTACCTACTATAATTGCGTTCTTCCAGTGTCTTTTTGGTTTTCCTTTTCTCAAAACCTTTGAACGATTAGTCGTACACTGCGAACCCTACTAAGGCTTTCCACAGGGTCGATAATCGAATAACTAGCCTGGTAATTGAAATGCAATTGATATATTGTTATGTCATATTATTGTTTTGTACTTGGCATGTGCCATCCTAATTATATTTTCCTTCAAAACCTTAATAGATTAAACGAATGGCAAGCAAATGTTTGGTGTCCCACAGGGTACTAAACTCGGACCTTTACAAATTACAACTACAGTCAACTAGTTAGATAAAATGTCAAACAATGGTCATTGTTTTCGTGTTGCTATTATGTCATAAAAATTTGCTTAAGTTAGAAGTCAAGTCACACAAATAGAAATAGAGAAGCCACGATTTCAGTAAACAAGCCACGATTACCTTTATGAACTTACATACTTACGTAGTTTAAGGTGTTAGTCGAAATTTATCATAATCCTGTCATTTAGATACTCAGCGTCATCTGAAAGTAGGCGAAGGGCGACAATTTCGTTGATTTAGCACGTTGGAGCAATTTTACGTCATTTGTGAGAACTGAGAATGCTAGTATGATGGGTCCCATTATAGGATTGTTCGGAATGTATTACATGGTCGCCGTTTACAAAAAAATAAGCATTTATCTGAATAATTCAAGGCTCTATCTGCATGTTTGTGGGATGGTTGAATGGACGTTACTATCGAGTGGTTATCTAAATAAAAAGTAAAAAAAACTTTGGTCCATTGAATGATAAAAGTCCGCCAAAACTTCGATCATGTTTTTTTTACTTTTGAATTAGCTCTGTCTTGAATACAATACCAAACCACAGACCCATCGACGTGCCAGTTAATCGTATTTTCATTTACTTTGACGCCATTCAAGATCCGAGTTTGTGGTTTTATTTTTCTTTATATAACGGCCGGCCAAGTGTGAGTCGGACTCGCGCACGTTGGGTTCCGTACCATTATCGCAAAAAAACCGCAAAAAATTACGTTTGTATGGGAGCCCCACTTAAATATTTATTTTATCCTGTTTTTAGTATTTGTATTTATAGCGGCAACAGAAATACATCATCTGTGAAAATTTCAACTGCCTAGCTATCACGGTTCATGAGATACAGCCTGGTGACAGACGGACAGACAGACAGACGGATCGCGGAATCTTAATAATAGGGTCCCGTTTTTACCCTTTGGGTACGGAACCCTAAAAAGTAACGGGGTTCAAAAACTTCATCACAAAGAAAATTAACAAAAATTATCAATTATATTTTCTGTGTACGCATTCCGTTAGTGTACCGCAAACAGTTAACAAACTTATTTCATATGGAAATGTCTGTTCTTGCAGCAAAAGTTTCACTAACATTTGTCGTGTTTAGTAATGTTCAGTTGTAAACCCCATTCATAGCTCGAACATCTGTTATTGGTTAAGCTAACATTCTCATTTTCTTCGACAATATGGAAAAATATCTAGGTACGAATAGGTATGCAAACTGATTCGTTTAAAATTTTAGATAGGTTACTGTTAGTCTGAACTGCTAGATGCAGAGAAGAGTGTACTAAGTAGCCATGTACCTATTATGGATGATGACAATAAAAAAAGTTAATTGAAATAATCAAAAAACCCGACTGCTTAAAAAGCGAACTAAAAAGATAAAAGTTCACTGCACCTCCTAGGTTCCCCAGTTTTGGAAGACAGTTTTCAACATTCATTGATAGCAAAATTAACCATTTTAATGATATTTCGGATAGACTCGCCAAAATTAACCTTCATTGGGCTTTTACTCTTATTAGGTATTGCTGTTTTGGACCAAATTTCATGTATTTTCTCCGCTCTTCCCCTTTATGGAAGCAGTCACATCTCTTGGAAAAAATTATGAAATTATTCAATGCACTCTGACATCCATCTTAAATGTGGCCTTGGATGATCGAGCCTGGATGCAAGCTACACTACCCATTCACTTCGGCGGGCTCGGCATCCGCAAAATTTATAGTATAAGCCTACCGGCGTTCCTGTCTTCGGTCCACAGCACTGAAACTTTAACCACAAAAATGTTATCCCTTTCACTGGTTAACTGTCAAGTGCCGTGCTCGACCGACGCAGTGTGCGCCTGGAAAGTGGCTTGCCCGAATACGGCGTTGCCCGAGAACCCATCTTCCCAGAGACAGTGGGATGAGCCGCTCTGCAGGTTGGTACGGAATAAACTTATAAATACGTCCACCAATACTGCTGAGCGTGCCCGCCTGCTGGCTGTGGGAGAGTGGGAGTCGGGCCTCTGGCTACAGGCACTACCGTCACTCAACATAGGTACTATGTTGAGTGACAACACCTTCCAGATCGCTAGAAGTCTGCGTTTGGGTGCTCCTAGCGGAGCTCTACATCGTTGTCAATGTGGTGAAGCAGTTGACCGCCTCGGTCACCATGGCCTATCCTGCAATAGGAGCGCTGGCCGGATAGCACGGCACGCCAGCATTAATGACATCATACGTCGGGCTCTTGTCACCGCCGGGGTGCCAGCTGTTTTAGAACCCAATGGCTTGGCACGCGACGGTGGGAAGAGACCAGTCGGAATGACCATAATGCCTTGGAAGGTGGGTAGGCCTTTGGTGTGGGATGCAACATGTGTCGACACCCTTGCGCCATCCCATCTTCTTAGCACGGCGGGCTGTGCTGGGGCGGCTGCTGCCGGTGCAGAAAACCTCAAACGGCGCAAATATAACAACCTTATTGGAAGTTATATGTTTGAGCCGTTTAGGGTTAAAACATTAGGTCCATGGGGTCCGAGTGCGCATAGAGTTTTTCTAAAAAATTAGCACAAAGCTCGTCGACTCTTCACGTGACCAGAGGGCTGGCCTTTTTTTCGGCCAGAGAATCAGCATTGCCATCCAACGTGGCAATGCTGCCAGCGTTCTGGGCACGTTTCCCGTTGACATCGATGTGGACGAATTTTTTGATGCACAATGAGTTTTTTTCCGTCTCCCTTTTATATTTGTGTATAGGTTTGTTTTTTTTACAATATTCAATTGTATATATGTTAATAAATGAGATTTTATTAGCCAGCTTCGAGCACAGGTTAAAACTAAAAAGTAAACAAGAAGAAAATCATGCTGTGCAGTCGGAGGATACTCATTCGCGAGCTGGCTGACCAAAACCAGATTTGAATGAGAGAATTAGGTACATTTAAACATATAAGTGTTATATATTTTTGAAATCACCTATTAAAACCCTTTATTTTCATACCCACTACGATGACTTTAGGAGAAAAAAAAATTACCACCACAAAATGGCGCCCGAAATCCGAAAACCTTTTCCAACCAACATGACGAAGAGTTTGAAAACTTCTTAACTTTAAAAACTCAATTCAAAAACGATGTCTTAATAAGACACCCTGTATACTTAATGGTGGCGTTTTAAATAGCTCGTAAATCATAAGCCATGTCTCGATAGATCTAAATCTATGGATTTAGATCTAGATCATGTCCTAGCTTAGGTACCTTATTATGCACTTAACATATTAAAATGTAAAGCTAGGCTATTAAAATATATCAGAGCACGTGTTTATCAGCATCAAACTTAAAATCATGGGCATACTTAATGCACTTAGTAGTGCGTTTAAAAAACTAATTACAAAATAATTGCTGTTCTAAATTATTTTTACTATTAAATAATTAATTACCTACCATGTCTGTTTGGCATGTTTTTCTTAATTATTTTGGTGCAATATATTTTTTGCAAGAGAAAGACTACAAAACTTAACCCTAGTATCTACTGTATAAATGCTAGTTCTTGAATTATTCATACTCTTTATTCCTAAGAGTTTACACAAAAAAAAAATGAAAAATGAGTGTTAACAATTTGGTTTACAATAAATATTAAAAATACTAGCCAAGTGCGAGGCGGACTCGCGCACGAAGAGTTTTGTTTTTTATTTTATTTATTGGGGAAAACAAACAATTACACACTATATATGGTTAACAAATAATTGTACGAGACTACATTAGTGTGCAACTAATAACTTTATCCATGGGTTCCGTACCATTATCGCAAAAATCTGAAAAAATATCACGATTGTTGTATGGGAGCCCCCCTTAAATATTTATTTTATTCTGTTTTTAGTATTTGTTGTTATAGCGGCAACAGAAATACATCATCTGTGAAAATTTCAACAGTCTAGCTATCGCGGTTCATGAGATACAGCCTGGTGATAGACAGACAGAGATGGACCGCGGAGTCTTACTAATAGAAAAAAAAAAATAACTAAAAAATGAAACTGAAGGGTACGTTGGTTATCAATTTTACTTAGTCTATTTATCCATTTTTTTTATTCGAAGAATCCGTTTTCTTACGTCGTCAGAGGGCCTCGCGAAATGTACCCTGCCCACATCAAATTTAGATCTGGCGCCGCCACTGTCACAGAGAATTGGTGGCCTTCACGTTAACTTTTCAATAAACGTCATGTCGTGCCATAGGTCAAATCTCGCGTGGTCAACCGCATACAAACGAATGATATAGGATGTAGGAAGACTTCGAAACAATAAGGTAGCTATACCTACTAATAGTAACTACTGTCACATAATATCGAGGCATCGATCATTTTGATTACAAATTCATTAGTTTTCTAAGCACGTGCATCTCGATAGCACACGATAGTGACTCTTTTGTACGACCTCAGAAAAACCTGTACAGTTCTAGGCGAAAAGTTAACGAAACTAATTTGTTTTTTTAAAGGTTGTTACTTGGAAATTGAAGTTGTCTTTTCTGTAAAGTAGCATTGTCTGATAACCAGGGAGGGTACCTTGGCATGCATTTCGAAATTTCGAAATATCATCATCATCATCTGCCTAGCCTTTTCCCAACTATATTGGGGTAGGCTTCCAGTCTTACCGGATTCAGCTAAGTGCCAGTGTTTTACATGGAGCGACTGCCTATCTGACCTCCACAACCCAGTAACTGGGTAACACGGTACCCCTTGGCAAGACTGGTGTCAGATCTCAAGCTTCTGACTACCCGTAACGACTGTCAAAGATCTTCAAATAACAGACATTTCGAAATATCATAGTTTCGAAATTTCGGACCATATTTGCATGTTTCTTCATTTCGAAATTGACACCCCTAAATATGAAATTTCAAAACTACATTTAATTTAAATATTATGTTAGTTTATTATATAATTAAGAAATTTATTATTGAAACCAAAAGAGGATAATCTGAAAATGAGTCTGAATACGAATCTAAATGTGTCGAGTGCTAAATAAATAAAGAAGAGTGAAAGAAGTTCGGCCATTTAAAAAAAACCGGCCAAGTGCGAGACGCGAGTCCGTCTCAAAAAATCACGTTTGTTGTATGGGAGCCCCACTTAAATATTTATTTTATTCTGTTTTTAGTATTTGTTGCTATAGCGGCAACAAAAATACATCATCTGTGAAAATTCCAACTGTCTAGCTATCACCGTTCATGAGATACAGCCTGTTGACAGACGGACAGACAGACAGACAGACGGATCGCGGAGTCTTAGTAATAGGGTCCCGTTTTTTGCCCTTTGGGTATGGAACTCTAAAAACTGAGCTTTATAATAATGGTGGCCAGTGAGGGAAATACTTTGGCAAGGTCTACAATCGTTTTCTGGGCATGCCCATATTTGTTTTGCTATCGGGGGCAAACCTTCGCCTGAACTCACGCCTGAACTTTTTGGGAAAAAAACCTGGCAGTGTGGTATTTTTAATTTTTTACGTCATTAAAATCCGGTGGTCACCATCAGCACATCCTGGGGAGACTATAAAGGAGTCTCCTTTGAGCCTCGCTGTGCACGGCAGCACGTGATCACTGTGCCACTGTCTTTCCCGAGGTCACTCGGTGGACGGACAGAGTTCTCACTCTGAGCGCCCGAAACCCCGGAGTTCCACCGACCTTAAATGATACAGGCGGGGTGCCGGCGTGTCTACATCGAGGTGGTTGCCTCCACTATGCCTTCTTCTCTGAGTGGGATTGGCCTTCTCACGATTCCACTCGGTGGCTATTTCACTCTAGTTTTCTGTCTCCGCCAGCATATTCCTAACTAATACTGGCAGAGACAGGTCTCGCCCGATCCTGGCGACTTCTTATAATGGTCACTACTGACTTTGAGCCGCTCAAAAGCCCAAGAAGGCACTCCTCGAGCGTGTGCTGTGCAGAATCCATGTTGCTTCTACAATGATGGCAATTTACCGTGGCCTCTCACCTATTCAGGTACTCACCGAAGCAACCGCGACCGATCAGTACCTGAATGTGCCTGTAGAAGATGCGTGCCGCTCTTTTCAGCCTGCCACTATTCAAATAACCATTTTTTCTCGTATATTTCTGCCTCCGAGATTTGGCAGCAGCCTATGCGAAGAACCCACTGGCCTACCAATGAGGGAGAAAAGGCGCTTGAAATGCTCTTCGAAGCCCCCACCGTACATGGTTAAACCAAGATAGTGGACTTGCGCATCTCCTATTGACACTAACGACCTGGGTGGCTCTCCGCTCTTCGGCAGCGCCTAATGAGGCGCTCAATTTTATGAGGCGCTATCTGTAACGCGCGAATCTCTGACCGAACGTCTCTTGCCACTCCAAGCTCGGAAAGCTGGACGGTATCGTCGAAGGTGTCCCCAGCAGTGGAGTATTTGTAGTAGAAGTCTTGAGAAAAAGAAAATTCACTTTGTTTGAATATAAACTGCACTTAGGCACCTCTAACATTAGTGACACAACCGTCTCCGTGACGCATTAGTCGAGCGTGCGGTATTTAATATCTTACTGTCGGCAGTCGGATTCGATCGACTCGATTTTTTTATATATTTTTTTTATCTTCTTACCCTGGCGCCGTGACGGCTAATGTTTTTGTATGTTTAAATAAAATACACCTGTTGATTCTATGCACATGAAACATCTATGTTGGTGTGCCCTGCAAACGTTGGTGTTATCTGCAAATAAATCTTTGACTTTGACTTTGACTTTGAAACCTATCTGATTTGCTTGTGTACCTACTTAGTTCTGAACACATCTGAATTCAAATTGTTATAAATAAATAATAAAAACTTTTAACAAAAAATCAAACCGACTTCCGTCGGTGTCGAAAACGGAAAACAATGGGTACAAAAGACACCGACTTTGGAAAAGAAAGTAATTTTTTGCTTTGTAGTTTTTTGTTCTGGAAGTCGGTTTGATTTTTTATTAAAAAGTTTTTATTTTCCTTTTTTTTGTAGTTTTTTGTTCTGGAAGTCGGTTTGATTTTTTGTTAAAAAGTTTTTATTTTTCACTTTTTTGTTATGGTAGGTATCTCCAATTGACATGATAATCGTTTATAGCCAAAGTACATCTCATGAGGATTCTAATAAGCCCAAACACGAATAGGATACATTGTTTTAAGTCAGAGTTCCAGTGCCTACCTTCCCGCTTCATCATCAGATCAGTTCGATGGTTTTATTTTCATCAGTACTGTTTATTTATAAGTATTTGCTTCATCATAGTAGGTAGTAGTAGTTAACTATTCGAGATATCTTATACCCGTGTCATACTTAGCATTAAGGAGTTCCTGTGACCATCTGTGGTCTTCTTCATCAGAACCACTTCACCAAATGATACTTTCTGAGGGAAAATGATTGCATTGTTGATTTTCAATACCAATATCGCTATATGTATATAATTTGAGGAGTTCCCTCGATTTCTCTAGGATACCATCATCAGATCCTGACCTGATGACTATGGGACCAACTAGGAAGTATACCCTTCAAAACAAAAGAAGAATTATTGAAATCGGTCCAGGCGTCTTTGTGTAATCGGGGAACATATTATATAAAAAAAAAAAAAACCGACGAGTTGAGAACCGCCTCCTTTTTTTGAAGTCGGTTAAAAACAAAATAAAATAATCTTTATTTCGTATAAGTAACATCCATATGGGTTAGTAAACGAGAAAAACTTATACCTATGTTAGTACACTCTTAATTTCTAAATCATAATATCTAAAAACTTATTTAGTGACGAGGTTGTTGTTCCGAATGCATTTCAGAACAACATCCCCTAATAACGGAGTGTCGTACCTCCAAGGTATCCTTTTTATGATGGAGTTGGATCTAGCCCACACTCTGCAGAGCAAAGAGGCAGATCTCTGCCTGACGATGACATGAAAATCATCGACGCGAGATTTCGCGAACATACCTGATGCCTTGCAGAAACGGGGCAGCCCCATCAACATCCTAAACCCATTATTGCGCCGATTATACACGATAAATCTAATAATTGATGGGCATGGAAATTAGCATTCGTTTGTATTCGGAAATGCGATGATTTTGAGGGACAGTTGTACAGTACGTTCTGTGACATTTAAGTCGAGATTTGTAGAGCTCAATTTTGTTATCAAATGCAGAAATTAATATACATATAGGTACTGATTTTTTCATCTCATCGGTAGGTGCAACACCCGGACATCCTACATTTTATGGAATCTTACATTATAAATAAGTGACTTTTACCGCGCGGTGATTGAACCTGCGACCTTCTGCAGAAATAATACTTTTCTTTATGAGTCACTTTAATGTAATTAGTTTCCTCCGCCCGTTAAAACGATAAAGGATGCTATGAGGTAAAACCAATATAAATAAATGCATCGTTTCCTCATAAGTCATCATAATAACATTTGAGGGTTCCTGACACAGAAGGTACATGCAAACAACCTTTTGTTTTAGAAAATGTTCTGCGTATATATATAGTAAACTATTAGGGAGCCTTTATTCCTCGAAGGATTATTATTAGAAGAGGTTGAGGTACCGAAATATTTTGCCAATTTCGTCCAGGTAATAGAGGCGTCATTTGCTTATAACTCTTTTGTTAAAGACTGTACACTCTTACAAATCGGTAGGCTTATTACGTATCTTTTGCAAGAGCAAAACGATAGCGATCAAACGCTTTATGTCATAAAACTCGCGATTACCTTCAGTGTAGGTATGGTAGATCCGACACAATCGTTTGCTAATCGCTCGCTGTTTGTCAAATTCATTTATTTTACGAAACAAATTGTAGTTCTAAAAACTAAAAAACACGCTTTAATGGTAAATTGAACTAAAAAGTCACTAATCCTGAAGATCAAGCTTGGTAAGGCTAATGGGACAAACTATTTAAACGCGCACGGTAGAATCAACTTTTATTTCTTGTAAATTTTAATTTTTGTTTGACGATTAAAAGTGCCACTTATTGGCCTATTTCAATAAATATATTTGACTTTGACAAAATTATTGCATTTATCATCGGTCCTTGATAAGTGTGCAAAGTTTCAAATCAATCACACGTTTTGAAGGGGGTGAAAATCACGTTCAAAGATTCCGTTACATTGATACATAGATACATTATACATACCAAGCTAATAAAAGCGTGTTAAAACCGCCAACAACTCTAAAACTTACGTATTGAAGAGCAATTATTGCGGTCGTTTTGCTCTTACAATAGATACGTAATAAGCCTGCGGATAGTCCCTAACAAATGTATTTGTCCTTCCCCCGACAATTCTCATTCGATCCTTATGCAATCATTTTTTAGCTATGAGTCGAGCTTGTCGAATTAATTTAATAATATTCGTGCCTCATAGTGATCTTGTTAATAAACAAGTTTAAGCGAAACGATCATAAAGCTGAAACCTGTCTTAAGGCTGTGCCGGTGTTAACCTACATCTATTTAATTAAATTTAATGTTGACAAATTGAGTGGTTGTTAAGATTTACGAGAATATTCCTATTTATATCTCAAATCATAGTCTGTGTTGTACAAAATTCACAGCTCCAATGATTTTATACGATTTGATAACTTCAAGGTTGTCTCTTTAATTTCGATGCACGTAAATTCCAAAATTTTGCAACAGTTGGTAGAATGGTAGTGCGCATACGATGAATAATTTATGGGTGCTGTGTCATCGATTGACGGACATATGCTGGGGCTAGCTTCGATCGAACTCTTGTAGATTAATAACGCGTCGAGTTCAAGGGTCGCGGTCGTGAAAAGAATATTTTATTTAGTAGTAGCAGGAGATTCGGTATCAGCAATTCAATTCCCACCAGGTGGACCACGCTTTGGAAAACCTATGTCCAGCAGTGGACGTCTTTTGGCTGATATGATGATGGTAATGATAAATTCAACTCCCTAATTGCGTAGTTAGCACCTGCGTAGTTTATACGTTCTCATAAGCTGCTGCAGCACATCGTAGCACACAATTGTTATTGTGTGTACAGCAGAATAACTAGGAGTTAGGTTCTCAGAATATTTGATTGCTTTATTATTACTTGGTTTTACAACCAACGTATCCTTGCGTGATCGAATCAGAAACGAAGACATCCGCAAGAGAACCAAGATTACACACATAGACCGTAGAATTGCCAAACTTAAGTGGCAGTGGGCAGGGCACATTGCTCGCAGAACGGATGGCCGTTGGGGGCGGAAAAGTTCTAGAGTGGTGACCGCGTACCGGCAGACGCAGCGTTGAAAGGCCTCCTTCTAGGTGGAGCGACGATCTGGCCAAGGCTGCGGGAGCTGGTACTCTCTTTCTTCTCCTAAAATTGTTTGTCCGAAAATCATTATCCATAACACGTTTGCTATAAACTTCAGTAACCACATAATGTTCAAAATCCCGAAATTTTGTTTAACATAATTAGTTCTAAAAGTATTCTGTCTTAATATCGAGTACTATAATAATTGAATCTCCTAATTTTACATGACCTAAAGTCATATGACCTAAGTATTGTGTTAAATAATGTGTATTATTCCGAATGTTCATTTGTAAAAAAAAAATAGTCCTAAAATATTTGCAAAAAATTAGGTTTTAGTGACAGAAACGAATCGCTGTAAATCCGACTCCACGCAGTCTTTTCTGCCCTACCCCTAGAGTGTAATTTAAAATCGCGTAGGCACGGAGGGGCGAGGCGGCCCACGAGTTGAGGAGCAGGTGGTTGTAACACCCGCCACCGCGGCTGAGGCTGGCCGGCTAAGCCGGGCGTGGGACCGCCGGAGTCCCGCAGCGCCGGAGCCGTGACAGAAACCATGCCTGCTGCATGTTGCATGCTTGCTTGCATGCTGCATGCTGCGTGCTTGCTTACATGTAGAGAAGTTCATAGCAAAAGCTTTGTTACAAATTTGTTCTAAGAATGTTATTGTTATAAATAAAAATTATGTAATTTGAATTTAGGACTTATAACTTTTATTGAAAATGGTTTTATGTCTTTTGTATATTATTAATTGTAATATTTATGACAAACGGATTTAGGACATATTATATTTAGGGATTTTAATTTTATGGCATGTGATATTAATTTCGGGTAAGTTATCATTCGGACAAATGATGATTAGGACAAAAAAAGTTATGGCACTTAGAGAACCGTGCGGGAGACCGGTGGATGCGAAACGCACAGGACCGATTAGTGTGGCGACGCTTGGGGGAGGCTTAGGTCCAGCAGTGGACGTCTTTCGGCTGTTATGATGATGATGACGATGACCACCTATCTACTACATGGGAAGTAACCATAAGTCACTGACAAAATTTGGGCATTGTGGGCGTACCACGTACAACTTTGCCTACTCATTCGGGCGAATACACGCGTAACAAATCAGAAGTGTGCTGTTCTATTTGACCACGTCATATGACTACAATACATTGATAAGCCCCTAGCGCGGTGATAATTTGTAACGTGATAAAACTTTATGCCTACATCTACATATACAATTTAAATATTTATCGAATAAAATCCGTTCATAACGAGACATGCAATACTGAGTCATATTTTATACGTAACTTGTAAAGAAAGAGGATAATACCACTAAACTTTTTCCTCATGACGAATCTTTTTTAATATGTTGACATAAGTAAGTCTTTAACTTGCTTTCTATACATTTTTATTTTTTATTTTTTTTTCTTGGAGAAATGCTCATGCATACTGCACTACCACGGGGAGATAGTGCAGTTATGTGGGACTCTAACCCACTAAAACTCCACGGTTTCATCCAGTGCCGCTTATGGCGGGAACACGGGCACGCGTTAGCACTCACGTGCTTTCTATACCTACCTCTTCGTTTTGTTTTTGAAAGGATTTGTTTAAATTGCCGGATATTACAAGTACAGTACAAACATTTTCTTAATATCCCTCGGCATACTTCGTGTTTCGTCAGTCTTCTACCTAAATAAAAAAGTACTCTGTGAGTTGCCCTTTGCACTTGGTGCAGACCGGACGTTCTCAAACAACTTGGAAGTACCATAGAGTTTTTAATAGGTACTCTTTTAATAAAATGTAATTTATTTTAAAAATGGGAGGACAGCTGCGATTTTACAGCTCTATATATTTCACACGGAAAGCAAAACGACAATAAAGTACTTAGTTCTGAATTCAAATTATTATGCCTACACGATAAATTTCATAATTGATGGACATGGAAATTAACATATTACGTTTAAAAATCAAAATTCAAAATTTCTTTATTCAATAAGGCCATGCGGCACTTTTGAACGTCAAAAATTTTAATTTAACAGTAATAATAACTGATTCTACCGTCCATTCGGAAATTTAGCTTGTTATGGAGAAGAACGGACAAGAAACTCCATACTTACTCTGCAAAAAAAATGTTTTACAAGTATTTGTTTTCATCATTCTTGTTGAAAAAAAAATACATATATGTGAGAACGATGCAAACAGACGTGCACGTAAAAGCGTCTAGAGTAAAAAAAAAACAATTGAAAATTCAATAAATAGATAGTTAAAAACAGGCTGAGACAGCTAGCTAAAACTGACCAATCCCAACCTGATGGCGCCCGTTCACGAACATGACATATGGATCGGCATCACTCAGCTGACAACACATGTGTCACCATCAGAGAGACATGAGAGAGAGAGCATGACACACTATCAACTGTCTGGATAGGTTCAGATATATTATGTGCTTAACCATTTGAGAGACCAGTGATTCCTCGTGACAAAGTTTCATTCTAGGTTTTTCAATTGAAATCTACGACTAAGACAAGATTGAGTAGGTATTAATTCAACAAATGACAGATAGCTTAAACTCATTTATTTCGGCAAGCTGTAGAAATAAATAAAACGGCAAAAATCGTCCACGAAGTAAATGTCGAAGGATTTTTTTTCAACCATCTGATATTTTATTTTATTTCTTCTTTTTCCAGATCAAATACGCTCTACTATTATGTTGCGTGGCAGCAGTGTCCCTTGCACAGACACAGCGACCCCCCGTGTCCGACACCGCGCTCGATGACGCTCTGCAAGACAAGCGCTTCATCCAGAGACAGCTCAAGTGCGCGCTTGGCGAAGCACCTTGTGACCCCATCGGCAAACGACTCAAGAGTAAGTTCATAACTTATTTTCAATTTATTTATTTAAAAAAAACTTGAGAGGTGTCAAGGGACACCCGGATGGAACGAAGTTCCTTTAGTATATATATGTACATATATATATACTATATAATATATACTCTCTCGACTTCGTAAACACAACAGCGTATAGGTTAAAACACGCGCACACCGCACGGCTTACAACTATAGCAAAAAGTGTCGTTACAACTTTTCGTCTTAAGGGTACACTAGTCGACGGCACGAACTATTTTGTGCGCGGGTTTAAAATGCATTTTATATGAACCGACAACACGTGCGGAAGAGATAGATGCTGTGATGAGCAGTAGGAAGCTAGTTAGCACACCGCACGGCTTACAACTATAGCAAAAAGTGTCGTTACAACTTTTCGTCTTAAGGGTACACTAGTCGACGGCACGAACTATTTTGTGCGCGGGGTTAAAATGCATTTTATATGAACCGACAACACGTGCGGAAGAGATAGATGCTGTGATGAGCAGTAGGAAGCTAGTTCGCGTACGAATACACAATTTTGCAAATTTGTAGCGAAATGGATAATGATTTAGGACGAAACCGAGCGCGCGAAATTTTATAAACAGACCTTTGGCAGTCTAGATATCATGAAAAAACGACTAAATCTATCTGTTCAAAATAAAATTATTTGCATTATTGAACTACTAATCTATCCCCGTACGGAGGCCGTTTTGCAATTTTCCGTCTTCTTATGGTATCGATAAGGAACTTCGTTCCAAAATCACACAACATAAAGATACATAGTGTGGCGTTAGAAAACACTTAGAAAACGACGCATTAATACGTATTATTTTATTTTAACATATAAATACACCGAAAATATTATAAAAGAATACAAAAACCTCAGGTAAAACGTTTGAATTTAATTATTTAGGTAAACCATAAAATAACTGATCGCGGGGCAGCACGAAACGCAAAGGTAATTTTGTTTTCTTTCATGGCTTCCTTTAGAACAAACATGATTGGACTCAAACGATTTAATATCTTGTATGCTCTTGTATGTATACCTAAAATGTTTAAACAAAAAAGGAATCTAATCTAATCTAAGGACTATGTGTTTTTTCAATTTGGGTTCGAGGTTCGAGCAGTAATTTTGGTTCATGCATTTCTCAGTAGCGGTCATGTACCAGCCTTGTTTAGTTTTGAGCCCAATTAAAAACTTCCAGCGTTCCCATTATCCATATTTCTTTTTCCATGCAAAATATTCTAAATAACTGACCATTATACCTTTGTCTTTTTCAGCTCTTGCGCCACTAGTGCTCCGAGGAGCCTGCCCTCAGTGCACGCCACAAGAGACCAAGCAAATACAGCGCACTCTGTCGTACGTCCAACGAAACTTCCCGCAACAGTGGGCCAAAATAGTTCGCCAATACGCGGGATAATTTAAAATAAGTTACATGTGAAGGACATGATCGGACAAAATAATTAAAATTGTGATTTTGATTGGTGTTTGTGCGTGTTTGTATATTTGTTGATGATGTAAATTAAATTTTAATTAAATCTTTACGAAAAAATGCATGACACAAATCACCAAATGTTATTCCAAAAATGTTTGATATTGTTTGATGCTATTATTTATGAATTTAAAATATTTGTACCCCTAGGTGAATCATAATTATAATAATAATTACTGCAAATGATAATTAGAAAGTTTTCTATAAGTTCGCAGTATTTTTTAAACCATCACAATTTATAGTTTTTAAGTTTAAAGTGTAATTTGGTTTGTTTAGTGAATAGTGTTCAGTGTAATCTTTATGTATCGTGGGTTATGGTACTATAGTGGTACTTCCCTTTACATGATTAATTTAGTGATCCACCAAAATTATATTTTTGTTATGTAAATTATGTTTCTGAATAAAGAAATATAAAATATGGTGTCAAAATAATTTATATTTATAAACCCTTATTTTTTACCAGACTTACTTAATGTCTTAAATACCGGCCAAGTGCGTGTCGGAATTTGCACATTTAGACAGTAAAAACAAGTTGGTTGACATGTAATAGGAAAAATGAGGGAATTTCAAAGAAAAATGTGATTTATCAATATATTAGTGTGTTTGTTAAATTCAAGTTCAAATTCGTTAGTACGTAATAATAAATATTTTCACCAAATTTGAAGTTAATATGTCAATGGGTAGTTAAAACCTGTGTGACAGACTACGGATAGACGGACACGTGACGTGAGTGATAGCAAAAGGTTCTGTTTGGACCCTTCGGGTACGGAACCCTAAAAATGAAGCTAATGTGGTAAATGTATTTTAGCATGTTTATTACCTGCTTGACGAGATGACTATCGTTCGAAATATTTAATAATAATCTATTATTGGCAAACTATTGTGTGCAATTAGCCTGTCCAAGACAAGCTGGTTCCTATTTCTCCTGTCCTGCTGTGGCGCTGGGAACTCAATAAATACATTGCTCTATGATAAAACTTATTGCCGAAATATACTTGATAAGACAAGGCTAGGGAGAAGCAAAAACCACAACCAATATTATAATATTGTTAGATGTAAGTGTGTAATTCTCCTTAAAAGGTAAAAATTCTCTATGGTCAGTTTTTACTGGCAATTTAATATCCATGCTGGCAACTCTGTAATTAATTTGGGTATGTTGGTATCTGCTGACGCCGACCATTTGGTTAATTTCCGGTACTAACGTTCATAGTCTTATAATATAAAATATGATTATTTAGACAAAGTAAATCCTGTTTACGTATTAAATAAAAAAATACTTATTTTAGAACTATGAACATTTTACTTCTATTCGTAATTAATACAAATTGTAACTTCCCATTCAATCAGTGCTGCCAACATACGTATGAAATAAAATAATTTCGTACGCAGTCGGTGATATTTACAAGTAATATTTTGCTACTGTTTTGACAAATAAAAGACGAATTCGTTCATTTTCTTCTAATTAAAGACACATTTGATTGTTTCAGTGACTAGAGAATTGTTATATGACTTGATTTGAAGGATATGTTGTAATAACTGTTGCACTCGGCATCCAGTGACTACTTGATAAAATATGGTCGTGCGTTTTGCCTGAACATATTAGTGGTGATGTGTGAAAACTCTGAAGTTAGTTATTTGGACGGGGAGGTGGTATGGGTGAAGCTCGGGTCCTGCTTTTGGCCCGGCGAGGTGGTCGGTCCGGAGAAGCTTCCACCAGATTTCCTGACTTCATTTAAGAAGCCACCTATAGCTGTTGTCAAGTTCTTCCAGGAGGACACATAGTAAGTTTGCAAGTATAACCTGGAGTCATAATTATGGCGATCTAGAATTAGTACTTAACTGTTATACCTAGTAATAATACCCATGAGGCTATTTCTTTGTTCTAAAAGTCTGCCAGGATGAATATTTACATAAGTATGTGAGCTAGGGTGCATTCCAGGCATCTTAAAATATAATAATTTTTAACATTTTAGAAAACAGAAACCCGACTTACACATTTTCCATTAATGACATGTTGTCATTCTTACTACCAAATTGTCTTAAATATAATTTTCTAGTCATATTAATTAGCTCCTACTAGCATTGCAAAACTGGCCCTTTCAATTCATTAAGTTTAATAAATGCATTGCTTTCATTGAAACTTAAACTTATGATTGAGCAAATCCCAACAACTCTCCGGCCAAAATTTTCTTGTAGACATTAATACCTAATAGTAATAATGCCAGCCTGGTATTGTCCCAATGCAGGGCAAAGGCCTCTTCAGGATATCATTTACAAGACGAGAGTATATTAAAATGTAATTTATTAAGGTTTACTCCTTCAATATTTTAGTTTATTATGGTAGGCCCTACGGTGTCCCTCTCACCAATCCGCAAATAAGAACCCTAGCTGTAAGACAACAGCTGTGAAATACACAGTCGTTTTCAAGGCTTTAATTAGAATGACTATAGTATTATTCTGGTTTAAAAACAACTGCATTCAACCTTAGGCTCAACATGTAGCTTCACACATTTTAAATATTTATTTATTCTGTATTTGAATATCGAAATACAAAAAAATTAACTTCTATTCTATGTGTGAAGTTTTAAAAGTTAAATAGGAAGGTATTATCATAATACTTATAGACTTACTTAACACAGTGTGATCATGTGGTGTTTTTTATGGTATTAACAGCAGGATGTTGAGATTAAATACCAATGTTTACTGCAAAAAAAATATTAATGTGCACCATGGCTTAGGTATTCTCTACCAAAACTAGTTATTAAGACCAATACCAACCTCATATTCTGTATTAATTCATAAAAATCTGAGAATAGGTGTTTCTAGGTAAACTGCATCATAATTCAATTTACTTTTCTGTTAGATCTTAATCAATGACAGGTTTTTGGCATTTAAATCTAAAAAACTGTTGTTAGATGGAATAAAAATGTTATTTTGTTTGTAAAAAGGACTATCTGTTTATGAAAATGTTATTGATAAAATCTCTTTATCCTAGAAAAGTACACAATTCCTGTGGAATTAGACCATGGCTATAGCATAGCTGTTCATATTTATTTAAACAGTATTGTCAGATATGTTAGGAAATGCTGACAACACCAATATAATACTGCACTATATGATGTCCATGATTTTAAATAACCTTTAAAAAATTAAATAAACGGCATTTCAGGCTACTGTTAATCTGCATTTGAGCCTCGGCCCATCTGAAATAACAAATAGAAGTAAAAAGAAAATAGATAAATTTTACTAGTGTTGTCCTTTTGGTGGTTAAAAGTTTACTTTACTATAAATTATGCTAGTTTACATCTGCACAAAATATTATTGAAAGAAAAGAAAGAAAGATAATATATTTATTTGTGACACGCACAGGTGAAATGAGATAAGCAAACCACAAACAATAATAAACAAAACCGGCCAAGTGCGAGTTTCATCATTGGACTACAAGACGTACGGCGATGCACCATCGGTACATGGTGGACATCCCACCCATACGCACTAAACGCTTTGAAAATAGTTTCATTATACGTACAGCTAAGGAGTGGAATTCCCTGCTGGAGTCTGTGTTTCCAGATAGCTACAACCTCGGGGTCTTTAAGTCAAGAGTGAATAGGTTACTTCTAGGCAAGCGTGTTACACCGTCAACCACATCATCGCATACCATTAGGTGAGATAGTGGTCAAGCGCGAGCCTATCTATAATAAAAAAAAGGGTTCCGTACCATTATCGCAAAAAACGGCAAAAAATCACGTTTGTTGTATGGGAGGCCCCACTTAATTATTTATTTTATTCTGTTTTTAGTATTTGTTGTTATAGCGGCAATTGAAATACATCATCTGTGAAAATTTCAGCTGTCTAGCTATCACGGTTCATGAGATACAGCCTGGTGACAGACGGACAGACAGATAGACAGACGGATCGCGGAGTCTTAGTAATAGGTTCCCATTTTTAGCCTTTGGGTACGGAACCCTAAAAATGAAAATAAATTACCCCATGCAAGACCAAAAAAGCTCATTATTATTGCAAACTGGCTTATTGGCTTAGGCTTATTATTGTAAACTTAAAGAGTGTTGTTCCACACAAAGGCCAAAGGGCAAAACATTCTTCTTTCTAATAGGTCTTTACCTATGAAATTGTTGTGTTATGAAATGGGTCAGTTTGAACTGGAATAACTTAGTTTGACCTGGCATTATAAGTTCAAATAAACCTTACATTGAAGACAAGGGCGTCGCCAGCCGCTGGTCCAAGGGGGGGCAAGTTGATATATGGAGGATTGGAAAAAAGTATGAATTTTAAATATGGTATAGCCAAAAGGATAATATGAAGCTTTAAACTAATAGTACGAGTCTTACCCCTACGGCGATTGTTATAAGAACGGCATAAAGTCCAATGGGTAACGTCCACGAGCTCAATCATCGGGAATTTTGGTTAAACTTCTCGACCATTTAATTATGTAAATCTTATAAGTTTTCTATGCACATTCATCGTGGCCAGACCATTGAGGCGATTTACCCCCATAGTATTTCTTAACCAGGTTTATAGTCACCTGAGGTTGCGTAATGATTGATTTTGGCAGATTTTTGTACTCTTTTAGGACATCAACAAATGGCTACATTTGTTGGGTTGGGTTTATGTTGACTTAGGACTTTGATTTCTTTCCATTTGGCTACTTATTTTTAATCTCTAGGGGGGGGGGGGGGCAACTGCCCCTACCTGCCCCCCTTGGCGACGCCCTTGATTGAAGACATGTTATTTCTTTTTAAAAATTGTTTATTCATATGTTTCTTTTGGGTTTTGTTATTTCTGAAATATCACCCTATTTATAACTTTAAAATAAGCTTTGTTATTTCTTAATATGTGTTTTAATGTGTCAAAAGGCTCGCAATATTAATCACTTGTACCAATTTATCACTACTAACAAGCAAACTATGCATTATTGGTTTACTAGCTTCAGTTTTTTTTTTTTTATTTGTGATGGGTTTGCTCTTGACTCTAGTCTAGGTCAGAGGTGACAGAGACAAAGTCGACGATAAAAGTTAAGTTAAGACGGGCTGGTGTCCGCAACTCCACGACTATTTTATACTCCGCGCGTATTTTGCGTACGGGTGGGATTCGTCTTTGTCACTGGATCCACCCCAGCTCCTCGAGGAAAGCCAGCAGCGCCTTAGTGTTGCCAACTCTCCCCTGCACGGTACCTGGGTCGCCTAGGAATTTGGCCCTGTAACCAGCGATTACTGGGCAGCTTAGGAGCAGGTGTGCTGCTGTCTCGTCCTCCTCCATGCATGCTCTGCACAGTGGGCTGTCCGTGATCCCTAAGACAAAAAGATGCTTGTTAAAAGTCCCATGGCCAGTTGTTACGGCTGTGACTGCACGTAGCTGTGTTTTAGTCAGTCTCAGGGCTTTCTGCGTAAACCGGCTGTCTAAAGAGGGCAGTGCCTCCTTGGCCTGCCTGCACTCGCTGTGGTCATTCCACAATTTGTGGTGCTGTTCTCTGGTGCGCTTCCTTACCAGATTGCGAAGGTAACCGAAGGGTAGTGGTACAATGGGTTCTGGTCCCACCGCCGCTATACTGGAGCCCCTTCGGGCCAGCTCGTCCGCTGCATCATTGCGAGAATAGCTGTGCCCCTAAATCCATTGAATGGTTACTTTATTATATGTACCGACCTGGTTCAGGCATTGGTGACATTCGTATATCAGCCCTGAGCTGACGGAGTGACTGCTCAGTGCCTGCAGGACGGCCATGCTATCCGAGAGAATGCGTATAGAATATATGAATTGCTTAGGTATCCGATCGTTGATGGAGTGAGCTTACCCAGAAGAAGCCTGTTCACTCTAACTTTGAAGAGATTCGGGTTGTATGCGTTCGGAAACACAGACGCAGGCAGTGAGTCGGGCAATTTTATCCCATTGCCGGCTGATAAGAAGATCCATTTGTGAGTGATTCATTCAAAACTCTGGTCGTTCGTTAGCAATTCTACTTCCAAGTATAGCTCTCGCAAAACTTCTTGGCCGCCCTGATGTTGGCTACAATGGCTGCGTAGTAAATCTCATACAAAAATAGCACTGATGTGTACCTTGCGCATTGGAAAGTCAACTTCAGTGCGGCCCAGAAGTTTGGGAAGAACTGTACATGGAAGTAGAACTGCTAATGAACGACCTGAGTGTTGAATGAATCACTCACATATGGATGTTCTTATCAGGCGGTAATGGTATAAAATTTCCCAAGCTAAAGCTAGTAAACCAATAATGCAAAGTTTGCTCATTAGTAGTGACCATTTGATGCATGCTCAATGCATCCTAGTTGGTACACAATATCAATTTACATGTTAGAACTCATATAAATAAAATAAAAAAGTTTTTAGAGAAAAACCAAATATAAAGTTTATTTGAACTCATCAATCCAAGCCAAACCGAAGTGCTCTCAGTTCAAAGTGATCTATTTCACAAAGTACAATTAAGGAAGATAAGGTCATTTCACCATCTATGCCTAGAAAAAATATTGGATCTTCGGTAAGACAAGGTTTCAATGTTTTTATAGCACATTGGCATACAACCTCATCTAACTGAAGGTACAACAATCTTCATTCTACCATAAATATGGTGTGGTAACAGTAGTGTATGTGAAACTGTTTAATATTAAGATCTTGATACCATATACTCAGAAATAAATAAATCTTATCTTAAAATAATTATTTTGTTTCTCTACTTTCAGTGAATATGTTAAAAATGCAAGTTCAATTTTCAAGTATGACTGCAGTCGTAAGAATGAATTCATCAATAAAGGACTATGTAAGTTATTCTTTTATTCATTTTAAATTATAATTAGCTTTGGATTTCTACTTTTATTTAAAAACATCCCTAAATGCTTCAGATGCGTACAGAACGAAGCGTGCCCACATGGAAAAGTTTCCAGAAGATGTAATCCGGGCTGAAACTGCCATTGGTGGCGACATTGAAATCCTAGCTAGAGATGAGTTCCAAGAAAAGAAGAAGGAAAGCTATGCAGGCATTTTTGGCGATCAACAGAAGAAGACTCCAGGCAATGGTAAAAAAGGTAACTTATCTATGACTTGTATTTTTTTTTATTAGCCTAGTCATAGTGGATCCCATACCTGGACAAAGGCATCTCCCGTATCTTTATAGATACTCGTTTCTTGTGTCAACTCGGCCGACTGATTTAAGACAAGACAAGTTTCAAAATACAAAGATATAAATAATTTTATTAATTTCATTTCAGGCAGACTCGCTGGTCGTGGAAAATCTGCTGAACCATCCAGGATTTCAACTCCATTTAGAAAGGTATTATTATTGTTAATATGACTAATTAAATGCTTCGTAAATCACTTTCTCAACTCACAATTGCTAAGGAAAATAATGTGCAAAATTGTGAATGAATCTAGGATTAATTTAAGTAAAAATATTTTATGTATGTGTTTTGCGGTTACAACATAATTATTTCCACTGTTCCAGGGTATAGAAAAAGCCGATTATAAAGTACACATTTTGGTGCAAGGTAATAAACCTAGCTCTGAAAATGCATCTGCGGAAATAGCCCCTACACCATCCACAAGCACTGAGCCAGGGTCTGATAATAAAGACGAAGTGCGACTGAGCACTGAAGAAAAACAGAAGCAAGAAAACATTGATGATCCGGTACCATCATGTTCAACTCCTACGGCTGCCACATCAGCAGCATCCACACCAGCTTCATCTGCCGGCCCTAGAATATATTCCTGCCACGCGTGTCCGTTCACGACAGTACGTCTCAATGTTTTAATTCTACACAGCAAAACACATAGTGTTTCGTTTACACCATATACACCATCGCCCGTAAGGAAAAAAGTTATAACGAAGCCGGCCACTAAATCACCTCCAAATACGCCGAATAAAACGCCGAAGGCTCGTAAACCACGTGAAAAGAAAGAAAAAGTGGTAAAAGAAGTCAAGGAACGCAAGAAATTACCACAAGCCAATAAAAAGCGCCCATCAGATGGTGAAAATAATCATACTGAAACCAAAAAGGTAAAAACGGATGAAGAAATCAAAAGCAGCCTTTTGGCTGACTGGGATGATGGAGATGATGAATCTAATGACGAATCCTCAATTACTGTTATGGCCGGGTCGCCAGAAGTACCGGAAGCTACCGAATCTCCAGCAGTGCCAACATCAGCTGAACTGGCAAGTGTGCAGTTACTGCCTGAATTATCATCACCTACTGAGAAGAAATCCAATAGTTCACCTACAAGTGAAAAACCAGAATCATCTGATCATGACTCCAAATATGAGTTTTGTGAAGATGAAGACTGGCCACTAGAAGCTGATGGGGGTAGAAAAATACCTCGAGTCAAGAATCCTAAACGCAAGGAAGGTACAAAGAGCATAAGTTTAGATGACGAAGATATGGCCAGGGAAGTAGCAGAATTACTCAATAAAACTACTGTTCCTGAATTGCCATCAGCCCCAGAACCACTAAAAGTCGAGGAAAATTTTCCTGAGCCTTCCATCGTAAAATCTCCGGACAAACAAGAAAAGACGCCTGAAAAGACTGATAAGCCTCCTGCTGAGACACCGCCAACTAAAGCAATTTTTAAAACCAAAACGTTTTTTCGAAGCCGACATTCTAGAAGCCAAGACGCAATCGGCAAATATGTCGCAGAACAACTGAATGCTAACGCAGTAGAGAGAATGGATATATCTGAAAGTGAAATTAATGGTTCAGATGTGGTTTCCTCACCAGAAGCTAGAGAATCTCCTCCCATTGAGCATGTAAAGGTTGCACGCCTGGCTCCGAAAATACAACTCAAAAAGATGAAAGCTGAGCTACGTGAGAAAAGTAATTTCGGAGATATACCAGATTTTAGCCAATTTACTGATATGGCTGAACCAAGTAAAATCAGTACAGAATCAATTACTTTACCCAAGGTGAAAGAAAAAGGAAATAGGATACTACAAGATGTATTGTATCCGACACAAGAAATAAAACCTGTGAATACAGATATTCCTGAACCAGTTAAAGTAACTATAAATAGAGCAGAATCTGTAGAGGACACAAAAAACAAACCAGAAAATATAGGGTTATCTACTAATAAACCCGAAATTGTAGAAGAACAAACAAACAACATACACAGAAATATAAAAGAGACTACAAACGAAAGTGAAATTATGGAAGATACAATGAACTCAGAAATGGTAGTGGATGCCACTAACAACACAGAAGTAACAATTGATGCAGAGAACAAAACTGAATATGTTGGTGATACAGTAGACAAAACTGATATAATAGAGAATACAATTAATAATCACACCTCAATAAGTACACCTCATGTTGGAGAGGACAATACAAGCACATTGGTAGATGTAGTACAAGAAAAGAGTGAAGCTATGGAAGTAACATTTGATAAAACTGAAGAAGTAGAAGATACACCAGTTGTAACTGAAAATATGGAAGTAGCAGTTGCAGAAGAATTCGTATACGATAAAACGGAAGAAGAGGTTGTAGATGAAAGTATGGAGGAAGTTATCGACAGCAAAACTGAACAAGTTGAAGTCGTAAAAATGGACATTGCTCAAGGAATTGTTGACGAAGTAGATGCTTCAGTACCCGTCGTCAAATGCCCTGAAACCGTTGTTCAGAAATCGTACGAGCCATATATGAACGAATCTACAGCGTCTGCCGTAGACGCTTTATTGAGCGTCTCCAGAGAAGCTGATAGAGTCACGAGAGTTATCAGTGACGATCCTCCCGAGGATTTATTCGAAGATGATAATAAAGATAACAGTGGGACTTGCAACGATAATAATTTCAATGAAAGCATCAATATAGACAATAACGCTAATGGTGTGCAATATCCAGGCCCAGAGAAATATCCTGAAGATACTCCAGAGACTATTAACAATGATATGAATGTTATTACTACCGACAATCATTCCGAAGTTGTAGAAGATACTATTATCTCGTCAGAAGAAACCTTTGTACCAACTATTAATGAAATGGACATTATAACGAGTGAGCAAACTGAAGTCGTTTCTAGCAATTTCATTGATAATGTTTCAACATGTGTTATTGATAACGTGACAAACAATGTCATAGAGAATATTCCATCTGAATCAGATCTTCAAATAGCAGAAACACTTATTAACTTGCCGTCGGCAGCTGTTCAAAATAAAACACCGAGTGATCTTCAAACCGAACAATTAAATGTACCAATACCTAATGCAATTATCGAAGAAGAACTTCCACCTTCTCATTCACCAGATGAAATTGTCATAGAAGAAAAACCTCACGAAATAATCATAGAACCAATACCTCATCAACAAAAATCTCTTTTAATTTCAAATAATGAAAACATTATCCGCTTTGAAACTGAACAAGAAAAAAGTGAAAATTTAAATGCTGCTCAATCTCTTGTCCAAATGTCAGAATCAATTGACCACAAACTTAGTATTGATCATAGTTTAACTGGTACTGTAAATAATAATAATAACGCAAAAGCCGATAAAGGTCTATTTAATGTAAAACAGAATAATGGTTTAGATAGCATGCATACTGTGGAACAAAAATTGGCAAGCATGTCGAATGACAATAACAGTGAACATAAAAACGGGAAAAGCTCTAAAGTAGAAACTACATCATCAAGGTTGTTAAAGATTTTAGAGGAGCCGTGCAATCCAAAGTTTGCGAATAAACCATCAGTTACAAAGACATCAATTATTACTGGAAAAGAGAAAATTCTAAACTTTGACGTTGCCAAAACGTCGTTCGTAAAGAGTAAACCCGAATCACCTAAACAAAAAATAATAATTAGACGAACCACACCAAACAAAAATATAATCAATAATATGACTGAAATAACTACTCCTGACAAAATTATTTTATCACGCAGTAGCAATACTGCACAGGACGGTTCTGTACAAACGTATACTATCCAGACAACACCGGAAGCGCCGTCGGACGCCAACACTATTATAATACAGCAAAAGATACGGAAAATAGCAAAACCGCCGGCAAAGATTCAGAAAATTAAACCCCAGAATTCACTTATACCTCCCCTAAACGAAACGTCAAAGATAATCAATGACTCAGCTGGTGATGATGCTATGTTTGATATAAATTCAATGCCAATCGTATTATCCGAAGATCTGTTAACTCCTGAGAGTATTGAGAAAATGCCAATTGTTATGTCAGACGGAAACATTATAACTCATACGCCAAATCCACCCAAACTCGTAAAAACAAAGCAAGCCATAGAAAATGAAAAAGTTGCCATAAGCGCAACTCCAAATAAATCTGAAATGAAAACTTTACTAATGAATCCTGTCAGTGACAGCAGTAAAGTTAGTACCCCAAATATTCTTTCTAAATCATCAAAATTACGAGGGGCCAAACCTATGCTAGTTATTGACAAAACTACAGGGAAGCAGAAAATTATTATGACTAAAGGTGAGACTAGTGTAAAGGAAGTTAAACAAGCACCGACCTTAATACAGTCAGTTCCACAGACCACAGCCAAATCAGAGAAATTTATCATTTTACCGACACCAAATTCACCGCGTCCTGGCCGGACACAAAAGATTGTGATCGATCCGCAGACTGGAAAGGCACATGTTCTCGTCTCCAAGGGATCTGAGTCCCAGATATCTTCTACAGAAAACAAGCCTGTTTCTGCCAAACTAATTCCGTCGTCAACTGAAACCAGCGCCCCCGGAAATACAGTAATGATAATTACTAACGCTCAAGGGGCTCAGTCTAGAATTGTCCTCACTCCCGAGCATGAGAAGATGCTATTTCCAAAGAAACAACAACCCAACGTATCTCAACTGAAAAACATAACTCATAGAATATCAACGAATCCAGGTGCATCACAGAAATCTATAGTAACTACACATTCAAAAACGCAAAACGTCGGACCGGTAAAGACTCAAACGAGGATCGTACCGAAGCAAAAAAGTGCAATAATTACATCTAAGGGCCAGCTGATCGTAGGTGGAAGAATAGCAACTACTACGCAGAACATAGCGCCGATGCCCGAAATAAGACCTGTACCAAAGCGGATTATGGCATCGGAGCCAAAAAAACTAGTACAGACAATTCAAAAGACTTCTTCAGAACCGTTAATATTTCTAAAACAGACATCTGGTGCAGTAATGCAACTTACGGCAGCACAATTTGAACACCTACAGAGGACCGGACAAATTGTACAGAGAACAAGTGCGCCGCCCGTGCCAGAGAAAGTTGTGGTTCAAAAAACTATAACTATTTCACCGAACGAGGCGGGCGTACCCACGGTACATAAGCCAAGAGTACGCAAAACAGTATCTGAATCACCAACGCCAGCGAAAAGAATGAGACAAGAAATAGCTATAGCACCTGCACCATTGTCACATGGGCCCCCAGCCCTCACTCCTTTGAGCAACAACAATCCATCCATTGTGCCATCCGTGTCAAATACAGTATCTGTTGCCACAACGAATGCCTATCCCGAATTTGAGAACTTTGAAGAATTGTTGCCGTCGACTGCAATCGTGCGGCAGCAGCCGGAGCCCGTAGTGCCAGCGGCGCCGCAACCCGAGCCCGCCGCCGCGGCGCCCCCGGGACTAGCGGACAGTCAGCTACTAGCGGTGCCGGGAGAACACTTTGGCGGACCTCATGGTTGTTTTTACCTTTGTATTGAAGATAACGGCACTTTGACTCCTGTTGACAACCGACCTCTAATCCTAGAGAACAATCAGCTAGTTCCGATGCCGGAACCAGTACCGGTACCTGCGACGCAACCAGAGCGTAGAGATATTCTTGAGGCGGCGTTGGCCAATAGCGACGTTTTCCACGCGGATTCTACGCGAGACGAAGTCCCTGATTTCCGTGATTTGAACGCAAATGTGTCAGTGCATTGTCGAGTTTCTGAGACAAGTACGACATTAAATCAACCTATTATGACGCCAGTAGAAGTACCTTCTAAAGTGGACAGCGAACCGGCCATTCCATCTAATTTAGAGGATGGTCTTGCAGTAATCGGCGTTACCCCTCCGACAGTCCCAACGTCACTAGAATTACCTATCACTGTGACTGATCCCAGAATAGCGCCCGCTAAGACGACAGATCCGCTTAGCAATAACAACTATGGGGCTGGCTTATCTCTGCTACCGTCACCTAATACTGAGATGACTTATGCCACCACAGAGGACGTGCCTATGGGCGGGCCTATTTCAATGCCACTTCTCACGGAAGAAGAGTCTGTTGGAAAATCTATGCCGATATTGACGGACGACATAACTGAGAGGACTGTATCTTCAGTGGATTCGGCAGTTGGGTCTCCATCATCTATCGACGTGCGAGAGTCGGAAACTGAAGACGGTGGTCAATGGACTCGACGGCTGCTTACTCCTGGGTCTGACACGTCTGAAGCTTCGGCGGAAATCCCGCTGCAGCCGGCCATTCAGCTGTCCGTGAGCGAACTGTCTCGCCACAGTTAAAAGGGACGCTCTCTTCTCTGTTGTAAAAAATATTTCTCAAAATCACAGTTACGGCAAAAAAAAGTACACGCAATAAACTGATGTTTTTCCTAAAAATTCTAGATTTTAGTTACAGTTAGGATCACTACTACGTGCATACTTGACAGTTTACTGGAATCCGTTTCATAAATCTTATTGTAGAAAACTGGTGGCATTTATTGAAAATATTAGACGCATTTTCTCAATATTTTTACTTTATATCAAGATACTAATAAATAAATGCTGTTTCATTGCTTGCAATTAAGGCAGAGTTTCTCACTGCTAAAGTATCGCAGGATTAATGTGACAAATTGTCAAGCACGCGTTATCTGCTGTGATTGGTTGAATGCATTTTCAACACCCAATCACAGCAGATAACCTAATCCCCAGTTTCTCAACACTCGATTATTGGGCTTTTAACGTGTATGACGGTTTTAGAGTCACGCTGACGCTTGGCTCAGCGCTGACGGCCGTCAGACTCTACCAATGACGAGCTCGCGGCGAACGTCAGCGTCGGTAAGCGTGAGTCTGGCCTAAAAATGTTATTCTGGGATTATAAAAAATCGGTAATAAGTAGTTTTGAGAAATATTATTAACATAAAAGAAGAGATGGCAAACGTTACCTCGAGACTGGTCAAACACAAACATCACTTTTAAAGTTGTGGCGTTGTATTTGATGTTCTTAGAGTTTTATTTATTTGTGGCTATTTCATAACTTTCGATGTGTTACTCGTGCAATAGATTGTTTAAACTTGTTTCTTTGTTCGATCTTGTCTTTTCAAGTCTATATTTTATATCATAGGAATATTTTTATCTGTTGTGGACCCTTATTATGAACGATTTTAATTATAAATGGTGCCGCTTTTATCTGAGAATGATTGCGAGCGTTTGAAACGCGTACAGATACACGATTGTAAATATATGTAGTTATAGAATGCAAACTGTGGACAGTGGAACATTTGCGGTATGGACTTGTCATATAAAGCAATTAAGTATAATGCATTACTGCATACAATATTTAGGTTAAGGATTTACGATTGTAAATTTAAATTGAATTATGATATTTGTTGGAACGTATGTGTAATATATAAAAAAGTAGTTATATATTATTTTTATAACGTCGAGCGAGGTTAACGTGTTGCTGTCGCTGAATTGTACATGGAAGTGCTGTTAAGTTATCGTGAATTATGTTCACAAGTGGACAAGTGATGTTGAAGTAAAGAGAGATATTTGAGTGCGGCTGTCTACCGACAGTTAAAAAGGATACATTTCTTATATCAATAATGTAGGGTTAATATTAAGTACAATATTGTTGAAGTAATTTTTAAAGATAATGTCAAAAGCACTTATTGGTTTGTTTGAGTGATCTATGTAAAAATCTAGGTCAGACTATAAAATGGAGTCTTTAGTAATAACCTCTGTGTAGTTTTATTAAATAAATTTTAATCAATATGTTGTTATTATTTAGTGGATTCAATACTCAAGCTTTCGAGGCAGGTAATAAATGAAACAAAAACAAAACTTTGATGATTTACTCATTTCTTTTCAGGTGACACTTTACTTATTAAAAATAAAACTAAGGCACTGAAATGAATTTAGGAAAATATATTGCATTGTAATTAATAAGGTGTTTCATGGTTTTAAAAAATGCACTTATATACAATGCAAAGAAGATTTGATACAAACTTTATTTATCACAACTCGTATTTTTCATAATTCGACTACGTACTACACAACTACAAACTACGATAACAATGGTAATTTATAAATTCGTAATATTAAAATAGTTGTAGTAATATACAACATGGTAATGAAATGATTCTTATCCTATAATACTTTATCAATAAAAGATCTGACGCGAAACTTTAGTCTGGTTTACAATTTCAAAAATGTATTACGTAATAAGTTATAACAACCTACAACAGTCCATTGCTTTATTTACTAGAAATATGTATCGTTCGTACTTTCATTTAGTTCATAAATAAAAACATTTTTAAATTAATATAAAACTATTGTACAAATATGTAAAAAAAAACTAGTTACATCAATGGATCTTTCGATGAGATTAATGCTTAAAATAATGTTATATATCACATGGCAGGCCAAGTACTCAGACAAAATGCCGTTAATTTAGTCTTCTTCGAAATTGACATTACAAATAAATATTTTTGTACGGCAAGAAAAAGGTCGTGCGAGCGAGGCAGTTTGTGTGAGTATGGCGATGTTAGGAGAGGGCCTGCCGCGTGGTGTTGGGCAGGAAGAGGCACATGAGACCGCCGCTGGCGAGCAGGAAGGCCACGATGAAGGTGGGCGCCGGGCAGTACGTGTCCAGCAGAGCGGCTATCACCACGTTGCCGATGATGCCGCCCAGGCGAGCCGCCACCATCGACACCGCTACACCGGTAGCACTGCAATCAAAACAATTCAATTAAAACCTGTTGTAAATTTTTTCCAATATTGGCCAACCCGCCTAAGCAAAGCGTGGTGATAAATGCTTTTGCCTTCTTTGTATTTTGCCCTGTGGGACAGTAACTGGCTGGTATTATTATAGTCATTTGGACCTTATGGTAAAAAATAGTCGTATGCTTAGATTTGAATCCACGCTCAATATTCAACCAAACCTTAGATCCGGGCAGCCAGCGGATTTCAATCCTTTGATTTTTCACTCCCTTGACTTTCAGTCGGTGCATGCCATTATGCGAGCTATGCAGTTGTATTAAAGCATATATTGCTATGACTTATAGTTGATTCTAAATCTTACCGTAAGTTCGTAGGGAAGACTTCTGTGATGAGGCAGTCAAGTGAAGCGTTACCGCAGGATATCACCGAACTGAAGATTGCGCTTACGATTAAGTTGTTAGTCTTATTGTACACGAAGTACATAGCTGCTGAACATAAGCCAGCGGAGAATGTTGAGAACACTGAAAATATAGAAAGAAATAGGTTTTTAAACTCATCAAAACCAAACCATTCGCCAATGATCTTTGATAGGATCTAAGATTGAAGGTCATAGGTAGAATAATTTAAATGACTCCTGAGCAGCTGACGTATTTAGACTATCTTCTAGAGGTTTTCTGCTAGTCTAAGAGCCGGTTTCAAAATCGAGTTTTAAGTTGCTAACGTGTCAAACTACTTTAACCCCAAATTTTCTTAGATTTTTAAGCTATCCTCATTTAGAAAATTTGAAATCCTTACCAAGGAAGAATTTCCTTCCGAGTCTGTCCATGCCAAGAACAGCGAATATGTTAGATGGAATAGCAGCAGCTACAGTGATGAGCGACTCCATGAATACATCAGAGTTGATATGAGCGTCGCACTGGGCTGCTGTCGAATGCGTTCCGTACTGCGTGACGTATGCAGTTACCATGCAAATGTCAGCTTCCGCGTTATCGTGTGTTCTGGACCACTCGTCGAAACGGTTGAACATCTCGGGGAACCACATCATAAGGCCGTAGTACCTGGAGAGGAATGGTTGGGGTTAATGAGTTAGTTTGGCATCAAATTTTCTGTCTAAAGAATCAAATAGACAGTAGAGTATTGTTTGTTCGAGGTAGTATCTAAACAATAGGAGCAAAGTGAGCTTTGAAGAGTGGGGTTTTCATAAAGAAGGAGATAAATAAAATATTGATTACTCACCCAATATGGAATGTGAAATTAATTGTGATAGAGATCGTAGTAAACTTGAGTATAGGCGGCACGAATAACTGTTTGCTGTGTTCCACGATGTCGCTGAACATCTTCCTTAACTTAGACTTAGGCTCCTTATTAGCTTCAATTTGTTTCTCCGGCTTCGGGTGATAGGGTTCTTCGATCAATAACTGCTTGACTGGGTATTCCTCCTTGCTTCGACCGGTGTTCATCATGTAGATGCCTTTGAATACCTCCAAGGCTTCGTCATGGCGACCCGTTGATATCAAGAATTTTGGAGACTCGGGCAACAAGAACAGTAATGCGGCTACCAAGAAAGAAGGTAGTGACATAACCAGTAAGAAGATTCGCCATGAGTTGTATACGAATCCATTTGTGACACCTCCGATTTCTGGAATGAAGAAACTCGGTTAAATACAGAGTTATATAATCGTTAAGTAAAACCTAAGTTCGATGCGATTGCTTATGAAGGAATTATGCTGAATATAATTACCCGCAGGGATGATGACCCACGCCAAACCGGCGACGAATAAGTTGCCGAGAGTCCAGAAAGCCGCCATGAAGCTCAACATGGCTCCTCGCTTATTCTTCGGCTGGAACTCCGCGAAGTAAGACCAGATCACAGGACCGGATCCACCTAAACTGTTAACAAGAAATAGGGATATTAATATCGATGCGTTACTGTTGAGAATGAGGGCCTGCATCTATTTCCAGGACGGGGAAATTGTTGGTTTCTCATGTGGAATTCCTCTGTAGCAGCTGGGAGTCGGGATTTGTGTCCGGTTGGAGAGCAGTGGTGGCCGCGACTTACAAGTTGTAGGTCGTGGGTTCGAACCCAGGCAGGCACTTTACTTTGTGTAAATTATTTCATCACCATTGCTCTCAAAACGGTGAAGAAAGACATCGTGAGAAAACCGGCATATCATAGAACCAAAAATTTGAAGACATGTGACATACACCAACCCGCACTGGGCCTGCGTGGTAGATTACGGCCGATTCCCTCTCACAGAGAGGAGGCCTGTGTCTCAGCAGATGGGCACATTAAAAGGTTGATGATGGTGATAGCAATACCAGCGCCACTGTACAGAAATTACACTTGGAAATATTGTTATTTCAGTAATAGACACAAAAGATCCGTTATGCATTCGATGTTTTAACAAATTAGGTATACTACATTATCTCAATAGATTATAAATTAGTCCACTTTCATAAAAAAACTTCTTCTAATTCGGCAAGGTTGCATGAAAAAGTATTTCTTGCTCGTTAACTTAGTCATATCCTGAGGTACACAACATCGTTACGAGATATCCTGCTTGATGCAAGCGATACCTACTAATTTTAGTGGGAAAGTCAAGTTACACTACGAAAACTATAGCAAAGTTAGTAGTTCAAAGTACCTAACCTAGGCAAAGTTAGGCATGGCAGATTGGATAGACCTGTGGGGCAATTCGCCTCAGGAATTATTTATACAGCAAAAGGGAGGACTCGCATTGGGAATGCAATGCATTGCTAACCAATAGTTCGTTATATCAGCCCCCTTTTTTACCCGGTTGCAAGGAAAGGGTTATGTATTTCGCGCGTATCTTGTATTACTTGTATGTTTGTATGTATGTAATATTCTTTATTAGCTCGTATCTTTATTTTATTTTATTTTTAATGGGTTTGCTCTTGACTCTAGTCTAGGTCAAAGGTGAAAAAAACCACTTGACGGATTTTTTGTTGTGTGATTTTAGAGGCTCATATTTAACGGAAACTGAAGTCCTAGCCTTATTGCGTAATGAATTTAGCAAGGCAACGGGCAAAGAGAAAAATCGACCAATTACTTGCGAGATGAAAGCCACGATGTGGTTTTCCGTCAAGATGTGATTGGTCGTTTTTTTATACGCTTTGCCTTTTGTCTTGCCGAATTCATTACGCAATAAGGCTGCTCTGATTGCTGCTTCACCAAGTTAGGTATACAGTGTAGGCTATATAGACACCTTTATAGTATTTGATACCTACCTACCATTGTTGATTATGCCAGTAAGAACGGGCTATTCATCAATACACAGTTGTAGAGTTTTATTATTACTTTATCGGCTATTTATGTAATACTATAAATACATTCGTAACGAGCTGAAAACCGATAAAATCACAGCTTTTGTTTCAAGGATTTCAGATATTCATGACCTACTGAAACGGTTGCCTGCCTATAGTACAGTACCTAAGTATAATTAATTTGTTGTACGTGTTGTGATATCCGCCAACCCGCACTGGGCCCGCGTGGTGGATTACGGCCCATTCCCTCTCACAGAGAGGAGGCTTGTGTCCCAGCTGTGGGAACGTTAATAGGCTGTGATGTGATGTGGTGTGACGTGTTGCTACGATCGACAACAAAGGCGCTCCATTTACCGTACAAGTAGATAAACTTAGTTCACGCATGTATTTTATTTTTAATTATTGATAGGCACACGCTTGACCACTATCTCACCTGATGTGGTCGACGGTGTAACATGCTTGCCTAGAAGAAACCTATATATTCACTCATGACTTAAAAACCCCGAGGTTGAGCTATCGGGAAACACAGAATCCGGCAGGGAATTCCACTCCTTAGCTGTTCGCATAATGAAAGTATTTCCAAAACGTTTAGTGCGTATGGGTGGGATGTCCACCATGTGCCGATGGCGCATCGCCGTACGCCTTGTAGTCCGATGGGCTAGGCGGAATTAGATTATGTAATTCAGCTGCACACTACTCGAAATGCAACCGATAAAAACTGACAAGCTGGCAACTCGGCGGCGATGTTCAAACTTCAAGGCTCTGGAGCTTTGACTCAACCAGTGCCTCATTACCAATGAGTGCACTTATAGCCCATGTAATAGGGGGCCAACTATTGTCATAAAGTACGTAAGCGGCGGCGCTTTGTCAATAACCGGGCACAAATCACACACAAATCCGCTGCTACTGAGAAATTCAAGATGGACACACCCAAAAACACATTGCCCGACCGGGGCATCGAACCTCAAGCTCAGCAGTAGCGCTTGCGACCACTAGACTACCGCGTAAAACGAGGTGAATAGGAATTCAGGGGTGAATGGGTGATAGTATACCTACTAAAATGCTATAAACAATTTGTTATACTTAGTATACTCCAATATTTTAAACTAGCTGTCCCACGCGTCTTCGCTCCCGTCAACTGGCTACCTACCTATCCATCTACCCTACCTACCCTACCCTACATACATGACTGTTGCGTAACTTAAACTGTTTACCGCACGCAACGGAAGCTCTCAAAAAGGAATAAATGCCCGTTTTTGCATCATTTTTCATTTATGCTCCGCTCCTTATGGTCGTAGCGTGATGTTATAAAGCCTACAATCTTCCTCGATAAATGGACTGTCCAACACAAAAATATTTTTCAATTCCAATCAGCATAGTGCCTGAGATTAGCGCGTTCAAACAAACAAACTCTTCGGCTTTATAATATTAGTATAGATAATTAAGAGCATCCCCCTCTTGGCATAAACTTTTTAGGCATAATGATGTTTTCGCATAACTATTATTGGAATAAAATAATACTTTGCCTCCCCCAAGTGTCGCCACATTGACCGGTTGCGACGAGCGTCTCGCATCCAGCGGGTCCCCGCAATCTTCACCAGCAACCATATTGTGTAATGTTTTCCGCAAGGCAAAGGGGAAAAAATATGAAAAATTCACCAATCACGTAGACAGAAATCCATATCGTGTCTTTCATCTCACATGTGATTGGTCGATTGATGGCGGTCAAACCATTTGCCTTGCCGAATTCACTTACGCAATTAGTCTGCATGTCATCGTTCCACTTAGAGGGAGGCCTAGCTCCCAACGCAACGTCTTCCGGTTCGCGGTCGCCACTCCAGAACTTTTCGGCTCCATCAGCAGCCATCCGTTCTACGAGCAATGTGCCCTGCCCACTACCACTTAAGTTTGGAAATTCTTGGGGCTATGTCGGTAACCTTGGTTCTCTTGCAGAGTTTTATTGATACATACCTAAATTAGACGTGTTACTAATACCAGGACCTTTGATAATATAATTTCAGGCGAAAGACATTCGTTTACTGCTGAACAGGCATTCCCCAAGTGCGGATGTCTTCATTTCTGTCCGAAATGCCCGGTCATTCTTTAAAAGTCCAGCTCTTTGCCAGAATTTTTAATTTTTCGAAATGGTAACCCGGAGTTAAGGGTACGGAATCCGATGGAAGCGAGACGCACAGGGCTGATCGCTGTGGTGACGCTTGGGAGAGGCCTTGTCCAGTAGTAGATGTCTTTCGGCTAGCTAAAATGATGAGAGTTTGAGCCCAACGCGGACAAAGTCACGGGAAAAAGTCACAAATATAAGTAAGGTAGGTACTTACGCGGCACCATTGATAAAGCGGAAGACCATGAAGAGTTCGTAGTTCTGGCTGAAGGAGGAGGCAACGATGGCGAGCGCGTTGACGATGGAGATGGCGATGAGGACACGCTTGCGGCCCAGCGAGTCGGCCACGGAGCCCCACGCGTACGCGCCCACCATCATGCCGATGAAGATTATACTGTTCAGCCATCCCTGGAAGAAAATATGTCGTTAGTTCATTCGTGGATTGGTTAAGCGACCTTCATTTCGCGTTATTTGATTCATATGACCATAAGAACTTCGCGTCTGTAATCTGAAGTTTTAGAGCAGTGGTGGCCCAGTGGTAACGGCCGCAACTTAGAAGACAATATAGGTCGTGGATTCGAACCCAGGCAGGCGCTTTACTTTTTGTAAATTATTTCATCACCACTGCTCTCAAAACGGTGAAAGAAAACATCGTGAAGAAACCGGCATATTCTAGAACTAAAAAATTAATGGGCCTACGTGGTAGATTACGGCCCATTCAGTCGCCCCCCTCATTTTGCCAGTTATGTTTAAGTATCATAGTAAGAGTATCAACCAGGCACAAATCCCCATGCTAATGAAAAATTCCAGATCGAAAAATCCAATGTCACTTTTTACGTGCTTCGGTAATCGAGCCTCATGTTTAGAAGTAGCGCTACACCGACTAGGGTTCACCCTAGGTCGGTGTTTAAATGAGATTGAACTTGAGTGACGTTGACGTGAAAATGAGTGAGATTAAACATGGCATTTTAGCTGTCATCGAAGCATTTATGCATAGTCAAAGATAACCTGATTTGGATAACATTCAGAAAATACTAGAAGTCTCTAAACAAAATAAGTTAAAATATCATAATTTATTCAATAATCGTTTCAAACTGTGTTATGTAAATAATGTGTCCAAAACACCAAAGAATTTGGCATGAACTAACCACAAAAGCCAATATCACACGCCAAATCATAGGATTATCACGTTATCCTTTAAGCCTGCCTCATTAAATAATACAGAATGGAATTTGCATTATAAACAAAAAAATATAGGCCTAACCTAACCTAACACTGCATGTTTCTTCTTAAGCACGAAATGATTTTCGAAAATAAATTATTACCATGAAAATACGCATTATTAACAATAATTTAAATACTACTCGTCATATCTTGATAATTTCAATGGCACCAGCTTTTAATTAAAAAAAGAATCGTCAAAATCGGTTCATAATTAGCGTAGAAATCGCGAAAAAAACCATACAAAAACATACATTCGAATTGAGAACCACCTCCTTTTTGAGGACGGTTGAAAACACGGTAGAAAGAAAGAAAGAAAAATAGTTATTTGTGACCCGCACAGGAGACAAAAATAACAATAAATAATAACCCCGTGCGAGACCAAAAAGGCTATCGCTTTTTCGGAAGTTGCGAAATCGACAAAATATTTTATAACTTCCAGTTATCACTATTTATCAAAGATCGTCACCCGCAAACAAACATATGTTTGATTGTTTGCAAATAATTCGCACTGTGTTAAATCGCCGAGCTACTGAATGACATCAGTCTTTACGTATAAACGTTTACCAAACGAGAATCTTATTTACTGTCGGGCATTCGGTTTTCCTCAAGAATCTATAAGATTTATGGTGAATTTATATGCCAACGTTTATATTTATTTAATAATGACAGCGTGATTTGTCGTCTGTTTATTTATTCTTTTCTGAAGTACCTAATGGTGTTGGTGATGACAGGAAAACTGTACATCACTTCTTGAATTTCCAAATACAGAAAACCTTCAACATTTATGGTAGTCACGGAAATTGTCTCATTTTATGATCACGGTCATCTTCCGACAGATTTAGATCTTAAGGAGTGACATGCTAAAATAATGGGTTCATTGATATAAAAGTCAACTACGGAAAAATACGAGCGGTATTACCGTAAGACACCTATGACTGCACTGCTAATTGGTTTGAACTAAGATATTAATTAAAATCACAACTTGCATACACGTGGTGGTTGAGGTATCACGTGAAATTAGCTAGAGTAGAGTTTATTGTATCTAACTTCGCCAAAGTATCTAGGTTCTCCAAAATTGTAACACTACTCGTACTTAATTTTTTGTTTTTTTATTTTTGTATTACTGGCATACTGACATAGATGTCAACAAGTCTATGGGTCAATCGATAACCAGTAACAAACGGTGGTCACTGGTTTGTGCCTTACGGAACAGGCTAAGGTCTGAGACCATGCTGCCTAGTCATCAGTATGTTTCTTGAATTCTTTAGTATGCATTAGAATGCGGATGTAACGTATTCTAATGTTTTTTGGAGTATTTGGCAGCAAATTGTATCGAGTCAGCCTTCCCAGTAAGCTTTGCGGAGGTAGTCAATACTACAATAAAATTCTCCGCTCCATTACACCGAGATCGCTTCTGTCAATGCGGTGGTCACTGGTCAAAACGAGACCAACGCAGTTCAGTTCCTCTACTACTGGAACCCCAGTTAAATTGTAGGGGGGACAAAATATATGACTATCGGACGTCATCAAGCATCTTGTCTTGTTACACAAAGAAGGATTTATTTCAGCAGCTTGGTGAGATATTCTAATTGTATGAATGCGGCCGTGAAAATGGAAAATCTGAATACATGAATCACTCATGTTAATTTACTTAGTTCTAGTTTAATGTTAATTGATTTTAACTAGTAAAGGAGTCTCTTAAAATGAATCAGTTTACTTATATAGGCAAATGTAAGTAGGTATGCATTTATCTTTGCAGCCAGTTACACTTTAATTGAAACAGTTATGTTCAAGTCTTCCAAAAATAAAATCGTTTTAAAAATGATGCAAGAACTCTATATGAAAAGTGAACTGTGTCTGCAAATAGATCGTGAATATTTATAGGTAGGTATTGCTAGACGAGTCAATAGATGATCTGAATATTTATCCGTAACTAACTGATCTGAATATTTATCCGTCCAAAAATATCTGTTGCAGACTTGCAGTAGAACTTAATACGAGTATTACCTACAGTAAAATCACTTTCAATGAACTGTAAAATGGATTTACAAAAGAGTTGACTACTTAGAAATAAATAGAAAACAATATCAGCCATGCACCTGGGGGATGACCATAAGCTCTTACAGTAAGGATATTTTGAGTGTGTGTAAGAGACAGATGTATACAATGCTTATATCGAAAGATGGTTAGGTTATATTGGAAATCGGTCTTACTTCCGTCCCTAGCGAAATCCAGAGACACTACCGAATGTAGAGTGACTACAAAGTATAGTCACAGATAATAAATTTTAGCGTGGTAAGAACTTACCTTAGTCTGTGTGGTGAGGTCTAGGTCGCATTGTGCCGACGGGAGGATGAAGGACATCGAGATGACGTCCATCTCCTCAGAGGTGCTGACCAGGCCGCACACCGCCAGGAGGAGGTAGTGGAACCGTCCATATCCTGCGCAAACGTAAACAGATCAGCTCGTGGCTTCTACTACCGGATAAAGATGAAACATCGATTGTTTGGGTGATTTCAAAACAATCTTCGTGTGGGTATAAACAATTTCATTAGAGATTTAAGGGAAGTCACACATGTTGTCGAGTGTCGAGAGAGAGAGCCGGTTTTCCGATAATGTGAAGTACGTCGGCATCAAACTGGGGTTTGACGCCATATAGTTTAAAAGGGGTTTCAGGCATTTCAGGAACAAGAGATTGACAAAAACTTCAAGTTCCTAATTCAAAAACCGGCCACTTATAATATAAACAAGCAGATTTGGACAAACCAGGTTTGAGAGCGCCAACTGCATTTCCTTAGTAAAAAACATAATTCGAGGTTTGGCTCTCGCCTATTTCCTCTTCCAATATTGAACCAATTTAAAAGATATTCCATAAACTGAAAAAAAGGTACATACATACTATACCCCTATATTAATATTTTTCATTTATTGTAGTCAAATTTGTACAATAGGCCTCTGTTGACAGCGCAATTTTGAGCATTTTTTGATGTTTCCAGTGCTTCTAAAGATAAAGTATCATCAAAAAATCGGCCAAGTGCGAGTCGGTGTCGCGCACGAATGGTTCCGTACCATTATCGCAAAAAAACACGTTTGTTGTATGGAAGCCCAACTTAAATATTTATTTTATTCTGTTTTTAGTATCTGTCGTTATAGCGGCAACAGAAATACATCATCTGTGAAAATTTCAACTGTCTAGCTATCACAGTTCGTGAGATACAGCCTGGTGAAAGACGGACAGACAGACAGACGGATCGCGGAGTCTTAGTAATAGGGTCCCGTTTTTACCCTTTGGGTACGGAAGCCTAAAAAGGAAAACTTAGGGGCATAGATAGATATAGGTATCTTTCTTTTTTAGTTTATGGAATATGTTTTAAAATGGTCCTATATTGGAGGAGGAAATAGATGAGAGCCAAACCTCGAATTACGACTATTTACACAAGATATTCAGACGATTATCTGCGACCATAGTCAGTAATACATACATACATAAACTCACGCCTTTTTCCCATGGGAGTAGGCAGAAACTACAGAACGCCACCTGCTACGATCCTTACATACTTCTTTTGCTTCACTCACATTCATACATCTTGTCATACACACACGCCGGTTATGAGTACTCATAGTCAGTAATATAGGGTCTAAATTGCCAGTAGTTAATTATAATTTGTTGTTTACAAGCAAGGAAGTGATAATAACAGAGGAACACGTTAAAACATTAGCCAAAGCTCGTCTGAGGGGTCAGGTTTCAATCATGGGAGCCCATCGTACGACAGTAGTTCCTAGTAACGGTGGCGTGTTTACAACACCGTTGTACATTGCGAGTAAGTACGTCGAAGAATGCAATCGGAGCACTCTCCATTCATAAAAGGTCGTTCAAGTTACTGTCTCACCTACTGTTTACCAACGAAGCTGGTTTCATATTGTTTTCATTACGTAATTGAATGTCAACAATGCATTGTAATTGCGCATCATAATTTTAGTTTTGTAGGTCGGTCGAGCTGACGAATCGATTTACAAAAAATGAGTTGAAAGCCTTTTAATTTGACATGATATTTAATCGTTCTTGAAATGTTGAATGCTGTTCGTGTTGTTGTTGTTGAACCTTCAATGTTGCCTTACTTTGTATTTATTTAGGAAAATGTTTGTAATGTTGGTCTCACGTTTCCAGAGAAATACAGTGATTTGTTTGAATATGGTTTGTTGATTCGTCAACGTCTTGTTTTATTATACTTAGGTATCCTAAATACACTTCCGACGTGTCAAAATGAAGGTGTCGATTTTATCTTTAATTTGTAAATAGCCATCGAATAATGTATTGCAAGCACGTTCGTCATAAAAATCTTATACATTTTCACTAAAGAGGTTTCAGAGATCATAATTTTCATTGTTAACTGAAAAATATTGCCTTTTTGAATAGGTCTTTGTTGTGGTATCTTAATGAGTCTGCTAAATCATAAAGTATGTATATTTTCCTTCAAGTTATTTTTTTTTCATAATTGTCTTTTATTGACATCATTAATGTTGCCATTGTTTTTATTAAACATAACTTTTACTTATCACTTATCTTTTATTATACAAATTAGTATTAATCAATTAGATTCTTTTTAATTTAATGGAATTAGGATATTTAAATCTGTGGCAGTATTTTTTTTTCAATTGTATTGGAGATTTAAAAAGGTGTATTGTAGCTTAATATTTAAATATAGCAACTTACCGGTTAATTCGATTGCCCTTTCGAAGTCAGCTTTTTCCGAGTTGGGGCCCTTCTCGGGGTCGAGCTTGACTGGTGTCTTTAATGACGGTACGACGCCTAAAATACAAAACATTACAAAAAATCAATTAACATCACCTTATTTAAATACATTATCCACAAAAAATGCCCATATCTATTCCCAAATTGTTAACAATTAAATATCACTTTCCTTGTATGCAGCAAAACAGAATGTCGATGATCAGGGGGTGACCATAAGCTCTTAGAAGAAGGTAATTTTGAGTGTGCGTAAGGGACAGATGTATACAAGTCGGCAGAAAGTGAGTGGAAGTGGCAGTATTGCCTTAGATTTTAGAATATTTCAATTAAATTATCCTATTCATTATAGAATAAGGGTAAATTAATCAAATCGTATCGTAGGCATAGACTAAATACCATAAAGTTATCAACCGGAAAAGATCTTTACCGATCGTTTATTATTATTGCATCAGTAAGATCATAACAGCAGTTCTTGGGAGGGAGGATGGAGAGATAATACTTAATAGAATCTGGCAGCTGCAACTACCGTTACCTGCACCCTATACTTCATAAAAGATAGCTTGATCTCTGCGACATATGTCAAACTGACGTATACGTTATTGTTACATATTGTTAGCCTGTCAAGCCCTATTGTTACTGTATTGATACTGACAGCTGTCGCAGAGATCAAGCTATCATAAGAGGTATAATTGCATAACTGAAAAAAACTGAAATATTTGTATGATCTACATATAGTTGTTCCGGCTCTGGGTGTTTGTGTATGTGAGTTTATATGTTTGTAAACGCACCCACGATACAGGAGAAATTCCTAGTGTGGGGCAACGTTTTTTTTTTAAAAAAAAATACTTTCTTGACAGTTCAAAGCACACGCGCTCCCTTTCATTTTGATAACTCAGAAATATCTATTGTGCTTTACGCTGTGTAGATGGATATTAAAACATATGCAATTTTTTGAAGTTACGCATTTTGTGTGCTGGTCTTTAACTACACTCTCTGATTTGAAAGGCCATTAATATTATTCTTTCTACTTTCTTGAGGTCTGATTCTGCTTGTCAATTAGGTATGTTTCATCTAGTAGGTAATTATTTTACTGGTAGAGATAGCTTACCAAGCTCGGCGGTTTTGGAACCTGGGCCGTTTAGTTGAAGGTCCCTTTTTACATCACAATCTGGAACAAACAAAAAAACTATTAATATTGTACAAAAATACTGGCACAAACGATGTTTTCGGACACACTCCAAGTAGGTACCATGATACTGAAGCGCTCAAGTTGTTAGAAAGAAAGAAATGAATCTTATCTGTTTTCATGATTGGATAATATTCGAAATCGTGCTTTTTCTACTGAAGTTTTACTTTCCAGAGATATTTACTTTGCAAGCTATTTCTGTAAATAAATACGGCGACACAGGCAAAGACAGTGTTTCACAAAAATATTTCTATCGAATGCATCATAACTTTAGGTATTAAGTATTTCGAGTTACCTACTACAGACAGGTGCATACCTACATACCATCTCTGTGCTACCTACACGTGCTACGATCTGTGATTGTAGTATAACTAAAACAAAAGAAATTAAGTACAACATCTGTGGTTTATATCTCATGTAAAGGTGCGTATTCACCGCGCGACCGAGGCAGGAGTTGCGCGACACCACTTGGGCTTTGTATGGGAGTGAGTTCGCGTGCGAAACCGCGACGCGCGACAGATGACCGCTAGCCGCCAGCTGGTCTCGCTCACGGACAAGTGGTTTCGTGCGTCGCACTCGAAATGCCCGAACAGTTTGTCATTTAACAATTAAATAACCATTTTTTTATTGACTTCCATATTGAAAACGATAATTTTTAGCCTCTAGCTGTATATAGGTAATTCGTTAATAGCCAATCTTTGTTTATTTTTATACCAATAATATAATATCATATCGTCGTATTCTTCCTCCTCCAATAGTAATGATAACTTGGCTTGCCATTGCAATGTGGCATAATAATTTTCAACAATACTATAACTGATTTTAATGACTAAACAAGGAGAATTTGTGTGCGACACATGTCTCGGTCTCGCCCGCGAACACACACCCCGACACCGCGACGCGGCCGAGGTAGGGTGCCTCGGTCGCACGTCTCGATCTCGCGTCGTGGTCGCGCGCTGGTCTCGCACACCTTTATCTTTGCAAAGTTATATCACTGTCCCATTGGTCTAACGCTATTGCGAAGCATGAGGTCCTGAGACTATAGACAAGTGAAATTCTATCAACGAAATCGTCACGATAGCGATTGGATAGATTTAAATATTTATCGGATTGACAGGCGCTATTTAAATGTCACGTGATCAATCTATACTTCTATACTTATAAAGAGGAAAGATTTTTATTTTTGTATGTAACGAATAAACTTAAAAACTACTGGACCGATTTCAAAAAATATTTCACGGTTGGGAAGCTACACTATCCCCGGGTGACATAGGTTACTTTTTATCCCTGTATTCCCACTGGAACGGGAACTACGCGGGTGAAACCGCGAGACGTCCGCTAGTACCTGACATTTTGGCATTTCGTCCATCGCCATCGCTGACAACAAACGACATTTTGTCGAGCTAAAGGCTCTGGTTTCGATTCCCGGTTTGGGCAAAGAGTTTAAAAAGCTATTAGGTATATTATTCTGAAATGTCTCAGTTACAGCCCGGGTCTCTATTTATGTCGATGTCAATTTAGGCTCGGTCACTGTCTTAAGGCGCCACCCGTCAGTAGCGGATTTTAAAAAGAAAAAAAAAAATGTATAAACAACGGCTAGTCGTATTTTTTTGGATAAAAATACATGTTACATTAGACCATTTTCTTAATAATTTGATCTAAGAACTTTTTGAGTTTTACTTGTATAACATAGTGTAATTTGTAATGCCGCCTCCACACGCTTTGATGTTTGCCACTGTTTGTGGCAAACACCAAACACGTGCTAAAAACTGACCACAATCATCCAACACAAACACGGCATCCACAAGCACGGCTAACGTACTAGTATATTCTGCATTGGCAAACATGGCAAACGACGAGCTTGTTGTGGCAGCGATAACTTTCGGGTTAACCTCCTCAGACCGGCAAAAATCCGAATCAATTTAAATATTACATAAAAACAACAAAAAATAGAAGTAGTTAATGATTTCACTCTCCTAGGTTTAACAATAGCTACACATATAAACTGGAAAACCCACATACAGAAAGTTAAATCAAAAATTTCAAAGTTTTCGTAAGCCTTCCGCGAAATTATAAAGAACACCAGCCTGCAAACCGCACTAGTAACATACTACGCGTATGACGCTTGGTTAAGCTATGGCGTAATCTTATGGAGAAATAGCACGGACGCCCCCACTCTATTTATCCTGCAAAAAAAGCTGATACGTCTAATTACTAACATAGAATAAACAGATAGTTGCAAGCCTTACTTCCAGAAACACAAAATCCTTACCTTAGTTAATATTTATATTTTAGAATTATGTAAACTAGTTCGCAAATACCCAGAGCCATTACAACACAAGAGAAGACTTGCAAACAAATTATTCGTTGCGCCACAAAAACGGACTAGATCTACCCTCCTGCCGTCTTAAATTGCACTCTTCTAGTCCGTATGCAATTTCGATAAAAATATACAACAAATTACCGGAAAGCATAAAACAAGTAAATAAAACCAATATATTTATAAATAAAAATAATTCTTACTTAATAATAGTAGTTTATGATACTCTTCTGACGTTCTACTGAACTGAACAAGCATCTGGATACATCGCAAACACTTTTGTCAAACACCCTTTAATTTCTGCATAAAAACCGACACCGATGCCGAACACGGGCGAACACAAACAAAAACAGGCAAACACAAACAAACACCCACCCACATGTTCGTGTTTGTTGTTTTGTTTTTGCCATTGTTCGCCAAGCGTGTGGAGCCCGCCAATTTTTGTCTAACACGGACAAAAAAACGACAATCGCAGCAAAACCACCGGGCGTATTTTAATGAATTTTTCACCATCTCAAAGGCAATTTAATTATCTACATTTATTCTACATTTTGTACTAAGGCATTTTTTTAAGTCATAGAATAATAAGAAAAGTACAAAAAGCTACTGAATATTGGGGCGCGCGGGTGTGAAACGAGTGCGCGTTTTGTTCCCTCAAGTTCGTTGGCGACTGTAGTCGTCTTAAGTAATAGGGGAGTAATAGGGTATTTGGGGGTATATTATATTACTTAGGACTTATTCATAACTGGTGAATTGTGTGTTTAGATATAATAGATACCTACAGTCCCTTATCCTTCGTGGAATACAGGCAATACAGGCGTCGCCTTTATTATGTTATGTATTACAAAAGCCATATCATCTAAGTATACATTAACATAACATAACACGTCGTTATTGGTAGGTGACCGGTAGTTCGGCAAGGTCTCGCTAACAATATTTGGCGTAGCCGCGGACACAATATGTTACGCCACAATGTACGGTTAGCAACCTCACTAGATTATTTTTGAGACAAAAAAATCCATGGAATAGTTCAAGGGGGTTGATTGGGTTCTAAATGCTGTCATGGCGTAGAAGTTATTACTGCTCAAACATTTCAGATGGTAATTTAGCAACACAATGCCTTATGTTGACAATATTATACTTGATATGTTATCCAAGAGTTTAGTAATACAGACATTAAGTTTCAACTTAGATTGTCGATTGTAACTTCTTTAAACCCTCAGGACATTTCAGTTTTCAGTAACTTTTTTGCTAACCCTACGCACTATGACATGATTGGAATACTCTTTATTAACGTTGTAGCGTTAAACAGTCAGTCAGTACCTCTTTGTCACCTTGGGATGTGCATAATCTCCGTATGAGGTTACGAAATTCACAGGTGGCATATGATTTCAATGAGTTCTCTTGGAGAGCGGTGAAATAAATAATACATAGTACTTGGACATTCCTAATTGTGAGTCATGGTGGGTCTTCAGGACGGTAAGCCGTGGTCCACGCTACATTGTACACCACGTTTTGTTTCAGTAGGTATAATACTGTAATTAAACGCCGACATCCCGCTGTTGATGCTGTTAAAAACGCGTGGTGTAATACTGTGTGATGTGTGATACCAGCATTACATTAAAGAGTAAAAAGCCGGCCAAGTGCGAGTCGGACTCGCGCACGAAGGGTTCCGTACCAGTATCGCAAAAAACGTCAAAAAAATCACGTTTGTTGTATGGGAGCCCCACTTAAATATTTATTTTATTCTGTGTTTAGTAGTTTTTGTTACAGCGACAACAGAAGTACTTCATCTGTGAAAAATTCAACTGCCTAGCTGTTACGGTTCATGAGATACAGCCTGGTGACAGGCGGACAGACAGACAGACGGACCGCGGAGTCTCAGTAATAGGGGGGGAGGGGGGGGTTACCCTTTGTATACGGAACCCTAAAAATTATAGCGTGACAGTTATCACGAGAGAATCATCATCATCATCATTTCAGCCGAAAGACGTCCACTGCTGGACATAGGCCTCCCCCAAGCGTCGCCACCTCGATCGGTCCTGTGCGACGTCTCGCATCCAGCAGGTTCCTGCCTAGCGGCAGGCCTTCCAAGACTACGTATTTCAGTACGCGGTGGCCACTCCAGAACTTTTCGGTCCCATAGACCACGAGAGAATAGAAAAGAATACTTGTTTGGTCCCAATAACGCCCCTAATAACATTGGACGAGGACAGAAAAAAGAAACAGAGGTTGAAATAGGTAAAGGTTGGTCGAATTAGATAATTTCATACAACTTTTGATATTGTCAATAGATATTATACACTTATCTTTTTTCTACCTATCTATGTGTATCTGTTATTTATTACTGCACATGTCCTCACACGTGTTTCTGTGATAACAAAACTATTTTAATTTCTTTCGTTTTGTCATCTATAAATGCCATTTGAGTTCACCTACCGTACCGTGACCTTCAGGGGGTTGACCATAAGCTCTTAGATTAAGGTTATTTTGAGTGGCGTAAGGGACAGATGTTTATGACTTTTATACATCTGACCCTTTTTAGGGTTCCGTTCCTAAAGGGTAAAAACGGGACCCTATTACTAAGACTCCGCGATCCGTCTGTCTGTCTGTCTGTCCGTCTGTCACCAGGCTGTATCTCATGAACCGGGATAGCTAGACAGCTGAAATTTTCACAGATTATCTATTTCTGTAGCCGCTATTACAAAAAAATACTCATCATCATCTGCCTAGCCTTTTCCCAACTATATTGGGGTCGGCTTCCAGTCTTAACGGATTCAGCTAAGTACCAGTGTTTTACATGGAGCGACTGCCTATCTGACCTCCACAACCCAGTAACTGGGTAACACGGTACCCCTTGGCAAGACTGGTTATAACAAAAAAATACTAAAAAGAATAAAATAAATATTTAAGTGTGGCTCCCATACAACAAACTTGATATTAATGCCGTTTTTTGCGATAATGGTACGGAACCCTTCGTGCGCGAGTCCGACTCGCACTTGGCTGGTTTTTTACTGTCGCGCTATGATAGTTTTGACACGTCAAGGTACTGGGGCAGTTACAGGTTTCAACTCTATCATTGAATTTTGAACGCTTTTTTAACCTACATTTTTATTAAGATATTTATTAATATGTGGAGTTTCACAATTCCACATGTTTAAAGAACTCAAGTTCATCTCAGCCCTTACGTCACAATGTTCTATATTACAAACACTTCGGTTCATGTGCTTTACAGCCTAAACAGCTGACAACGTGACAAAGATATGGTTTGACAGTTGTGTAAAGAACAATAATAAAACACCAATAAGTAATGTAATAACCAATTGCCTATTCAACAATATTTATCATATAAAAACTTTTTCAACTACTTAGTTTTTACAAGTTGGTGTCTTCGTCGTTAGTTTGTTACGCTAGTATTATATTATCTGTGGTTTAGTTTTTTTTTATATTTTGGCTTCGCACGGTTTGTGAATTTAGCCAGTGTCAAGTTTAGAATAGAAGTTCTAGTTTCTTTAGATATTAGTCGTCCAAGTTTGGCCCCAACAAAATGGCGGTAACTTTATTGGAAGCTTCTACGGAGTTTTGTCGACACCATGTACAAACTCTTGTTCTACCGCTGTATTTTACTTGCCCACACTCGTGCACATTCACTAATATTATTACAATAAAAAAACACAATTTTTACACTATTACTATTCAATTTAACACAATTATAGGAAAATAAAACAAAGAAGCAACATAGACGTCATCACGTTCCCGCCAAAACTCCTTAGTTTAATTTGTTGGCACTTACTAACATAATATAGGTAACTGTCCAAACTAATTGGTTACCAGGCCAGATGGCATAAAATTATGCCGTCTCTTCTCCATCACCGATGAACCATCACCTATTTTTACCAACTTCAAAAAAACGGAGGTATATAATCAATGCGACACATATGTATGTAATATTGTTGGAATTGCACAATATTCACATATGTTACTCTATATAGACTTCTAAACATGTGTTCCAAATTTCTGTGTATGTATGTTTGTCTGTCCACGCATTTCGCCGAAACTACGGATCGTGATCATTCTTTTTTATTCGATTAAGTATCTCTCAACTTAGGGAACAGTGGAAATTTCATCAAAGTCGGTTCTGAAGTTTTCAAGATATGGAACTTACAACCGAACTCCTTAGCGACAAATAGCACGAATGTGTAAATTAAGTTATTATGGATATTTTGATCTTTTAGGTACCTTACTATAGACCTTGCTCACTTTTTAGTGATAGTGTACTAAAACTAAAAAGATAGAAATAAAAACTTCTAAAGCAAAACACTAAAAAGTGCAAAATTAACTTTCGGAAGTTAGTGTTGAAAAACCTGTTGATCGAAGTGTAAAACCGATAAAAACAAGAGGAACCAAAGACGCCGAGTTCGACTTCCGAAACGAAAGTAATTTTTGCACTTTCTAGTGTTTTGGTTTAGAAGTCGATTTATTTTTTGTGAAAAATATTTTTGAAAATCTTAGGTATGCTTTTAACCACGCCCTAGCAGCTAACTTCCAGCACTCGAACTACTTAGCAGCGAGAACTGGAACTAATAGGTACTTCCTTATATTGTTTGGTACTTACTGTGAGATTTCTTGGGCCCGGGGTCAGTTTCTACCATCCTATGCGGGCGGTCGTCTGGGTATGTCGGCGGTCGCGGGGACTGAACTTCTTACTAGGCTGTGGGTCGCTTACAACGGCGCACGGCTCGTCTGAAACAATACACATAACTGCTATTAGTATACATTATTTTTATTTTATTTTTATTCTTCAAATCCAAATCCTACTCATACTATAGTAGTTGAATCCGGTGGATGCGAGACACACATGACCGATCAGTGAGGCGATATAAGTTTTTAAGCTGACATGGTCACAATCATTAGAATTAATATTTGTTTCGGGATATTTACCATGTATATTTTGTTTTTTCGTTGAGAGCTCGATATTTCGGCACCGTTACAAGCGCCATGATCACGAGAACTATACATGGTAAATATCCCGACACAAATATTAATTCCAGTGAGGCGATGCTTGGGGGAGGCCTATGTCCAGCAATGGATATTTTTCGGTTGAAATGATGATGATGATGATGAATACTATAGATACATGTGACAACTGGTGAAATGTAGGTGTCGGTACTATATCTGCATCTCTGCGTGATATTATGATGTTTTATGTGAAAGTATTTATGTAATGATGTTTCAAATTCTTGTGACTCGCGCGAGGCGAGTCCTTGGCAGCGAACGTGCTAGTCAATTACGTCTCAACGGCTGAAAAGTTTTTTTTTTTTTTTTATTCTTGATGGGTTTGCTCTTGACTCTAGTCTAGGTCAAAGGTGACAGAGACAAAGTCAACGATGGAGTGAGCTTACCCAGAAGAAGCCTGTTCACTCTAACTTTGAAGAGATTCGGGTTGTATGCGTTCGGAAACACAGACGCAGGCAGTGAGTTCCACTCTTTTGCTGTGCGCATTATGAAGGATGTTTGGAAGCGCTTGTTGCGAATTGGTGGAATAGCAACTAGGTGAGGATGGTAACTTGCAGTGCGTCTAGATGTCCGATGGTAGAAGGGGGCCGGTGGGTATGAATTAACTGGTCATGCATGTAGTGTTCTATTTGTTGGCCTGGATTAGGACAAAGGATATTTTTATCACGGTAGTAGGTTGCCATTGGATATTTATGAATCTGGCGCACAGTTGGTGCAGTGGTTGAGCGATTGACTATTTCGCTGCGTGTCGCGGGTTCGATTCCCGCACGGAACAAATATTTGTATGACCTACAGATAATTGTTCCGGCTCTGGGTGTTTGTGTATGTGAGGTTATATGCTTGTAAACGCACCCGCGATACAGGATGAAATTCCTAGTGTGGGGCAAAGATTAAGAAAAAAAAGGCTTATGTTTAGAGCATGTAAGAAGCGTTACCCTTTGGGCAAATTGCAGTCACCAATTCGGTTAACGATGACTAAGTACTAATGACAAACAAAATGCCCACTAAGTCGATTCATCGAGTTCTCATAAAAAATCTATTAATAAACAAAGATGTCAATTAGGTATATCGCAATATTATGGAGTGATAACGTCACTATACTGAAGAACTGCAACATGGAAAATCCGAAGTCGATCTTTAGGTACGGAAGACTTTAAGGTGATAATTCATTTACTTAGCAATTACTAGTTCAGTAACAAGTTACAATGATTTGTTTGTATATTTTCCTACTTGATTTATAAACAGGGTCCAAACACAATAAGTTAAATTTTACAACTAATTTATTATTCGGAAAATAATTTGACAGTACAAACTATCTATCTGCCCAAATATATTGGGGTTGGCTCCCAGTCTCACCGGATTCAGCTGAGTACCAGTGTTTTACATGGAGCGACTACTATCTGACCTCCACAACCCAGTAACTGGGTAACACGGTACCCCTTGGCAAGACTGGTGTCAGATCTCAAGCTTCTGACTACCCGTAACGACTGTCAAAGATCTTCAAATGACAGCCGGGACCAACGGCTTAAAATGGTTTCCGAGGCACGGAGGAAACTCGGTATGTTGAAAATGGTCACCCATCCAAATGGTCACCCATCCACGGACAGACCTCGGCAAGCGTTGCTTAACTTTGAAGATCGACCCGTGCGGCTGTTATTATTTAGCCACGAGCTCCTCATTTGGACAGTACAAACTAATTAAGTTTATGTAATTCTTATATTATATCTATAATAATATATTTATGATTTATGCTCTTTACCCACAAAGCCTGCGAGGTAAACAAAGGTAAACTAATTTGACCCTAAGTATATACCGACATGTACGAGTATTTGGGTGAAACGTTGTAAAGTTACTACAATATCTGTATATACCTACATATCTACTTAAGTTACTACACCTCACCAAATTAATAACGCTTTATTACGGTTGATAGAAAAATGTCACGGTTGACAAACTCCAAATGATTTTGAAAAGCGAACACTCCTAGCCCTAGTTCATTTTATCATGACAATACACTACAAGGCCCCATTTCCTAATCCACTTGTAAACAGAAAACACCTTTATTGGTATCTGTAGCCTTGATAAAGTATGTACTAAAATAATACGCATGGCTCTACTTTTTATAAAATTAAGAAGCTTCTGCCAGCGGCTTCGCCCGCGTTAATATGCCAAGGGAACATATTCCCTGGATTAAAAATACCTATTTGCTATTCCAGATCTATCTATCTATCTCTGTGCCAAATTTCATCGAGATCTGGTCAGCCGTTTTGGCGTGATTGAGTAACAAACAATGGATGTACCATTCATCCAAACTTTCGCATTTATAATATTAGAGATAATAAGAGCATTATCGAGCCTCGTGTAGCTTCACAATACATTATTTTGAGATTGCTAACTGTTATTTTTTTATGGTTCCGTACGGTTCCGTACCCAAAGTCTGTCTGTCTGTCTGTCTGTCAGTCTGTCACCAGGCTGTATCTCATATATGAACCGTGATAGCTTAGACAGTTGAAATTTTCACAGATGATGTATTTCTCTCTTCAGATACTAAAACCAAAATAAAATAAATATTTAAGTGGGACTCCCATACAGTAAACGTGATTTTTTGCGATAATGGTACGGAAACCTTCGTGCGCGAGTCCGACTCGCACTTGGCCGGTTTTTTTTATTGTTTTCTAAAGTTTAAATTAGTTTGAAATAAACTAAGATTTGGTCCTTCGAGACGAAGCAACAAGAAGTTAGAGCCAATCTCTAGATTATGAAGCAGTATGTTTATCAGTTTTCATTAGATTCGAATGACGAATGTTTTTATTTTTATTTATTTTCAGCCTGTTCCACCCCAAAGCAGGGCAAAGACCTCCCTTTCTTTCTTCCACTGTGGTTTTGGGCAATTGTGGACCAATGATTTATACTGTGGCATGTCCTGATGAACCAACACAGATCGCGGCTGGACAAACTATCTCGAATGTGCTATTCCTCAATGAAGTGTGACTGACAGCACGGCCGCAAATTTTACGGAAAACATAAATTAAAAATAATTTAATATTATATAGGTACCTATTTTACTGGCTGTGCCTTCATGTAAACGTATACTGTAAACAGGCCAAATTGTTTGTTTGTTTTACGAGGTATCTGTCAAAATTTTCATCGTGTTACGAAAATTCTTTCACTGATAGATAGCTACTTTATCCCTGAGTGCGATAACCTACTTATCACGAAAAAAATATCGGTTCCGGTGGTATAGGAATCACGGAAGCGGAGCCGCTGCAAAAGCTAGTTTTTTTTTGTAACACTATAGCCGGTCTCACAATGTGTGCAAAAACTTCGCAAACACTCGTCCGTTTCCTTGATGTGCAATAGTTCTAAATTCGGAACATCAATCGAGTTTTATAGCCTTCACATTGAAAATTCGACGAGTAACGCCGGTCGTAAAAGTAATGGAGTTTTCTCAGCACATTTCATTTCAAAACTTTTTACCAGACACCCCTTGTAAATAAATCTTGCAACAAACATCTTGTTTATATTTAAATCTGCCAAAATTCGCACTGAAACTTTTCCTCTGAAATATGATGCTGTTTTGAACATTGTTTTTAAACATTTTATAGGATTATATGTTTTTATGAGTTGTATCTATTGGCTCATCATTCGCCTCTGACGCAAATTATGCAGTACAGTTTTTATAACCACCTCATCTTGATTTTAGGTGCACACGATTTTTTATACAGCCTATAGTTAGGTAGGTAGGTACCTCAGCAGGTAACCTGTCAATTAATTTTTAAAATGCTGAACAATTTATGAAGTCAGCTGATAATTCCAACGCAATAAAACAATTACACTTGCAATTATATTTAAAAAACTGGGTTATTTCAGCGTATCTTTAAATTAAAAAAAACAAGGTTTTTTAACTGTATCCAATATTCTTACAGTAACTACATTAATTGAAAACATGAATGAAGAGTTTTATTGATAACCTTAATTAGGTTTCAGCGTGATAATTCGAAGGGCCATAACAATGAAAACACATATTATTACCTCAAAATGTTTATTTTCACCTAATAAAGTAACCATCAGGATAAACCTCAAGCTTAAAAAATAAAAATGTCATATTTAAGTCGTAAGATTAAAAATCCTAAATGGCGACTAACCGAAATTGTTGAAAGTCGAATAATTAACACGAGCGTACCTCTTTTAGAAGTGCCTTAACCCATTCATTGGGTACATAGGTACTTCGTGTGTCATGTTACATAAAACCAAGATGCTATAGGAGTTTTTTCATCGCCATGACCGAGTCACAGATAACAAAGGACGGGAAGCACCCGTCAACACCGCCGTCAGTACGCGATCATCGCGACTGTGAGTAGTTTAGTGAGTAGCCCAGACCTGACCAGATCCAATGCTAAAACAACAGTTATACCATTATTAAGTTGACCTTTTATTGCTATAACACCTAGTCCTTATAATAAATTATAAATAATTAGATGATATCAACCTTGTATGAAGACAAATATATAAGGACATTCTAGAAAAAAACTTGTCATATTTTTATGCTATAAAACCTTCTTTTTTCAAAAAACTGTCATAGTTTGCATGACATTTAGGTAAAAAAATAAGAAAACATTATAGACAATAATGCTTTTTTTCTATCAAGCCTTCTTTTTTCAAAATACTGTCCTACATTACCAGCGTCTAGTTTGCATGGCATTTGAGAAAAACAATGAGAATACATTAAAGACACTCGCCTATCGTGCTGGAGGTCGTGGGTTCAAATCCGGGCAAATATAATCCCCGGCACGTAAGTTGGCAAGAGTCATTAGAAGAACAGAAGTCGTTTTTTAGGTGTCTTTGGTAGTGAAGCGGGGCGCGGGGAACGTTAAGGCGCAGATTCCCTTAAGTGGCTGATTTTAAAATGAGAATCACGTCTAAACGGCTAGTCGTAATTTTTTGGAAAAAATATATGTTACATTAGACTATTTTCTTAATAATTTGATCTAAGCAAATTTTCAGTTTTATTCGTATAACATAGTGTAATTAATTTGTAAAGTTATGTCTAAAACGGACAAAAACACGACAATCACACCAAAACCGCTGAGCGTATTTTAATGAAATCAACACCATCTCAAATGCAATTTAATTATCTACATTTTGATCTGAGGCTTTTTTTTTTTAAAGTCATAGAATAATAAGGAAAGTACAAAAAACTACTAAATTTTGGGTCGCGCGGGTGTGAATCGAGTGCGCGTTTTGTTCCCTCAAGGTCGTTGGCGTTAGTCGTCGTCTTAAGGACCGTTCCGAACGCGCGATTGGTTGGTCAGTTGACACAAGGATCGACTGAACAATCGTGTCGCGTCCACGTTCCGTCCGCTCTATACGGTGGTTGGTCAGTTTGCGGAATATTTGAGAACTTACTACCCCAAACCACCTTGCCAACTTACGTGCCGGGCACTATACTAATGTGACTTTTTCCAAGTTTATCTTGGACATCGATGACAACGGTGAAGAAAAACATCCTGAGGAAACCTGGACATATATTGAATATAAGTCTGAAATTGCCAACCCGCCTTGAGCAAGCGTGGTTAAATAATAACAGCCGCACGGGTCGATCATCAAGGTTAAGCAACGCTTGACGAGGTCGGTCAGTGGATGGGTGACCATTTCAATATACCGAGTTTCCTCCGTGCCTCGGAAAGCACGTTAAGCCGTTGGTCCCGGCTGTCATTTGAAGATCTTTGACAGTCGTTACGGGTAGACAGAAGCTTGAGATCTGACACCAGTCTTGCCAAGGGGTACCGTGTTACCCAGTTACTGGGTTGTGGAGGTCAGATGGGCAGTCGCTCCATGTAAAACACTGGTACTTAGTTGAATCCGGTAAGACTGGAAGCCGACCCTAATATAGTTGGGAAAAAGATTAGGTAGATAATGATAATTGAGCAAGCGTGGTGATCAAGGCTCATGCCTTCTCTGTCTGAGAAGAGGCCTTTGCCCTGCATTGGGACCGTTACAGGCTGGTCTTATTAATTTCTGATAAGAAGTTCTTTGTCCTCTCAAACTAGATATCCTACTCTATAAATTCGGTTAAAAATAAACTAGTTTAAATTAATTTCATACGACGTTTAATGTGTACGCGTACGTAATTGTTTAATTAGCATAGTGTAGATTAGTTGATTGTCTGGTAATGTGTTACAACAGGCTGGAAGTACTGTAGTGGAAGCAGTCCTTGGCATTGCATGCATCATGCGATTATGATATCTGCAGCTTGGAATTCTGAATGTAGAGCCGTATCAGATTTGCTTAGCTAATTCTCACATTCGACCGTCCGATTTCAGCACGTTTTGCACCCAAATAAATACTGAATCTCTTTTAAGAGTTTTTTGGGCAGCATGTTTTATCACTTGTACAATTTTTTACTTCATGAGAGGTACCTAATTGTAATCAAACGAGTGCTTAACAATTCTGAGAACAAACCACAAATTAACATCACCGAGTGTAAAACACAGACAGGATTATGTGGTTAATGGACAAGAACTTATTACTTTAGTACTAATTGGTACCTTAGTGTGTAGGTATTAAGAAAACCATCAATTATTCTGATCAAACATTACATTAAAACAATCATTGACATGTGCGAGTGTTCTATAGGTAAACCCTATCGACAATAATACAGGAAAATTTATCAGGAAAAGTGATCAGGGGGGTGACCATAAGCTCTTAGAGAGGTATCATTTTGAGATCGAATAAGGGACAGATACCCCCCCCCCCTCCCCTTCTCCCTGGTGGCAGCCATTTTAATTGTCACATATCTATACAGTGCGCTTTTTAGCTGAGATAGTTTTCCTTTTAATTTCGTTGTAAATACTACATCCGCGATTTTTTCACATATCCAAAAGCAACAATTTAGCTGGCAGGGGGCAGTTGACTCTGTCAAAAATTTGCCATTTATAGCTTAATTTTATGCAAACGGATCCCTGAATCGAAAATGATTTCACAGACCCGTAATATTATTGAATGGCCTATCCAACAATACCCCACACCACGGGTGAGATAATAACAATAAAACTCCACTTTACGTATATAGGAGTTAAGTGTTTCATTGTTTTATTTTACCACTTTGTCGGCGTGATTCATTTGTATATTCATGCCCAATCATAGCTTTCTAGTACTAAGAGTCTCTGAGCTAAGCTGCGGACGGACGGACAGAGGGACATGGCGAAACTAAAAGGGTTCCTTGTTGACTGCGGAAGCCTAAAAAGGAGCTAGGACAGACTGGATGCAGAAGGTAAAGGAATGGGTGTGTGGCACAGCTAAGGAGAAGGCCTACAACCAGCTATAGCCCGCGGTAGGCTGAGTTAAATTATGTAAGGGTACAAGGAGGGATAGCAAAATCCGGATATTTTGAAATTGGAATTTATGTATTCTCGTCCTTTTTCGAATATTGTTTTTTTTTATTGATAGGCTCGCGCTTGACCACTATCTAAGTTAAAGTGTTTTAAGTTGATTTGATAAAACATATAAACATTGCATATTTTATTCGCTCAATTACGGCGCACGACCGAATAAAAGAATGTTCACCGACGAGTCCGAAGACCACATCATCGTTTACCATCAGGTGAGGTAGTGGTGGTGGATTAGCAGATCTATAAACCGGCTTTAAAAATGGCAATTAAAGCCGGATATTTCAGTTATTTTCGAATTCCGAAGAATCCGGATTGCAATCCCTAGTTACAAGTCTTGTACTCGTACGTAATATACATAGGTTCTGTCAGAAGAGTAAATTGATTTGAAGGTTAAAAGTTTACGATGCATTAGTTGGCCATTGAGCGAGAATTTGAGAAGTGTATTGAATAGTTGCATTGAACCGAGCGTTCATTGTGCTCGTTCTAGTTTCGTGATACGATCGTGTTTACTTATTGGTGGGCTGGTAGAATGGTCGGCGTTCGGCTGTGGCGTCACGCGTAACTCATGCAGCTAATGTTATGCAAAACTATATGTAACCCACCAAAAATTAAGCGAATTTTCTTTAAATTTTTTGTCCCTTTAGGACCTAACCCAAAAAAAGGTGTTTTTTAAATGTTAACTTTTTTGTAAATTTGTTAATACAAATTATTGTTAATATTATTTTTTTGGTCCTTCGGAAATCCGAAGGACCAAAAAAACTTATCCTAATTGGTCTTTTAGTGCTAAGCCGTGAGAACGACGCAAAAAGAGACCTTTTTTACACCTATATCTACAGATGTAGAATTCAATAAATAACTCAGGTTTAATAATGTAAAGAATATTTATGATGAATGAACTGGTAATCTTGAAGTGATCGGACGTATGACACAAGGTTGTTTGATATAAACAGACAAAGTGATGTATCCGCTAATGAATCGTATGGTCGTACTCTATACAGGTACCTGCTAGAATAATATAACCGTTATTTTATTTAATCAAAAAGGAACTGTTTTAAATTACATAATTAATAATTTATGTCATATTTACGTGTACAGGAATAGGTTAATAAATAATAAATTAACATATTTAGGTAGTATCCTAAGATTTCTAAGATTGTCTCGGCTTTCAAAATTTGACACATAAGTACAATAAATAAAAAAAATACAATGAGACAATTTTTTTTTATTTCTTTTTAATTAGTATTTGATCTTACATTTACATCTATTTATTTCTAATATTATGTTTTTAGGGTTCCGTACCCAAAGGGTAAAAACGGGACCCTATTACTAAGACTCCGCGATCCGTCTGTCTGTCTGTCTGTCCGTCTGTCACCAGGCTGTATCTCATGAACGGTGATAGCTAGACAGTTGAAATTTTCACAGATGATGTATTTCTGTTGCCGCTATAACAACAAATACTAAAAACAGAATAAAATATCCCATACAACAAACGATTTTTTCGCCGATTTTAGCGAAAATGGTACGGAACCCTTCGTGCGCGAGTCCGACTCGCATTTGGCCGATTTTTTTAGATTAATTTGTTACCATGACATCAGACAAGAAAACGTCAAGTTTTGTATCTTGCATACTTATTGATAAATTAAATCAAGGAAGTGTCTACGATAAATGTTTCTAAATGATCTTTTGTTTTACAAATGTTATTAATAATAGATGTTACTATTAGTTCATCTTGAAATACTAACTCCTAACGAAATGTGCAAATAAAACGATTAAATAAGTTTTAGTAAAAAAAAAAACAAAAAATTAACCGACTTCCAAAGCACAACAAAAATAACAAAAGAGCAAAAATAACTTTCGTTTCGGAAGTCGGTGTCTTTGGTACCTATTTTTTTTTTCGTTTTACGACACCGACTTCCGAAACGAAAGTTATTTTTGCTCTTTTTGGGTTTTGCTTTGGAAGTAGGTTATTTTTTTGTGAAAAAGTTTTTACTTTTCTCTTTTTAGTTTTGGTACTCCATCACTAAAAAGTGAGCAAGTGCTATAGTAAGGTACCTAAAGGATGGACAAAATACTCATAATAACTCAATTTACACATTCGTGATGTTTATCGTTAAGGAGATCTGTTGTATGTTCCATATCTTGAAAAATGCTGTACCGATTTTGATAAAACTTGTACCGTGCCCTAAGATGAGAGATATCTAGTCCAATATAAAATGAATGATCACGATTACTAGTTGCGGAGATGTGTGTGGATAAACATACATACAAACAAACAAACATACATACACTTATGAGATTTGGCACACGTGTTTAGAAGATTACATAGAGTAACAATGCAGAGCATTACACAATATGTGAATAATTTGCAATGCCAACAATATTACATACATACATGTAGAATTGATAACCTTCTTTTTTTAGAAGTCGGTAAAAATAAAAGAAAAAGACGCGAAAAATAATACACAAACTGCTCGCTTTAGGTATGCAACAATGTTTTAAGAGGTAGAGACAATTAATAATACCTACCAAATTCTACAAAAAATAAAAGATTGGCAATTTCGACTGAACCGTTTTTTCTTACAAAACATTTTCAATATTTTTTTGTCATATATTGTCCTTGGTTCTGTTTTAGCCAAAAGTTTCAGATCAAAAAGACCATCACAAAGTAATATTTTCAAGTACGGTTGTTTCTTCACCAGTACCTAAACAAATTAAGTGTTTTCTGAGCTATTCAAGCCGGCAGCTAGTTACACCTGTTATTTCATAACACTGGCAACACGTGTAGGTATTTATTCAAGCCACTGTTCGACCGGTGACTTTTATGTAGGGACACTCCGTAACAACAAAGTACCCAGTTTATCTTGACACTGCACTGTGGCGCTAGTTGCTACGACAGCTGTCAAATAAACGTCAAACTCAGTACATTTATGCTTAGTTCCTTATTACGCCGGGTGTCAAGATCGACTGGTTTGTCTAGTTGTCGTGCTTACTAGTTCAGGGTGACTGTCACACGCGACATTGCGACCAGATTAAGGCTTGGCTAAATAAGCTTTAATTTACATATTTTTCTCTTTATTCTAATTAGTTTAATGGTCAGTTTGCGAAATTTAATGAGCTAGGTTTGCGTGTTTGTTTTCACAAACGAAATCTAAACTTAACTATGAAATTGGACGTATTTTTTCAAGATTTTCCTTAAGGGTGATAAAATTTTCAATGCATTTTAATATTAGGTATTTATGTAGGACTGAATCACTATTAATGTAATTTATTTATTGCTAATTTAAATACGTAAATTAGAAAATACGTGTCACATCACATCACATCATCATCCTATTAATGTTCCCACTGCTGGGACACAGGCCTCCTCTCTGTGAGAGGGAATGGGCCGTTATCCACCACGCGGGCCCAGTGCGGGTTGGTGAATGTCACATGTCTTCGCATTTTTGGTTCTAGGACATGCCGGTTTCCTCACGATGTATTCCTTCACCGTTTTGAGAGCAGGTGGTGATGAAATAGTTTACACAAAGTAAAGCGCCTGCCTGGGCTCGAACCCACGACCTACAACTTGAAAGTCGCGGCCGATACCACTGGGCCACCACTGCTCAAATACTACGTTCATATACTCCTACGTCAAAAAATGCTACGTTGAAGACTGCTACGAAACGCAAAAATACGGCTATGCTAGGCTGCGGTCATGGGCGCTATTTTCAAGACATATTTAGCACTCCGCTTAATATAGGATGGGTTTCCTTTTCCCTATTTTTACGGAGGTAGAACTAATTTCATCGACTTAAGCAGATATGTTTGAGAAATAAAGAAGGAGAATTGAGAATTGCGAGAGCAGCGAGTTTGCGTTCAAGGGGGTGCAAGTACACCCTCCTCTCCTCTTCTCTCCTCTCCGAACACCTCTCCCGACGCCCATGGCTGCGGTGCTACGCAACTTTTTTCATTGCAATCTTTATATTTTACTAGTACAAAAACTAATACAAACTACAAAAGTAAAACTTGTACAAGTACCTAAACGCATAACATCACGCTCGTATTTGCCGAAGTTTAGGCAGAGGGGCACCTATAGGGTAAAAGCCGGGTAGTTGCCACACTTTTGGTAATCACTCTATAATCTCTCAGTAAAATAAGGCAAAAAACTTACTTATTTGTAAAACTGCCCGGTAATTTTTTTTTCTATCTACAAATTTATGAAAAACAAAAAAAAAAAAAAAAATGATATTTCCAGAGTATTTTTGAGTGATTTTTGTGGACCTCTATATTTTGGGACATCTATCACACATAGGGGATATTTGCCTAACCCATGTAAATTACGTTTAGGATAGATCATCGAGAATCGGGACACTATCCCGGAAAAACTTTGACCGCATTTTGCCTTCCCAAGCAATCGCACTGAGACATGTGACACGGTCAACCTACTGGTAGTTGGAGAATTTTTCGATAGATTAATAAAATAGCATGCGATTCATCCGCAAAAGTATAGTAATTACAATCGGGGCAACTATACCCCTGGGGCAACTATACCCCTGGGGCAACTATACCCCTGGGGCAACTAAACCCCTGGGGCAACTATACCCCTAGAGCAACTACACTGGATTTACCCTACTACACTAAAATTTCGCCAGTTACGTTCAAGTACCATGTAATAGGGTGCGAGTCTATTCCCATCTGGGCACAAGTCCAGACTCCAGGCTGCTCTTGAGAAAACCCAATAAAACTTTACTCGACCCGGGAATCGAATCCAAGACCTCATGCTACACGCACACAAGTACACTTAATTATTCGTATTATTATATTAAGTGCATTATAACAATAATAGCAGTTAAACACCTATCTTCGTGGAATAAGATCATTATGGCCGCAACAAATCGATTATTTGCACGTGTGTGATCTGTATATCTATATTAATTTTATAATAAATGACAACGCAAATGTGACGCGCCAGAGTGATAAATAAACACCAATTATAAATATTTAAATAATGGCCAATACCTGTTGGGTACATTACTCTTCCATTTATTACGGTCTCTACATAGTATACAGGTAAATAAGTCAGGGTAAACTTGCAGAAATTAATTGTTTACTACTTTGGACACCATTTCCAAGTGAACTGACATTATCTAAATGTAACTGTCATAGAGAGAAATATGCAAATATTATGTGAAATTGATAATAAGTAGTCCTCAAGGTGATAATAGTAGATTATGCACCAAGAGGATAAAGCTGTGTCTTACTTCACGGGCGGCATATTGCACCTTGAGCGTAACGAGGGACTCGAATCGTTTTTTTTTTTTGAGTTCTGCTTATGGTGGCAAGTTCGATTTTCGAACAAACCTCTTTACATATTGCCATTTTTTTACTTGGATTTCAAATCACTTTACTCCCTTGGGAGTTTCATACAAGAGGTAATGATTTACTTTACGTTGAGATTGCATGACATGTAATTGGACATTGTCGAGCAGATGGTGTGAAAAACATATTACTAGCTTACTTTGTAGTCACTAAAGACTAATATATCCAAAAAATATCGTAATAAAAACTTAAAATTTTATTAAAAATTTTATGTTACGAAATTTTTATTTGACGTAAAATTATCTAAATGCATTGTTTAATTAAATTTTCACTACTCAAGACTACTTTTCTGAAACTGTGCAATAGAGCAAGTGAATCAGATAACTATATTAGAGCTCGTACCTTAGGTACCTGTTTTAAAACATAGTACATATAAATATAGGTACAGAATGGTAAACAATGGTAGGCAATCGCATATTTTTTTATATACTTAGCATCATATATTGCAGCTACTTGCAGTATAACCTCGGAGAACTAACGACCGATCTAGATAACTTATTCCTCATTTACAGCCTAGTTAATATACCTACTTAATTAATGTATCTCAAGTAGGTAATTAACTCTACTAAGTTTACGACGATAAAGATCGTGCGCAGACACTTTTACATAGAAATTGTTCTTCCTATCGTAGATAAATTTTAGAACGATTTCTTAGAAAACTTCATCTCAACGTTGCACTTGTATGCGGGATCCTTTAAACTGAAATCCGCTACTTCATCATCTGCCTAGCCTTTTCCCAACTATATTGGGGTCGGCTTCCAGTCTTACCGGATTCAGCTAAGTACCACTGTTTTACATGGAGTGACTGCCTATCTGACCTCCACAACCCAGTAACTGGGTAACACGGTAACTCCTTGGCAAGACTGGTGTCAGATCTCAAGCTTCTGACTACCCGTAACGACTGTCAAAGATCTTCATATGACAGCCGGGACCAACGGCTTAACGTGTTTTCCGAAGCACGGAGGAAACTCGGTATGTTGAAATGGTCACCCATCCACGGACCGACCTCGTCAAGCGTTGCCTAACCTTGATGATCGACCCGTGCGGCTGTTATTATTTAGCCACGAGCTCCTCGACTGGAAACTGAAATCCGCTACTTATTTATTTTAAAATACTTAATAATCGATTTTTTGTCTATTTTTCTAAATCTTATAATCAATCAATAATTTGATGGATTAAGCAAACGCTGATCATAAGTTGCATCTCTTAAATTATTCTAATCCATTCTAAGGTTTTCATAGTCCAATGGAAATAACGGAATCCTTAATATTTTGTTTATTTATCTGGTGAAGAAGAAGCTGGATAGAGTAAAAATCTCTTACCGTCTTATTAATAAACGTGGACTAAGGTAAGAATAACTTTATTCCAAGCATTAGGTTGGTACTAAAAAAAAACCATATTAATAAACACGGAATAAGGAGGGATTATACTAATCTGACACTAGTCTCGGACTAAAAGTTAAACCATGGTGCCAGCTAGTTTAAGGTCGGAATAAGAGTAGTGTAACTATGGCAACCACAATTTTTCTCATTTTTTTGCATCGCCCTATTCGGGCAGGCTAAGGTCTTAGACCATACCGGCTCGTGTTCAGTGCATAATATCATTCTTGAATTCTTTAGTATGCATTATAATGCAGATGCAACAGATTCTAATGTTTTTTGGAGTATTTGGCAGCAAATTGTATCAAGTCAGCCTTCCCAGTAAGCCTTCCTAGTAAGCTTTGCGGGAGGTAGTCAATACTACAATAAAATTCTCTCTTCATTAAAATTCTTCCACTATCCCGAGATCGCTTCTGTCAATGCTTTCACAGATTGACCAGTTGCGTAGACAGTTGAGACATAAAACTACACCAATTTAATATCACAATATCCACTAGGAATCAATTTGCAAATAATATTAACAGCCGCTGAACTACACTCGAAAAAATCCCGCCAAAAACTCTCGCAACCACAATTATTACATAGACTCTGATATTTTATTTCGTAGATGTGGAACATTAAAAAAAATAAGGTCATTGGCAGCTGTTTAGCTTTAGTCAACGAAATTACAAATTAATTAATTAATTAATCATCATTTTATGTAATTTTTAAGTTTAAAGGTAATACGATAATTTGAAAAGGAGGGATCCTTCACCTTTACTGTCAAATCTCTATGGCAGATGTCATTTTTAGTTTTCTTTTTTTTCTACATAATGTCTTCAACTTGCTTATTTTTCATTCACTAGTTCATTCTTTTTACTTTTAAATTCAAGTGGGTTGCCAGAGCTTACGCGTAAATCCAAGACTAAGAAATGAATAGTTAGTCCGAGGTTATTCCATGTTTATTAATAACGTTGCTAGATCTATGTTAATCCTTAGTTACTCCGGGATTAGCTAGTCTAAGAGTAACTTCGGAGTAAGCTGGGAATACGCCATTTTTATTAATAAGACTGTTAGTGACTACTGATTATTTGTACCTACTTATTAAAATAAAAAAAACGTCCTGCTTAAAAATATCTAATACTATAAATATAACACAGTTTTTATTTACAAACTTCACGCCTTTTATACCATGTATTGCTCATCGGCACACTTTGAGAATTAAGGCTGAAACTTGAGATAGTAAGTATTACGATAAATTCAATAGTTAATCAGCGAAAAGTGAAGTTTCCACGAATTTGTATAAATACACACTTGCAGGTGATGGCTAATTGTAATTTAATTTTGTTTCCTCTTTCTGCAATTTACAATAATAAAAAGACAATACTGTATTTTACCTAAAAAAGAGTTGAACATAAACATACTATTTTACGAAAATCACAAAAAATATCTCTAAAAGAATTGTACATAAACATTAATTTGTTTTTCTTATTCTATCTACCCATGTGTCAGTTTTATTGACGTTCTCGATAAAAAGATAAAATTGAACCTTATGTTTAAGTATCTACCTACCTATCTAAGTAAACTAATATTTGCATAGGTAAACGATCTACATAATATGTATAAACATTATCAACACTGTTCCTACACATACGAACAACAAGTTATTTGAATAAAGAAAAGAAATAAACTCAATGAAATAATAAATGAGAAAAAAAAACTCAATGAAATAATTAGTACCGTCAACAGAAAAAATATAGTGAGAAATAAAATGACATTTTAGAAAGCCGTTAAACTGGTCTTTTGATACGAATAACTTACAGGTGTGGGTACATACGTGGCCTTAGAGTACGTACCTACATACACACGATTTGCACAGTGCTATTATTACCGTTATACTTCCTACTCAGTAGGCGTAGGTCACTAGGCGACCTACGTACCCTAAAGAAAGGTCACCGGTTCTAGTTGCGCCAAAAGATTTATGAAAGTTGTTCGCGAAATTTATTTTTAGTTTTGACGCGCGATGATGAACGTACACATGATAAAGAAGAAGGAACATGTTTTCTTAGCACCTTCGTGTGGTATAGATAACATTTATTTTCCTAATTTTACATGGTATAACATGAAGACTGTAATCCCTGAAGAGTTCAGCAGAGGTGTAACTATAGAACAGTTATGATTTAGTGCCATTTTAATAGGGAGAAACCCTACTTTAATTTTATTTTTATATTTGGGACCTCATACTCAGCAGTAGCGTCTAAGTCATCATGATTATTGAATAAATGAATAAACTAACCCGAAGAAAATTATTTCAAAGATGACAACCACCAAGAACTGTGTTAAAACTGGATAAAACTGAATCAATTATGTTTTTATTACAATGACTTATTTTTTATAATTAGTACAGAAATTAGAACAAAACCATTAGAGTCGCGCGATTATCATCAACCATCAATGTCGCTTAGATTATCAAGAGCAGTATTTGTATTAAGGCGTATATATTTCCCACGGAGCAGGTTTCGTGCTCCGTGATATTTCCCAATGTTATCGCAGTACTGGCCGTGCGCCCGCTCGGAACCAGAATATCAATATTGAACCTCCTTTTGGAAAGTTTTGTTTGCAAAATATTCTTTGATTTACATATGCTATTCAGTTATGAAGAAATTCTAGCCATCAATTTTTTTGTGTACAAATATTTTTAAACATTTAAGTCGTTTTGGAGTCTCCAAAAGTAGCGAAAAAATATCGTGTTGTTCATTATTTTTTTAAAGCAAAACTATTTGTTATACAAAAAAACCATGTTTCACAAATAATTTACATGAAACAATAATATACTTTTTTTCAAACCTTTTAACCAAGCCGATACTGAGGAGTATGCTTCAGAAAGTTACCGTTTTACGGTACTAAAGCGGTTGTAGGCCCTTAAGATGATGCCCTGAACATCGACAAACTGTCAGTATTGAATACGTTACCAAAATATTGAAGGGAATATACAACAGAAAAATCAAGAAATAGGTTAAAACGCCTTTTGTAAGAAAAAGTCTATTAAAGCACTGACGAGTTCTTGACTGATAAATTAATCTGACTTGTGTGAAATATCCAGATTTCATTCCTAATTACTTTGAGTTATAATTAGGATTATTAATTGTTTTATGTAATGGATAAATTTATAATTATTTGAAGTTTACTTGGTTTTATTTGTTCGCTGTTGAGGCAAAACATGACAGTGATATAATTTAATGTAACATCTTGCATGCCTTTTGTGTGTGTATACTCATGTTTTGGACAACTAAATTAATTTATCTCAATAATAATAGAATGGATTATAAATTTGTCCAACTTTTCATTCAGAAAAAAGGTTGTAGAAAGTTTTCTCGCTCGAGTAAAATGTCGTAAACTAAATTTTATCAGCCATACGCAAAATCATTTTTAATTTTCAGTATTTTTATGTAAGGAAAACAATATTTTCACTAATGATAGATTGGATGTGTTATCTGAACGTAAAGTAATTTACCGTTTCAAATTTTAAACCCGCCCGCCGCATAAAGCCACCCGTTATATATTTTTAGGGTTCCGTACCCAAAGGGTAAAAACGGGACCCTATTACTAAGACTCCGCGATCCGTCTGTCTGTCTGTCCGTCTGTCACCAGGCTGTATCTCATGAACCGTGATAGCTAGACACTTGAAATTTTCACAGATGATGTATTTCTGTTGCCGCTATAACAAAAAATACTAAAAACAGCATAAAATAAATATTTAAGTGGGGCTCCCATACAACAAACGTGATTTTTTTGCCGTTTTTTGCGTTAATGGTACGGAACCCTTCGTCCGACTCGCACTTGGCCGGTTTTTTTTAATTTTAATTTTCTTTTATTCCTGTATATTCTGGTGAAATCTGGTGTACAATAAAGTATGCATAAATAATCATCTAAGAAAATTGTATGATTGAAAAAGATCAACATTGACAGCTGCTAAAAAGTCAGTACACTCGAATGTTTTGCTTCATATATTATATAGGTACCCTATAGATCTGTATACTTGAACTACTTTACACGCTCCTTCGTTCATAACAAACTAACGTGGGCATATACAGCGTGTTGTCTATACGTTGCTAGGCAGCTAGACACTTATTAGGTAGTTAGGTTTACTAGTGTCGGACATGGAGTGGCGACTACCGACAAAACGTGGGTATAGTAACAGGAGCAACATGTGTCTTACTTGTTACGTGATCCTGTGTTTGATACGTTGTTTTACTACTATAGGTCAATTTGCAACGTGTTTTTCAGTGTTTTTAAAACATTTTTGAGTCAAATGTTTGAGTTACAGGTGTCCTTTTTTGAATGTGTAATTTTTTAATGATTAGAGTTATATTTCGATAGAGTGGTGTTGGTGTTTCTTTGCCCTTGAATATGGTGATGCATTTACATCTTGGGAGAACCCTCAAGTCTCAAGTGAGATGGGATGTTGTTGTTGAATACTAAACATTCTAACAGACAAGGTAATTGATATGACGTATATTGTTATACACATATTTTGTTCATATTGTTTACACACAGTTTTTTGTTGCGATTGCACTTTTTTATTAAGTACGTAATTGTGTCGGTTACTTCAATTATAGAGCACATATAACTATTCAAGGCACTGATCGCATACGTAATTCGCAATTTTTGTTCGTTTCCTACTGCGTTTTACTTGCCTGTGTGTGAACCTGTCCACTGAACCATTAAGTTTGAATTTTTCAGACATAGAGAACGGATGCAAAGCTACGATACATTCGACAAAAAGAAAAACAATCGGTTCGCTTACCAAAACAGAAGTGCAGGTACAAAATATAAAATATAGTTTTCAGATAAAAGTTCCAAATATGAGCATGTTTTCGTGGAGTCTAGAGCAGGAGTGATGAACGTCACGAAATCAGGTGAAAACTCGCGTCAAATAACACTTTTGAGTAACATTTCACGACACTTCCGGTTTTGAACGTCCGCATAGGGGGAAATGTGTTTCCGGGGATCACGAGACGCCGAGTGCTCGGGAGGCTGGTGCACTGTTTGTTGTGGTCGAGCTCGAGAATGACGCGCGGTGCGGCAGGCGTGTGCTCGGACAGAGGTGGCGCGGGATTATGCTGCTCGAAGCCTCGCGACTACAGTTTTGCACCTCCAAGCGACCACCGCCCCACTCTCATATTGTTTGTGATAATTAACTTATTTTAAGGTTGCAATAGTTAAGTTCCGCGAGCTATTAAACGATTTGTGTCTCGCAAATAGGAAAAACGTTTTGTTTCAAGGTGTCATCTTTGCATCATTCGTCTTCAGGAAATAGATTAATATTTCTCAATTTTAATCTGACGTATACTGGCTACTAATATCAAATCGTAACTCTGTAATATAGTTGCTTAATGTTTTTAATATTTAAAATAATGGCATTTAAATATTTTCATGGCCATATAGGTAACGTTTATGCATCAATTAGTCGTGAATTTCAAAACTATTTGTTATGTTTGAATTATTAAGGCAGTTACATAATTCTTAACTAAAAGAGCAATTTATTATTTATTTGTTTTATTTCTATAAAACTTTTTGCAAGCTGTTTCTGGCAATCAAACTGATCTTTCAACAAAATTACCTAATACTAAAACAAATAAAATAATTATTAATTTTATACGTGACGCAAACTCGATCAACTCTATCATTGACAAATGACATAAATAATAATAAATTATACAAATTTAAATGTATTTATTACAACTCCATCGGATACTACTTACATAGTAGCATTTACTACGTCATACATAGGTTCACAAAAGGGAGAGAAACAAGTTTAAGATCATAACATATTAATATTAATGAACATGTGTAACATACATTATTTAAAAACATTGTCATTACAATAGTCAATCAATTAAACATCAATAACAAATTAATAAATCAACAACCGGAAAATAAAAGGGTATTTTTTCAAAATAAGAGAACATGCTGTAGCTAAATTAAAATATAAATATTTTGCGACCCTAACTTGAAAGATCTTTCAGCGTTATGAATTTAAGCAAAGTTTTGTCAAGTGGATACCCAACAAAAAACAGGCAAAGTGCGAGTCGGACTCGCGCATGAAGGGTTCCGTACTATTATCGCAAAAAAACGACAACAAAATCACGTTTGTTGTATGGGGACGGGGCACTTATATATTTAATAGACAGAGACGGACCGCGGTGTCTTAGTTATAGGGTCCCGGTTTTACCCTTGGGTACGGAACCCTAAAAATAACATATCAAAGATTCAATGTGATGAACTGACGACACGATTGCCGCAGTCATATGCGTTTGGCTGCTGCGCTGCGTGTCACGGGTTCAATTCTCGATCGGATCATATATTGTACTTATTTATATGGCCTACAGATTGTAAATGTAGAGTGCGTCATTTTGTTCTTTCACAAAGTTTCACAAGAATTTAGAGCGAAAATGTTTCTGAATAGTTCTTGTGCCATTTCGGATACATTTAATTTTTAGGCTGCCGTACCCAAAAGGTAAAAACGGGACCCTATTACTAAGAATCCACTGTCCGTCTGTCTGTCTGTCTCCAGGCTGTGTCTCATGAACCGTGATAACTAGACAATTGAAATTTTTACAGGTGATGTATTTCTGTTGCAATAACAACAAATACAGAATAAAATAAATATTTAAGTGGGGCTACCATAAAACAAATGTGATATTTTTGCCGTTTTTTTGCGATAATGGTACGGAACCCTTCGTGCGCGAGTCCGACTCGCACTTGGACGGTTTTTATTAATATTTGTGAAAAGTTTTCCTTGTGCCGAAAACACGTACACAAAACTGTGCTCTCGCGCGGACATAAGTGGTCATCAAACATGCCAGTACTTATCGCTAAAATTCAATGTTGTTCATACTGACATTTAAATAATCAAGTAAATATCTCCTTACCGCAAGTTTTGTATTTTTCTTCACACGATGTAAGAGCAAATAATTAGGAGGCTTTTCACGACTATACCAGATTCTAAATAACTTTATCTATCTACTTATTCGCTATCGGAATATTGTCAAGTTCATTGTAAGGTCAATTCAAAAATATTGGTTATCTAAGTTTTCCCCAGCCACAGGTGTGGTTTTTCTAGTTCAAGAGCTAGTAGGTATTTTTTTATTTGACACTAAGAATGTTTGTTTGCATTGAGTTATTTTCGGAAAATAGAAAAGTTCTTGTCTTTCTGTTGGTATCACACATTTGATGTAGAAATGGCATCTCCTGTTATGACAAGAAGGTCCAGTAAATTAAATTACGAAATATGCCTTATTAGCAACAGAACAGTTTTCCTATTCGTTAATTTAGCTTTGTATTATTCAATTAAAATTAATTTCTAATAACTAACGTTTGCTTAAATTTAATGATTCGAAACCTAGAAAAAAAATATAAAGGAAAGCTTTTATTTAAAAAAAAATATGCGGTTTTTGGCGGGATTTTTTCGAGTGAAGTTCAGCGGCTGTTAATATTATTTGCAAATTGATTCCTAGTGGATATTGTGATATAAAATTGGTGTAGTTTTGTGTCTCAACTGTCTACGCAACTGGACAATATGTGAAATCATTGACAGAAGCGATCTCAGGATAGTGGAGCGGAGAATTTTATTGTAGTATTGACTACCTCCGCAAAGCTTACTGGGAAGGCTGACTCGATACAATTTGCTGCCAAATACTCCAAAAAACATTAGAATACGTTACATCCGCATTCTAATGCATACTAAAGAATTCAAAAAAAATACTGATGACTAGGCTGTATGGGCTAGATCCCTTTGCCTTCCCGAAAGGGAAAAGAATTAAAAAAAAAAAAAAAAAAATATGCCAAACGTAGTTTCTTTGGCACTATTCCCACGACTTTGCAGTAGCAGTAGTAATTAAAATTTGATAATACAATGAATATGATATTTGACTCTTGTTCTTCATGGAAGCACTTTATTTAATATCTACTTTGTTTGCGCTCTATACTATTTCCAACTAAGTCTTGGAAAGGCAGGATGGCGTAACTACTGTGGTTTCAAATGTATTATCATCTGTCAAATAACGATTTATGACGTGCCTACGGTGACGGTAAAGTTGTCATATTAATAGCATACATGTGTGAAACAAAATAAGGCTGTAATGATTAATGTTAGACACAAAAAAAGATCGGGGTTTCTCTCTTTTTTTTTCATACCTAATTTTGTGTGTTTAGTAAAAATTATCGACCAAATGTGAGTCGGACTCGCGCACGAAAGGTTCCGTACCATTATCGCAATAAACGACAATAAAATCACGTTTGTTGTATGGGAGACCCACTCAAATATTTAATTTATTCTGTTTTTAGTATTTTTTGTTAAAGCGACAACAGAAATACATCATCTGTGAAATTTTCAACTGTCTAGCTATCACGTTTCATGAGATATTATATACAGCCTGGAGACAGACGGACAGACAGACAGACGGACCGCGGAGTCTTAGTAATAGGGTCCCGTTTTTACCCTTTGGATACGGAACCCTAAAAAAGGGGACATCCTGCTCATGAGCGCCGACCGGAAAACACCCCTAATCGTGTAGGATGGGCCTATTTGTACAGACCAGAGATACAATTAACCTTGTCGACTAATGCAGAAAAGTTTGAGAAAAGCAGCAGGAGAATTCAAGATCGAGCGAAGCTAGCTCGAAAATTTTGATCCTCGCCTCGGATATACCACGTTCTCTAATATAATGAGCTTTTTATCTTTTTTAATGTTTTTGTATTCTTTATTGAAAGCCAGGGCGTACAAGCATATCAATGCACGCCCTACCGCCCTCATCCCATGATTCTGCTTGCTAGCATAGATTTGTCCTAGAGCCATTTATACGGGTAATAAAATGTACGTAAATGGTAATAAAAAACCGGCCAAGAGCGTGTCGGACTTCGTACATTTAGGGTTCCGTACCAAACCGCAAATTCAAGTTGGTTGTAATAGGAAAAATTAGGGAATTGCCAAGGAAAATTCAGATTTATCAATATATAGGTATTTGTTAGTAAAATAAACGTATGTAAAAATAAACATTATCACTAAATTTGAAGCGCATTCAATGGGAAGTTAAAAAATTCTTCGTAACAAAATTTTGTACTAAAAGCTCACTTTGGTGGCTCCTCTTTCCTTTGTTTTCCAATATTTTTACAACAGAGTATTATATTTAATTAGTAAAATATTTTCACGCCCCCCTTTTGCTGTATTTCACGCCCCCCTTAAAAACACTTATTTTTTTTTTGACAATTTGTATGGCTTTGGGTCAACAAGATGCTTATACTGTGAAAATTTGAAGACTGTAGCTCCAACCGTTTGTCTGTAAAACCTGTGACAGACGACAGATAGACAGACACGTGAGTGACAGCAATAGGGCTCCGTTTGGACCCTTCGGCACGGAACCCTAAAAAGGTATCCTTTCATTGACAATTTTTTACGCGACAAGTTTATCCCTATAATGACAACAGAATAAAATAATTTAGCAGATAAACAGATTAAAACTAAAACGATTGACAGTTTTAATGATCATAATCAACCTTCGAACAACATAATCAACAGAAGGTGATTAATGGCTTAAAGGAAACTTGATCAGCAGTTTAATATTGAAGTTTTTTTTAGCATTGATTTATAGGATCGATTGTTAAGCCTTTCATCTAAGCTGTGTGTTATTGAGATTAATAACAGATAAACCATTTTGCTGTCCTCAAACTAAAATACCGCTATCTGACAATTGACCGATTCTGGTTTTTTCATGCCGTCGTATTAAGCATGAAATCTCTATCGATCTATCAAACCACGTTTTTTTTACTGTCAATAGATTCCAGGCCGGATAAAGAAATTAAAACTACTACTAGGTTGCCTGGAAGAGATCGGAACGCGATAAGGCCGCCTGTTGTATGTTTGTTTTTGTTATAAGATGTCTTTTTGAATTATTTTTATCTTGGTGTACAATAAAGTATTTATAAATAAATAAATAAAACGCCATCAATTTCCCCAAATTTATATGTTTATAAATTTATAATAGGATTAGGTCTTTTACAAAAAAAAAAAACGATTGATTATATTCGAAAGTGCGCAATGGGATCTATTTTTTGACTCCGGAAACCATTTTTTTTCTTGGAGAAATGCTCATGCATACTGCGCCACCATGGGCAAATAGCGCAGTTATGTGGGTCTCCAACACACTAAAACTCCACGGTGTCCTCCTGTGCCGCTTATGGCGGCAACACGGGCACGCGTAGCACTCACCGCGAACCCGCCGCAACCCGCGGCGGCAACCCTGCCATTTGATTTATAGTTCATAAACAGCATCTATTTTGAATTGTTTCTCGGTTTATCGTTTTTTATTTTAAAACTCATAATATGATTTTTTTCAGATAGCGGCATTAAAACTTGAGGACGACAGAATTAAATGTAACTGTCTCAGCTTTTATCACGCCATGGCGTTAATTGCCACGATAAAGATTTTCTGGTACCTAATGTTTTATGTGGCCTTTTGATTTGTTAATTAGACATTAACCTTATTTAAACTCATTACGGATTTTTCCATAATAATCGTGATAATATCTTTACGGAGCAGTTTATTAATTACTTGTAAGAATCTTAGGAATGCGTAATTAAAACTAGTTATTAAGTAAGTACTTTACCTTAACATTTGGTAAAAAAACCGACTTCTAAAGCAAAACACTACAATTTTTTTTCCGAAGTCGGTGTCTTTGGTACCAACTGTTTTTTTTTTGACCCCGACTTCAGAAAAAAGTTATTTTTCGATTTGAAGTCTGTTTTGTTTTTTGTTTAAAAGTTTTTTATTTTTCACTTTTAGGTGGTAAATTATGGACAAGTATCAAGTAAGGTACCAATAATGCCCACAGTGATGCCACAATAGATAACACAAATGAAAACACCTAAAAAAGCCGTACACAAACTAAAATTACATCGTTCACGTAAAAAAAATGTCCATAAATAAAAATAAAAAGAAAATGAAAACTACTGGGCCAAACTGTGTTACATTTTTATGGGACCAAATGGCAACTATTCCGCATCAAACTAAATACAAATCACGTAAATCGGATTATAAATCTCAGCGTAACATACATAAAAAAAATACCAATCGAATTGAGAACCTTCTCCTTTTTGAAGTCGCTTAATAAAATAATACTTAAGGCGCCTCCCCGAGCAAAACGCCGCGCTAGTCGAATTTTATGCAGTTTTTAAGAGCTATCTAGTCTTTATTTAAAAAGAAATATCAATTAATAAAAATACAGTAAATTTCTACATAATGTTGATTCTAAAATGGTAGTACACTTTTTTTTTTAAGAGGTATATGTGTCACTAATCTCCTTCCAACAAAACCATAAAAATGTGAAATAGTTATTGATAGCATGCATCTCCTCGTAAAGTGTTCATTAATAATTTTTTATACTAACACTAATGGATAGACAATTTGATAACGAACATTTTGTAAGTTTTATTTTTTTCAAAAGACCAATATTCGATTTTATAAAGATTTTATTCTCACTACCGTAATTCATGCGCCACCAGTGCCAATAGGAATGCTTATATCTCATGCTGATTTTTTGGTCAGGGTACGGCCTTAAGTGTAATTGTAACGCCCCGTGGTAGGTTATTTTTCACGGTATATAAGTGATTGCAAGCACACTATCGAGCATAAGTTTTGCATATTGATTTGGGGAATGGGGAATACAGGTTATAATATGTTATATTAATTAAACACAAAACCTGGAAAGTTTTCGATTAAGTACCTAAATAAAATGGCGTGGTCTCATAGATAAATAAGAAAACTTGGAATCATAACCGCAAAATTTATTAGCACAATTTGTTGATGTTATTAGTACACGTGATGGAAAAAGTGAATTTGATTAGGTTTCGTTAGTAGATATCCTTTTTAGATATCTACTAACGAAACTCAAAAAGTTAGTATAAGTAGCAGTAACTTCAAATACATAATTAATCGATACTATGAAATTACGATTTTTTATATAAATAAAAAAATGTGTATCTGCCTCTTCAACTAGAATCTCTTGCTTTTGCAAAACCTTTTTATGGACACAATTTCTTATGAATTTGTGAATGGTAATTATTGTTATGTTTATTAATTAAGTTTATTTTACTTAAACGAGTAATTATATTTATTTATTTAAACTTTAAGTACAATGGTGATACATAGGCGGACTTAATGCAGCAAGGCATTCTCTACCAGTCAACCTTTGGGTTAAAAAAGAACACAACAGTGGTAGGGGTACAAAATATATATATATATGAACAATAATTAAGGCGGATATTAATAAACTATCTAACTAATAAAATACATAAATAATTTCTAAATAATAATAAAAATAAACAATAATAACAAAATAATATATAATATATATAATAATATATTTTTTTTAATCTACCATTGTTAAGTAAGGCTTTGTTTCTAAGATGACGAAGTAACAACAACAAATTTAATCATTGATGAGTTGTAGTTACCTGCTAGTTACTTTTGTTAGATTAAATGCAAATCAAAAATAAACAAATTAAAGTACTATTTATTTATTTTAATTAAATACTTCACTTACATCAACAGAACATAACTATAGGATTAATGCACATGACAATAAAAGTGTAACAAAACTAATTTTGTTTTGAGCAGCAAAAAAAAAAACACGTTTGGTAGAGGTTTTCGGCAAGTGCCTACCTCAGTACTTAGTTTCCCTATATCCGTGGACCACCCCACAGGACCCAATTTCGGAATTAAAAAATAGCCTATGTCACTCAGGAATAATGTAGCATTCTATTGGTGAAAGAATTTTTCTAATCGGTTCATTAGTTTCGGAGCCTATTCGGTACAAACAAACAAAACAATCTTTCCTCTTTATAATATTAGTATAAGCGCACGGTTGGCGCAGTGGTTGAGCGATTGACTGCTGCGCTGCGTGTCGCGGGTTCGATTCCCGCACGGAACAAATATTTGTAGGACCTACAGATAGTTGTGTGCTGTGTATGTGAGTTTATATGTTTGTAAACGCACCCACGATACAGGAAGAAATTCCTAGTGTGGGACAACGTTTAAAAAAAAATAGTATAGATAAGCGAATGAAAAAAAAACAAGCACTTTATTCCACTTGTGTGCGCGCGTATCTTGTCTTGCGAAGAAAAAAGTGTACACTAGTATAATATTTACTATTTACCAATACGTAGCGTTGTTTGCCTATCAACTGGTACTTCCCCTAAAACCCCTGTAATGTTGACATGGTTTTATCCAAGGGTTGCAGAAAAAAATATTTCCTGTTAATTTTTAATGAGTCTGAAATATAGCTGAGACAGGCTACTCGTCCTGCTGCAGGGCAAAGGCGTCTTCTCATGCAGAAAGGCACGAGCATTCATCACATTGGCTTTAACACTTAATACTTTTTTTTTGTATTTATTCTTCTTATGTATGTTTATCATAATTTTTTTATGTGGTGTAAAAAAGTATTAATCAGTGTATTGCCTACCCACCTATCTCTTTCGCTAACTGTACTTACAATCAAAAAGAATTTTCTTACGCTAAATTTCAATTTCAGTTCGCGACTTACAAGTTGTAAGGTCGTGGATTCAAACCCAGGCAGGCGCTTTACTTTGTGTTAATTATTTCATCACCACTGCTCTCAAAACGGTGAAAGAAAACATCGTGAGGAAACCGGCATGTCTTAGAACCAAATATTTGAAGACTTGTGACATCCACCAACCCGCACTGAGCCCGCGTGGTGAATAGTGACCCGTTCCCTCCCACAGAGAAGAAGGCCTGTGCCGCAGCAGTGGAAAAATTAAAAGCCTGATGATGATGAAATTTCAGTTAACAAGAGACTCTAGCCAGACATTTTGTTTAGATCCCAAAGTCACTGATGAAGACACACTATACCTTCACTTGGAGTTACTAAAACCCCGTCACCCAACGTGCCCGATCCTTCCAACAAGACGCGATTTAATGCCTCGTTCAGTCCACCAGTCCACTAGCATGTAATGATGTAACGACTGTAACTAGCTCGTATCGATCAAACCCGACCTCATGCGTCCCGCACGTGCTCTTCAACACGTCAGTAACGGTCCAGTAAGGTGAAGGGTATTGCTGTGAAGCTATTAGACGAGTGTTACATGACTGGGTGACCTCTGGACTTTGGGTCAATCAGCTGTGTAACTGTGAAGCAGGGAAAGTATATATACACTCTTATTTATAAAAATCTCGACGGTGTCTATCAACAGCTTAGGATGCATAATTCTTTTCTATACAGAATTTGAATTAAGAATATTTTAATCAGTTGCATGAAGCGCCCTCGACGCGGTCAAACGGTTTGATTCAAACACGTAGATTTTTGGTTTGAGTCAAACCGTTTTGATCGTTTACACAGCTAGTTTGAAAGGTTTGTCAAACAAAATTGGTTTAAGACAAACCAACATCTTCGTGTTTGAATCACATTGTTTGACTGTCTCAGGGGCGCTTAACCCCGTTGAGATTTTTATAAATAAGTCCCTTTAATGTTTAGGCGGCTGTCTTTTGTTTATTTTTTAAAGGTGTTTTTCTGGTGGTTGTGAGGACCAAGCGATTTTTGACCGATGTGTTTTAATTACGGTTTACTGTATTGATAGCGATTGTCTCTATAGTACCTACTCTACCTGTGTTGTTGAGTGATAACCCAAACTGTTGTTTAAGATAGTCCTTTCCGTTTTTAGTTCCGAAATTTTTAGCACGGTTCAGAGAACCCTTATTCGTCGAGGAAGAAGTCTGGGCTAATCGCCGAAACCCTAACAAGAAAAGTGCCAAGGATAATGTTTAAAATAATCACTTTTTCGCTAATACCTATAAACTAAAGTTAGCTATATTTTCCCATTTGTGAGTGGATGATCAGTACCAAAACTTATTTGTCATAACTCGAAGTTTTAGTTTTTAGTGGTAATTACTACGAAACCACATCGCGACCACAGGTTTGTACTAACGCTATTTGACACGTAGGTGCCACTACGTTTTACCTGTTGTTTTAAAGAAGGTATATTTTTTCGTACACATACATCATCTGCCTAGCCTTTTCCCAACTATATTGGGGTCGGCTTCCAGTCTTACCGGATTCAGCTAAGTACCAGTGTTTTACATGGAGCGACTGCCTATCTGACCTCCACAACCCAGTAACTGGGTAACACGGTACCTCTTGGCAAGACTGGTGTCAGATCTCAAGCTTCTGACTACCCGTAACGACTGCCAAAGATCTTCAAATGACAGCCGGGACCAACGGCTTAACGTGCTTTCCGAGGCACGGAGGAAACTCGGTATTTTGAAATGGTCACCCATCCACGGACCGACCTCGTCAAGCGTTGCTTAACCTTGATGATCGACCCGTGCGGCTGTTATTATTTAGCCACGAGCTCCTTCGTACAGATACATCAATTTATTTAAATCAAATATTTTTTCTTTGTCCAAACATGACTACATAACAAATTGTCAGCATGAAGACATGTTAGGATACAAAATAATAGAACGTGGACAATGCCATGCAAATATTAATAAAGAATACAATTCAAATTAATAATTCTAAACAACATAAGCATTTGTTTACTAGAGAACTGCGTTCTCTGGAAGTTTTAAAACATGCATAAAAGAGCTGGGTTAGGTAACCTAGCACTAACGTGTCGGGGCCTTATATTACATCTGAACTAATATTATAAAGAGGAAAGGTTTGTATTTTTGTATGTAACGAATAAACCTAAAAACCACAGGACCAATTTAAAAAATTCTTTCACTGTTGGGCAGCTACACTATCCCCGGGTGACAAAGGCTACTTTTTATCCCTGTATTTCCACGGAAACGGGAACTACGCGGGTGAAACCGCGAAGCGTCCGCTAGTTTGAAATATGAGGGTACTACAGGCACGCCTCTGCCCAACCCTTGTGCGAGTACAGTCGTGATGTGCTGTCACATTATGTGCATCTTACTAATATTATAAAATGCGAATATTTGGATGGATGGGTGTACGTTTGTTACTCAATCACGTCAGAACAGCTGAAGGGTTCTGGATGACATTTGGCACAGAGATAGATTAGAGTCTGGTATAAAATACTTATCACGCGGGCGAAGCCCCTGGCAGAAGTTAGTTGGTATACCATACATTTCGAGTGGTATTTTGCACCTCGTAAAAATAACATAAAACCGGCCAAGTTCGAGTCGGACTCGCGCACGAAGGGTTCCGTACCATTATCGCAAAAAAACGGCCAAAAAATCTTTCATTCATCATTTTCATCATTTTTAGTATTTGTTGTTACAGCGGCAACAGAAATACATCATCTGTGAAAATTTCAACTGTCTAGCTATCACGGTTCATGAGATACAGCCTGGTGAGAGACGGACAGACAGACAGACAGACGGATCGCGGCGTCTCAGTAATAGGGTCTCGTTTTTACCCTTTGGGTACGGAACCCTAAAAAGGTGAACTAAAATTAGAAGAAAAGAACAGCAAAGATCTGAACTACGGTATTTATTTCTTAAACTGTCGTAAGTAAAATTATTCGCAACCATCACGTAAAGAAAAATAGCATTTTGTTTTAGGGCAACCTAACGTCTTAATTTAATACTTCAATTAAAGATTCTCAGACATGTGTTCATTATGTTTACTAATGACAAACAATAGAAAAAAGATAATGATCTAATAATTATACCTTCCTATCCATAACTTACTAATTATTATTATTCACATTCATCTACAGGATTTATATTTCTCATTTTATTTTTAGTTAGTAAGTAATACGTAAGATTATCTTAAATATTTAGAATAGATACCATTACTTTAATAACATTCGCCTCGTGGCGGCTCGTTTATATAATCTTCAGCAACATTAATATGACAAAAAACCCCATCTCAATAAATTATCATGGGTAATGATTGGACTTCTAATGCTCTTGGGAAATTCCAGGAAAATAGACCCATAGAACGAGAACACTTGTAAAATCTAATTTTGTTAAGGCGTATTCCCCAATGTAAACGCGGTACTGGCCGTGCGCCCGTTCAGTGCCAGAATATCAACATTGGACCTCCTTTTGGACAGTTTTGCAAGAAAATGTTTTTTGATTTACAAATACTATGTAGGTTAAAAATAAATTCTAACCATCAATTTTTATAATATTTATAATTTTCGTAGTCGTTTTAGAGGAGTATGCAAAAGAAGCGGAAAAATATCGTATTGTTAATTCTTTTTTTAAAGCAAATGTTTTAGTCATACGAAAACACCTTGTTTTACAAATAATGTACATGAATCAATAATAAATATATTTTCTTCAAACCTAGCCGTTTATAGGAGTATGCTTTAGAAAGTAACCATTTTACGGTACGAAAGCGGAGTAAGGTTCTTAAGCGCGAATATTTTATTTCATATACAGCGTAGATATGTATCGGTACATTAGGTATCATTCGGCATTTGGCGTACCGCTCCGCGTAGCACTCGGTGTAGCGTTCGGCGTAGCGCTACGTGTAGCGATCAGCGTAGCACTCGCTGTAGCGATCAGCGTACCACTCGGTGTAGCGTTCGGCGTAGCGCTACGTGTAGCGATCAGCGTAGCACTTGGCGTAGCACTCTCGTAGTTAAAAAAAATGTCTTCCTAATCTTTCCAAATTTTTATTTTAAAATACTATTTGCCATCTTAAAATATATTTTCTGTTGTCAAAAGCAAGATAAATTATTCAGTTAGTAACCTACCGTTTATAAATCATGTTATTACTAAACTGAAAAGGGCTAACCTAAGTAAACACGCATTTGGAATTAACCAGCGTATAATTTATACTATTTACCACGTATTATTTGGGTATTTATTATCCAACTAAACTTTTCAAGTGCTTTCTTTACCTACATATCGTAAGACACTTGAGCAATGACTGCGTCACTTATTCCAAAATATTTCACTAGAAAGCTGTTTAAGAACTAGACTTTCTCTAGCCGTCAAGATAAGATAAATTTTGGGTCATTTTTATAGGTAGAGGTGACAATTTTAAATAATGATTGATTTATAAACGAGTATGCAAATCTCAAAGTAGGTAACTATTTGCATGTCTAGCAAACTGGCGCCGGCGCCAATTGACAAGAACGAATCTAATTATCCCACTATGCATTTGGAAGATACCAGATGCATGTAACAAAGAACTATAACGAAACTAGGAAATTACTGAGAAAGACAACAATGCTTTAGATTTTTCTCTGTCTACAAATTTACCACTAATATTAGTTATTAGTGGTAAATTTTGGCTTTATTTTCGAAAAGTACATCCGCATCCCGCCAATAGTCATGGTTCTTACGGAATTGGCCACGGGGCGATGCAGCGAGAAAAAGCAAGAGCATATCCAAAACAAAATAAAAGAATAGAATAGTGAATTTGCGATCTTCCATCGTTTTGGCATATTTTCACAGTCGTGTTAAATTACTCTCTAATTAACACTTTTATTTAATTAACATAGTTTTTAGGGTTCCGTGCCGTATCCAAAGGGTAAAAACGGGACCCTATTACTAAGACTCCGCAATCCGTCTGTCTGTCTGTCCGTCTGTCACCAGGCTGTATCTTATTGAAATTTTCACAGATGATGTATTTCTGTTCTCACTAGCTATAACAACAAATACTAAAAACAGAATAAAATAAATATTTAAGTGGGGCTCCCATATAACAAACGTGTTTTTTTTGCCGTTTTTTGCGATAACGGTACGGAACCCTTCGTGCGCGAGTCCGACTCGCATTTGGCCTGTTTTTTCTTCTACTTCTCCAAATCTTTGTCTGACACCTGCCCGCATAGTTTCAAGTTCTACTTTCGAGTAGGTGACAAAGTAATTAGATTGTGTAAATTAAAACGCCTAATTTTTTTAAGGTATTATATATTTACTGAACAAAGACTTTAGTCAGACACGCACTAGGTACCTTACCTAGCAAATTATTTCCTGGTATTTTTAATATGCCAGTGACAACAAGGACACAATGATAAGTTCTGTAAGATATCAAACAATACCAGAAGTAAACGGTACAAGTAAGTCATGTCTCTGCTAATGCCAATTTCGTAAGAACACAATTCTGCTCTATTTTTTATGTTGACAGATACTTATTAATCATGGTGCAACTGTGCTTTACAACGATTACACAGCTATTAGATATTGCTATTTATTACTCAGGGATGTAATAGGCTAAGCTATTGTTCTAAGACATTGGTGCCCAACCTTTAGTCTGCGGTCTCCGCAAGAGCTAAACTAAGAACCGCGAAAAATGAGAAATTACAAACTTTTCAACTGCATAATAATATTGATGAAAATTGATTTAAAGCACAAGAGCTAAAACATGGTCTGCAAAAGATTTAAAATTACAAACTTTTCAACAGTGTGATTTATAGTTTCTATCAGAAATTTCGTGTGGTCAATGAAAATGCTCGTTAGTTTTGATTTAAAATAATAGATAGGTGTGCTACAACTTTTGAATTTATTGATATGAGTTTATAAATTTTCTTCTGGATCCTGCTTTCAACAAAGTGGTCCCAGGTCAAAAAGATTGGGAACCACTGTTCTAAATGGAACTATTTTCTTATTTTCATTGCGATCACTCGATAACACCACAAACCCTAGCGTATCGCGTGCTTAACAGCTTATGCAACGAGTAATTAGACTCCTATTAGGTCAATTATTTGCAATGCGGTCACGTGATCGCGGGTGTGTTGGCGAAATAGATCAGATAATTTCATCCAGTTTCAAGAACGAAAATTATCGTGTGTACAAATACAAATGCGTTTCAGCTGCTCTGAATGATGGTATAAATTTTTGACAGCTAATTGCATCACTAGATTTGCGTTTAATTAGCGACGCGCCTATAATGTATTTCCAGAAACCGAGAGCTAGAGGAGAATTATAGCCACGCTAAGTTGCGTTCTAAGATGAGGTCTAAGTGTTTATCTATACAATTATTATAATAATACACGAACTGAATCTTATCAACCTTAAACGTCGTTTTATGCTTCACTTTTTAAACTTACGGGTAGCAGTAACTTGATGACCTTACCCTACAGGTTGTGAGCGTATTTTAAGCAACAGGGAAATCTCACAACATTCATCTTAATATTGTAAACGTGACAATTAATTCGAGGAAGTGATTTTCGACCACAGATATTACGAACTTTATGACTCATTCTGATTATATTTTACATGAATATTAAAATACAGAGTTATTTATTCTTACAGGTGAACAAACTGTTTTATTTTCCTTTTTGTACCTGGACTGTTGTGAATTATTTTTAACGCTATTCATATTTAAATGGCTATAGTCACTCGATCTAACAAGAATACAGATAATAAAATATGAAAAAAAAGTAAAGATCGGTTTCAGTTTTAACTGAGCAATAAGTTTAGAATTAATATTTGTTTCGGGATATTTACCATGTATGTTTTGTTTTTTGTTGAGAGCTTGATATTTCGGCACCGTTATAAGCGCCATGATCACGAGAGCTAAAGTCTTTGCGGGTGGGTGATATTTACGAGCTGACATATCTGTCTACCCTCTTCTTCGCTCGTTTTTCACGCTCGATAATAAATATTAATTCTAATGATTGTAATTCTAATATCCCGAAACAAATATTAATTTTAATGATTGTGACCATGTTAGCTTAAAACTTATAAGAGCAATAAGTTTATTTGAAGCATATATAGATGTCGGTTCATCGACATTTATAGGTCTCGCTTATGTTGCTCTATAGTTAGCTCTACATAATTATATATACAGACTGATGTATAAATCGTATCTAGGTTAATGGTATTATAGTTTAATCCTTGCTCAATAACAAAAGATTATAATAGGTGAGGTAGGTACTAAATAAAGATTGAAGATTTTTCCGAGCACAATCCCTGAGCGGGTGAAGGGATAGATTTAGGCGTAGTTTCTAGATAGTAAATTATCCCAATGTAAAGGTGACAAAGCGTTTAAGCGTCTGTTATTGGGTCAATTAAATTTCAACAGCCAATCGTAAACTTTCGTTTTTTTTTTGTGACGCGTCCTGATTTTTTATTGTACATTTTATTGTACATTTTATTGTTAATACGAAAAAAGCTTGTTTAAAAAAATATATTTTTAATGAGTAAATTATTACAAGCTTTTAATTAACTTGCAATGTTTCAAGCTTTTAATTAACTTGCAATGTTTCAAGCTTTTAATTACCTTGCAATGTATGTATGTTTGTATGTAAGTGTGTTCGGGTCAAATCTTGCAACTGAAGTTTTAAAGCAGTTATTCTTCACCGATTAAGATGAAATTTTGCATACACGTTTAGTTTGGATGACAATGCATGGTTAGATAAGTGACGTCATTCTAAATCCAATATGGCGGACGGCCCAAGATGGTGGACTAGTTATTCTTGCTAGACACCGGTTGTAAGCAACAATGACATTGGCATAATTTTGCTACTAAAAACATCGATTATATTCGTATGTCGTCAGTGGAAACTAGAATATTGACTCAGCGATGTATGTCGCAGTGATTTATCATTGTTTGTCGTAATTCTCCTGTTTGAGCTCGAGATTGTTGATCAGAGATAGCGGCAGGATGCTGTCGCTTGTCAACTACTGAACTGCCACTTCGAGATGAATCAACATGAGATAAACGTGCGAAAATAGACGAAGTTCACAGAAATACGCATAAACAATTAACTGACAGAAGTAATCATAGACTCATATATTGTTTCTCATTTTATCATTACTTTCAATAAGATCTTGATCATTATTTAGATATCATTTGGAAATGCTTTTAATTTGGTAAGTTTTTTACACGTTTTATTTTTTCATGTACGGTTTCGCCCTCATAGATAATTATATTTTTTGGAAACATAACTGGTTCTTGTCGATGAAAAAAGATAGAGGAGTATCTATGGCTAGGCTTTGTGATGGCTTACATACTTCGATTACTGCGTCTTGGAACAGTTTCAGAATCAGGTCATTGAGTATTATATTGTTAGGTCTGTTAGGTTAGGTTAGCCTATTAAGGACCACTTTACACCTCCGCAAAGGCCGGACAAACTTGTTAAAATTTACTCATTGCAAATATGCGTCATTTTTAATGAATTTCACAAAACTTTGTAAGGTTCCATCTTGTTATTTTTAAATCGTGGAAGTCATGTTAGCTACATAATAAATGATATAAACAACACGAAGTAAACCGAAGACGATTTATCTAATTTCAAGAAGGAAATATAAGGTCCTGCGATCCTGTCCTACATTGATGTGATTCATCTCGCTAAGTAAATAATGATGGATAATAAAGAGCGATCACTTGTTGAAATAGGCCGCACTGGCTCCTCGTACGTGCTCTAACAAACATAGGGCTTCGTCTAACAGTTTCAAAGTATCTCAATGTAAAAGAACCGAGGAAAACATGTTCCGAATATAAAGATTTTCACTTAATTACAAATGAGGGAAAAATTTTAGATTGTTTCTTACATTATGACGAAGATACGACACGAACCGTTGACACGTTAGTGTAAGATTTGGCGGGTGACTAAGTTGGTGCTAATGGTCGCGCTGAGGTCTGTGTGAGGGTCGTGAGGAAGCAATTATCATGGTTCACTTACCGGTCGGTCTGTAGTGCCTCTCCTGCTTCTTCGTGAGGTGAAGGTGTTCCGCCACTTGTGGTGGCTATGAACAAATACTTTGGATGAGGGGTGAAAAAGTGAACTTAAGGCTAGAGTGGTCGCTCAGAGAACACTCTCGAAAGAGTGTGTAGCCTCACGTCGGTATCTCCTCTATATATCGAGCGACAGGCCTCGAGCAATCAGCATCGACAATCCTAAGGCAAATACGACGCAAAGCACCTAAATACTGTTTGTTTAAAGATTTGTTACGTCAACGTTCAGTGAAAAGTTTCTAAGCCATGGTTTTCTGGGGATTTGAGAAAAAATTGTAGTTGTGTCCGTACGTCATGATCGTGTTATATGCTTTTACTTACATTAGGTCGTTTTGACCGATTCGGTTGCAGCACGTATGCGGTCACCGACTAGTGTAAACGGGTTTTCGGTAAACCGTATTTGACCACAGCCCGTATTCGGTCACCGATTAGTGTAAACAGGTTTTCGGTTAGCCGTATTCGGTGACCGAACACGGCTGACTTATTAAAACGCATCACTCATTGTGAATGGCTGAATGCAGTCGCCGAATCCGGTAAACCGACAACCTAAACGAATACGGTCGCCGTAACAGCCCAATTCAACTGAAAATGGTCGCCGTATACGGTGGCCAACCTAAGAATGTGTCCACATCTGGCGAAAGCGCCGCTAGCGACTCACTCAGTGCTCGTGCACTGCACGCGTGCAGTTACTGCAATTGTTTGGTGTGCCTTTTTAGCGCAACTCATACATGGATTGCACAGTGGGCGCGCGCATGCAGTTCCGTTTGCTTTCATACTGTATATCAGCGCGCCCGTGCGCGGCTCTTGCACTGTTCCCGCACGGCGCGATGCTGGCGTGCGAATTTGAAATGCATGCTCGTAGCTCGCGAGCGGGTCGCTAGCGGCGCAATTGAGGCGCATTCGCTAGATGTGGACAGGGCCTAATGTAAGCGCGCCATTAGTTTAGCCAATTAATGTAGGTTTAAGTTACTTCTTCGATTGCTTTATAAATTGCTCTCAGAGCTCTAGACAAGTGACACTCTATCAACGAAAGCGTGGCGATAGCGATTGGAAAAATGTCGAAAATGTATGGCACGTGATTGTCACGTGAACCACTATCGAAATATCACGCGATCAATCCCCTTATATTTTGGTATTTCGTCCATCGCCTACCCTGTCATCGAGTTAAACTTTCCTAGAGCCTCTACAGCTTATACATATAAGTTATTCGATAAACCCAGTGTATCGAATAACTTATGTGATTTCATTCGCACGATTATACCCACCGACCTGCCCACACACGATGCCTTAACCTAAGGGAATACATCCTGATTTCCCGATGGTTTACATCTATCGGCCAGCCTTGATGCGACATATTAATGAATACTATTACGAGGTATATTTACATCATTTTCTTTTTTTTTTGAAATTATTATGCTTTTTTATGTTTCGGATAAAAAGCCTGTCCAGGCGAAAAAAGCGGTTTCTGAAACGAATATTGATAGAAGGACACGCGCTTCACTAGTGGCCCGCCCCGGCCTTTCCCGGTTCATAACAATTTATAGTTTATAACCTTCTGGAATAATATATCTTTCAAATGGAATGATTTTGTCAAATGGTGAAAGATTTTTTCAAATAGGTTTAGTAGTTCCAGAGATTAGGCTACACGTATAAACAAACTCACAAAATTCGGGCTCTCTCTTAAGGTTACACTAGTCGATCATTCTTCCATACAAACGTAGTTTGGCGATTACTCCACTATTTGACCATGTACATTCAAAATAAAAACTGATATCAATTTGTCTCATCATTATCTAGCCCTGTATGGAAACAAAAAAATAAAAGAGAAAAATATTTGAATGTTATGAGCGTCGAAAGTTCCATATTTCAACACTAATTTTTACGCATCTTTGGGCGGAAATAAATACAAAAAAAAATGCAAAACGGCTACCATAGAGGTATACTAGATTAGTAGTTCAACAATGTAAATCATTTTATTTTGAAAGTATAAATTTATAAATTTTTTCAAGATATCTAGACTCCCAAAGCTCTGTTTATAAAATTTTCGCGATCGTTTTCTTCCTAAATCTTCATCCATTTGATTACTAACTTGCAAAAGTGCTAATTCGTACGCGAACTAGCTTCTTACTGCTCATCACAGCATCTATCTCTTTTGCACGTGCTGTCGGATGAGATAGCAGGCATTTTAACCCCGCGCACAAAATAGTTCTTGCCGTCGACTAGTGTAACCTTAATAATCTTAGTTAATATATTCGTAATAGGCATTTCAAGGAGCATAAAACAATGAAAATATTGTGTAAATATAAAGAAAACTTGATAGCTTGATAGAACATTTACAGTCAACCTACAAAGTGACGATAATAACCGATAAATATTAATTGAAACTTACTCAATGGCAGTCATTGTTGGGTGAACTACTGAAACAATTACTTACTTTTCATGTTATAATCGATCTATGATTATAGGTACTTAATCGTATTTCAAGGGAACACGGTAACTTCATTCATGCGCTTAAACTATGGCTTGAACCGTCGCCGCTTCGTTAATCTTGTTTAAGGCGCCACCCCGAGCAAAACGCCGCGCTAGTTGAATTTTGTGCAGTTTAAGAGCTATCTATTCTTTATTTAAAAAGAAATATCAATTAATAAAAATAAATTAAATTTCTACATAATGTTGATTCTAAAATGGTAGTACACTTTTTTTTTTTAAAGAGGTATATGTGTCACTAATCTCCTTCCAACAAAACCATAAAAATGTGAAATAATTATTGATAGCATGCATCTTCTCGTAAAGTATTCATTAATTATTTTTTATACTAACACTAATGGATAGAAAATTTGATAAAGAACATTTTGTAAGTTTTATATTTTTCCAAAGAACAATATTCGATTTTATAAAGATTTTATTCTAAAATCTGGGCGTATTCACTACTGTAATTCATGCGCCACCAGTGCCGCTAGGCCAATAGGAATGCTCATATCTCATGCTGATTTTTTGGTCAGGGTACGGCCTTAAGACCCAGGACCACCACCACCACTACCATCCACCTGTAGCCAAGTTGACAATCTACAATCGATTACTACTAACTAGCGTTAGTAGAAAACGAATCAATTTATGGGAATGACACATTTGAACGTTAAGTCACGTGTTCAGACCATACAAATAGAAGGCGTTAACGATTGTAGAAAGAGATTCGATACAAAACGTTTTGTAGCTTGGCTACAGGTGCACAGAGGCATTAGTGCGAGTTTTTAATGACGAGCAATCGCGTTAATATAAACGTCAATGTGTATTAAAATTGGTTAAGTGCCGTCTGGTGATGGAAAGGAGATACCTCTTTTTTTGTATACATTTTAACATAAGAGATCGTTAACGTTATTACGAGTGAGTACGTAAAAAAACTCGGAATAAACACTCCAGTGTGCTTATTCCGAGTTTTTTTTTAACAAATTGACGTTTAAAGAGCTGGATCTGGACGTCATTGTAGTGCATTTATTGAATTTCATAAGTTTGACAAATGATTTTTGGGTTTTTCTATTTGGGAATTTGGATGTTGGTGGTGCGACACCCACGTGTATCGGAACACACGTGAAGGCCAGCTCCTGATTAAGGCGTATATATTCCCCAATGTTAACGCGGTACTGGCCGTTCGCTCGCTCGGTGCCAGAATATCAATATTGGATCTCCTTGGACATCTTTAAAACTTCAAATCAAAAGCTATGTAGGTTAAGAAGAAATTCTAACCATATTTTTTTTTGTAAAAATTTATATTTTTGAACATCCATTCGTTTTGGTGGTTTTGGAAACGAAAAAATATCGTGTTATTAATTATTTTTTAAAGCAAAAGTATTAGTCGTACGAAAAAAATTACTTAGCTGAATCCGGTAAGACTGGAAGCCGACCCCAATATAGTTGGGAAAAGGCTAGGTAGATGATGATTAGGCGTACGAAAAAACCATGTTTCACAAATAATGTAAATGAATCAATCATAAGTACGTCGCATTGGTAAACTTGCACAGTAACGTACATCGCAGTAAAGAACTTTCGCAACAACGAACGTCGCGATAGTAAACTTTCGCAACAACGAATGTCGCGATAGTAAACTTTCGTAACAACGAACGTCGCGATAGTAAACTTTCGCAACAACGAATGTCGCGATAGTAAACTTTCGTAACAACGAACGTCGCGATAGTAAACTTTCGTAACAACGAACGTCGCGATAGTAAACTTTCGCAGTAACGTACATCGCGTCTTGTTTAACGTACATAGAGCAGTGGTGGCCCAGTGGTATGGGCCGCGACTTACAAGTTGTAGGTCGCGGGTTCGAACCCAGACAGACGCTTTACTTTGTGTAAATTATTTCATCACCACTGCTCTCAAAACGGTGAAGGAAAACATCGTGAGGAAACCGGCATGTCTTAGACCCAAAAATTCGAAGACATGTGACATCCACCAACCCGCACTGGGCCCGCGTGGTGGATTACGGCCCATCCCCTCTCACAGAGAGGAGGCCTGCGTCCCAGCAGTGGGAACATTAATAGGCTGATGATGTGATGTACATCGCGGTAATGAACTTCGCAACAATGGGGTACACTCGTACTTTTTTTTTCAAACCTTGTAACCTAGCCGTTACTAAGGAGTATGCTTTAGAAAGTAAACGTTTTACGGCACTAAAGTGGAGTAAGGGCCTTAAGATGAGGACAGAACGATGGGGCAGGACGCTGTCGTGCCAGATTACCGTCCCATCGGGCTAAAGGAACAGACAATTCATGTGTGTTTGCGCACACCTTGTGCATTTTAATACTTCCTGCTTACTTAGATGCCTAATCTCTTTTGAAATTGGAGCCTTTAAGGCAAGAACGAATAGATTCCTACTAGGCAGTCATCGATTTCCATCAGGTGAGATAGTGCTCAACCGCAAGGTAATCAATATAAATATTTAAAAAAATGGCGTCAATGGAATAAGTTTGTAGCTCCTTGGTGCGATCACTTGCAGTGAATTCTGCCCTTAGGTTCAAAATAATCAGACAGTGGGATATTTGATTAAGAACAGGTCAGTATGTCTACGACGTCGACGACACGGTTGGCGTAGTGGTTGAGCGATCGGCTGCTGCACTGCGTGTCGCGGGTGCGATTCCCGCACGGAACAAATATTTGTATGACCCCCAAACAACTATAGTTTCGGATCTGGGTGTCTTGTTAAATATTTTTAAACGCACCCACGATACAGAAAGAAAATCTTAATGTGGGGCAAAGCTTTTATTAAAACAAACAAACAAAACTGTATGACAAAATGTATTGACGATAGAAAAAGATCTGAAGTAGAATAGTCATGTGTTACAGAAATGAACACCTATAGCACGAGCTATTCATAAATCAAAGAATGCGTCAACGGAGAATTATTTTGGTGATAAAAATCTTAACCATACTTTAAATATAATAAAAATATTTGTATAACGATAATGAACCCAGTTTTAATTCCTTGTAAGTAGCCCTAAATTTAAAGATAAGAGTTGGCTTCCAAAACAAAAAACGTAGTTTCGATAGATTGCGAAGAATAAAATGATATCATTGAGTAAACGTTTGTATCTTTGTCTTGTACCGATGATGATGACGTAGGTCAGGTAAATCGACTCAGTTGTTTAGGCAAGCTACGGAGAAATTAATATACGCTAATACTTAAGTCGATATTATACGCCCCAATGATAACGCAGTACTGGCCGTGCGCCCGCTCGGTGTCAAAATATCAATATTGAACCTCCTTTTGAACAGTTTTGTTTGCAAAATATTATTTTTATTATTAAAAGATTTACATATTTCGGGAACGTATCGTTACTTAGCTATATCGGCGTTACGTGAATCGCGAAAATGAATACTTGGTTAACTTTGTTGGAGTTAGTTTATTCAAGATAAATTACAAAGAATAAGAGTGCCGACCGACCGCTTCCCTAGACCGAATAAGACTGAATGAATCTTCACAATTGTTGAAAGCTGGGATGCGATCGGGCGGCACGTTACACAAAGGTTTTTACAGCTATAATGGGTTGCACAATAAATATAGAAAGCTATACATTAACAAAAAGAACCGTCGGCATCATTACAGAAACCTTAGCTAAATTCTTAAAACTAAGATAATAAAGTCATTGTTCCAAAGGACCCTTGCACATTACAATAAACTATTACAACATGCTATAACATCTGCGCGCAGGCCGTGAGAAATCTTAAACTAACGGTAATTAACAGTTAACTTAAAATATTATTTATATGCAAGTTCCCTAAAGTAATATGTATTCTATTAATAAACAATTAATGGAGTCGCTACAACTTTCGGGAACGTATCGTTACTTAGCTATATCGGCGTTACGTGAATCGCGAAAAGAATACTTGGTTAACTTTGTTGGAGTTAGTTTATTCAAGATAAATTACAAAGAATAAGAGTGCCGACCGACCGCTTCCCTAGACCGAATAAGACTGAATGAATCTTCACAATTGTTGAAAGCTGGGATGCGATCGGGCGGCACGTTACACAAAGGTTTTTACAGCTATAATGGGTTGCACAATAAATATAGAAAGCTATACATTAACAAAAAGAACCGTCGGCATCATTACAGAAACCTTAGCTAAATTCTTAAAACTAAGATAATAAAGTCATTGTTCCAAAGGACCCTTGCACATTACAATAAACTATTACAACATGCTATAACATCTGCGCGCAGGCCGTGAGAAATCTTAAACTAACGGTAATTAACAGTTAACTTAAAATATTATTTATATGCAAGTTCCCTAAAGTAATATGTATTCTATTAATAAACAATTAATGGAGTCGCTACAGTACTCCCCTGCCAGTGATCGAGATCACGAAAAATTGGCCTGGTAGCTCCATTAATTGTTTATTAATAGAATACATATTACTTTAGGGAACTTGCATATAAATAATATGTATTCTATTAATAAACAATTAATGGAGTCGCTACACATATGATTTACATATGATTTAGTTATGAAGAAATTTTAGCCATCAATTTTTCTGTGTAAAAATATTTTTAAACATCCAATTCGTTTTGGAGGAGTATCCAAAAGTAGAGAAAACTAGCGTGTTGTTAATTATTTTTTTAAAGCAAAACTATTTGTTATACAAAAAAACATGTGTTAAAAATAATATACATGAAACAATAATAAATGTTTTTTTTTTCAAACCTTTTAACCTAGCCGTTACTAAGGAGTATGCTTTAGAAATTTACCGTTTTACGGCACTAAAGCGGATGTAGGCCCTTAAATTATGCACATACTGAGATAGACATGCATAGACTGCATATCGTATCGTTACCGAAAGCGTTAAGGCAATTACGGCTTTTGGCTTTGCTGTAGTCGGTGAAAAAGTATCTACATCACAGATGCGCGTGTTAAAAAAGGGAGTAAAATACGATCAATATTCGTACTTTGATCAGTTTCATTTAGCATTATCGGCACCGGACATTCACCGAAATCTAGAAAAATTACTAATTGTTAAACTATTGAGCTGTCAAAAAATTTGGCAAAGTATTTTTTTCTTAAATTATGTGTGAAAAAGTGGCACTCTTGGTTGATAGACACCGACTTCCAAAAATAAAGTTATTTTTCACTTTGTAGTTTTCTTATTTGGAAGTCGGTAGTATTTTTTTGTAAAAAAGTTTTTTTATTAGAACTACAATTTATTTTATTTCGCAAAACAAAGAAATAAACTTGTGTCGAATACAGATGGGGGGACATTTTTTTTACGCTTCTTTTTCATACTCCTCCAAAACGCTTTGTATACATATTTTTACAAAGAAAAATTTTTGTTTAGAATTTCTTCCTAACCTACATAGGAATACCTTTATAATTTTTTTATACCTTCATTTTGATTTACATATAAATCAAAAAATATTTTGCAAACAAAACTGTCCAAAAGGTCTAATATTGATATTCTGCCATCGAGCGGGCGCACGGCCAGTACTGCGTTAACATTGGGGAATATTATACGCATTAGATATAACTGGCGAAATTTGGATGTACTTTAGGTGCTACTCTGCCTGACTCTTCGGGGAATAAAGGCGTTATGGTATGTTTATACCTAAACTATTTCTTAGATGGATGGTAGGAAATAGTTATTTTTAATTACTCTAGATTTAGATTTTGATCAATAAATTAATTTTAAATACCTATTCATTAAATATGTTTGGCAGAATGAATATTTTGCTCTTGCCTTTTTGCGTTACGACGTGACAGCAAATAGCACATACGCAGTAGATATGCCCGAGGAACTATGGACTATTAGTTAATCTGTGGATATGCTGAGCGCCCTTGAATAAGCGCCATTTTATTAATTTCTTGCTTGGTTCAGGTACCTATATTTTTTAATTTCCTCGCACAATGCATAGTAAAATGTTGTATGATACACGTGCGTAAGATGATTTCCGACTCGTGTCGGTTTATCCACTCACTCGGTTCGCTCGCTCGTGAGTTAAAATACATCGGAAATCACCTACTTTCCGCACTTGTAGCATAAATAACTATATCTCTAGAAAAAGTTGAAATTGAATCCGAATGCAGTTTTGTATCAAGATATATTTTAATTGAACCGTATAATCCACTCGAAAAAAACCATAGCGTTAGTTTAAATAGACAAATCAATGTTTTTTTTTGGAATCACATTTAATGGAAATTGCAGATTTTTAATTCACTTGACATCATTCGTGAATGAACTCTAGCAAGAAAGAAGAAATTACAGGCGTTTAACACAATAACCCCACAATTATTCTATCGTCAGAAAACATCGTTAAAAACCTAAAGATGGGAAGGATTTAGGGCTTAATCATGTCGATAAAAAGTGTGGAGTTTCTTGTCCGTTATTGTCCGTTCTTCTCCGTAACAAGCTACTTGCCGAAAGGACGGCCGTAGAATCAATTACTTTTAAATTTAAATTTTTGACGTTCGAAAGTGACCTAATTGAAATAAAGAAATTTGACTTTGACGTTGAATTTGATAGAAAAAAATTTGATAATAATAAAAAAACTGGGAGTTTTTGGCGGGATTTTTTCGAGGGAAGTTCAGCGGCTGTTAATATTATTTGCAAATTGATTCCTAGTGGATATTGTGATATAAAATTGGTGTAGTTTTGTGTCTCAACTGTCTACGCAACTGGACAATATGTGAAATCATTGACAGAAGCGATCTCAGGATAGTGGAGCGGAGAATTTTATTGTAGTATTGACTACCTCCGCTAAGCTTACTGGGAAGGCTGACTCAATACAATTTGCTGCCAAATACTCCATAAAACATTAGAATCTGTTACATCCGTCTTCTAATGCATACTAAAGAATGTTAAAATTTCACTGAAGACAGGCTAAGGTCTGAGACCATGCTGCCTGCATGGTCTCAGACCTTAGCCTGTTCCGTCAGGAACAAAAGCAAAAAAAAAAAAAAAAAAAAACTGGCAGCTTTAACTATAGTCTGTGGAAGCCTGCCAGTACGTAGTCTTATCAAGCAATTTGGGATATGGCGTGACGGAAGCTAGTAGTAAACCTTTACGTGTGCATTTCGCGAGATATTTCCGCTTATCTTACGAGGAATAAACAATGCCCCGAAAACAAGTACCATAAACGTGATGATAAAGATCGCACCTTCCTGTAGTTTCGTGAAACGACTCGATTGTCAGAAGAGCGGATGTCTTGTAGATACAGAGTTCATCGATATAGATAATTTCTTGGTTGAGAGAAAATATGATACGTATGAGAAAATCTAATATGTGTTAGTGAGTCAGTAAGATAACCTAAAAATATTGGACACGTTTTTTTCTTTAGCCACTTAAACAAAAAATTACGACGATACAGTGCGTTGAATTATCGTGTGACATCACGCCGTTAGTACACTTTTTACTGAAATAGTGACGTCAAAGCCGCTACTCGTGAACTTGATGCGCTTAATCTTTGTCAATGTTTATTGGTTTGGTAAAGCAAAAAATATGTGTCAAATATTATTTGATAATCTCACTGGCGGACTGTATAGAATTATAATTTTTCTACCCAGGAGACATCCATAATAATGGTTTTTGCCTATACTACCGGTATTTTTTTTCCCTAGAAGCAAAGATTTCAATTCCTCAATGCCAAGAACTGCAGGTTCGCACGAAAATGCTTGTTTGCCGAAGAAATATCGCTACATTGCCAATGATATTCTAGTAAACAGATATGTTATGAGCGCGCGCATTGTGAAGACTCGAATACGTCACAATTGTGACATTTATCTTTAGTTTATGTCACGAATGATGAAACGTCAAAAGAAATAATCATTGGTGGTCAGCTGGTCAAAATAATGTTTGTTTACATTCACACGCAAGTGACAAACACTAGTGGTCTCTTTTTTTTTCTTGTTGGTTTTATCTAGCCATCCCTTTCGACTTGTAGTGAAATGTCAGATGAATGAAAAGAGTGTATGTGTGCTGCCGCTACTGCGCGGAACACTTTTTTCGTTTGTTTTGTGAGTGTACAACGTATCTGTTTATTAGAATATCATTGTAAATTGCCATAATTGAGCCATGTCATAAAAAAATGCCGAATTGTCAATATAACTTTTTAACTTTTCATCTACGTCTACATCTTTGGAAAACTGATAACGCGTCGTTCATAGGCCCGGTTTCTCGACGCAAAATTATCGCAAAATTAATGTGACAAATTGTCAAGCACGCGTTATCTGCTGTGATTTGTTGAATGAATTTTCAACAGCCGTCGTTTACGTCGATTACGTTAACAGCCCGACAGTCGAGTTTTGAGAAACCGGGGGATAGACTCTTGTTTACGATTTAGGTTACTATTTCCTATCGGATGTGTCGACTCTGAAACCTGAAGATTGGGAAATTGTATCTATCAAGCTATAGGTACGCGAATTAGAAAATTCTAGGTATATTATGTATATGAAGAAAGAGCTCTGCAGCTCCCAATCCCTTAGAATCACAGAGTTATCTTATTTGAGTAATGTTGTCGTCTCTGTCTGAAAGTAGACATATTCTACCTACAGAGAAATACTTCATTTGTTGCAAACTTCATTACCTACTTACTTTAAAAGCGTGCCGAGTGACTTTTCCGTAGGATGCACCGTTTAGAAGTCCGAAAATTTCAATATTTTCCGAGCATCACGCAGTTGCCACAGCCAAGTTATAAACATTTCGTATTGAATCTCTTTCTACAATCGGTAACGCCTTCTATTTGTATGGTCTGACCACGTGACTTAACGTTCAGATGTGTCCTTCCCATACACTGATTTGTTTTCTACTAACGTTATCGATTTTAGATTGTCAACTTGGCTACAGGTGCTGGTCTTTCGCAGCCACAAACTTGTTTTACACTATTATAGTATCTAACCTAACAACATCCCAAAAAAACTGTTCAATGCATTTTTTTACGAACTAAGGCTTAGCACGCATTGCGATTTTTATTCGCGCGAATTTTTGTCCGCGTACTAAATTTAACTAACACGTACTGCGGATAAAATTCCGCGCGGTTTTTGTCTCCTTCTACCTGTTTATAGAGTTCAAATATTCGCGCGAATTTAATTCGCGGTGTGGTGGTTTCTGTGGCAAAACACGGCTTTCTTGCGGTATTATTACCGGTCCGCAATGCGTGCAGCTTCATACAATTCCATAGGTCGCAGAATGGGCGGAAAAAAACGCGCGAATAAAAATCGCAGTGCGTTCTAAGCCTTTTTATGTTAGCGGTGACTGGCTTATTAGGTATCTCCTTACATAAGGGTTTGTATGTTCTTGTCCTAGTAAAATGTTTTGAGGGACAAGAACGATATTGAGTTGAGACATGTACCCACTGAATCCATGTTAGCTGATGTGCCTAAGCCGTTATCTAGAGTTTAACATTATAAGTGTTTAGATGGCTTAGGTGTTAAGGCCAGCTCGGGTTTCTTTTCCGTTCTTTTCGCACTATCAGTTTTGTTTCCAGCCTTAGTACTCTTATTATCGCCTTTCCTCCCTTTTTTGAAGTTTTCCTTTACATATGTATGCATAACGCCTTCATTCTGAATTTTGTTAGCCTCTCTCGACTCGTACTCTTCTAGTATTTTGATTTTCAATGCCTCTGGTTTCGGCAACTCGTCTCTCGACTCAATCGCACATCTAAAGCTTTCGAAATTTCCGGGTAAACTGTACAGCAACATTATAGACAGTAAATCAACGTTAATCTGTATATCCATATCTCCTAGCTTATCAACAGCATCGAAAAAGGTATTCAAATGTTCGTGAACATTTCCAGTTTCTACCATTTTGAGCAAAATTAAACGTTTCAAAAGTGTCGCCTTCTTAGCAGGCCCTTTGGAAGCATAAATAGACTCCAGCTTCAGCCACACTTCTCTAGATGTGATACAGCTCCTAATATGTCTTAGCTCGCTCCCACACATAGATAGAATTATGTCTGCTTTCGCCTTTTCGTCCTCCACTTCCCATTTCTCAGCCTGTAGTGGCTCGGCTGGTTTCAGTACCTTTCCATTCACGTACTTCTATCCATCACTTTTTATTAAAATAGCCTGTACCTGGATTCTCCAACTGTCGTAGTTGTCCTTGCCCAAGGGCTCGATTCGCATCATGTTACTCGTCATCGCACCTCGTTATTCGATCAGCTACTCCGTCTCTTATCGACTTTACAATCTGGTTTTTTTTAATTATCCTCTCTACATACGATTACTCTGGGCCCATAACCAATGTAGGAGAGTTATGGAAGGAAGAAGATAAACCAGAATTAGATAGAGAAAATACACAGTATATTGTCGCTATATCACAGTATCAAACACAAGTGTCACAGTGTACAAAAGTCAAAAATAAATAACCTATTCCAAACAAACTACCTTTTTAAATTCAAATTTACTTACTACAAAACAAGTTTGTATATCCAACAAAATGGCCATATAAAAAAAACCAGTGATGTCTTGTAGACTAACGGCAGGTTCTTGCAAAACTTAAGTGTATGCAATTTTATGCAGTCCGCCGACCTCACAGTGTAATTACATAAATGATAAAATACAGTAACAAAAATAAAAAAAGACATTTATTTAAAAAAGGCCATTAACTACGTAATGACTCAGCCTAATTAATTGTATTATTTAACCATTAAATTTAATCACGGTCATCGCGTAGATCATAACTACCTAACTATAAAAAACTTTATAACAAAAAATTAAAAAAATCAGTACCTATTGTTTTCCGTTTTTCGACACCGACTTCGAAAATGAAAGTTATTTATCGCTTTGTAGTATTTTGTTTTGGAAGTCGGTTTATTGTTTTGTTAAAAAGATTTTTATTTATCTCTTTTTAGTGTTGGTAGGTACCTTAAATACCCTGAAAATCATTTATAGCCAAAGTAAATCTCATGACGATTCCAATAAGCCCAAACACGACTAGGATCCATTGTTTTATTTCGGTGTTCCAGTGCCTACCTTCCGGCTTCATCGTCCTATGATCAGATCAGTTCGATGTTCAAAGTTCAAGATCAGTTGTTGCTTCATCATAGTCGGTTAGCTATTCGATATAACTTATACTCGTGACATACTTAGCGTTAAGGAGTTCCAGTGGCCATCTGTGGTCTTCTTCATCAGTTCCATTTAACCAAATGACTTTTTTTGAGTGCAAATGATTGCATGGTTGATAAAAATACCAAAATCGCTATATGTATGCATATAATATTTGACGAGTTCCCTCGATTTCTCTGGGATGCCATCATCACATCCTGATTTCCATATCATGGTACCACCCTTGGGATACCTCCTTTCCAACAAAGAAATAATAATCAAAATCGGTTCATAAACGACGAAGTTATCCACGAACACCAATGATATGTTCTAGTAAACAGATATGTTATGAGCGCGCATTGTGAAGACTCGAATACGTCACAATTGTGACTTTTCTCTTTAGTTTATGTCACGAAAGGTCAAAAAAAAAAACATTGGTGGTCAGAATAATGTTTTTTTACATTCACACGCAAGTGACAAACACTAGTTGTCTCTTTTTTTCTTGTTGGTTTTATCAAGCCATCCCTTTCGACTTGTAGTAAAATGTCAGATGAATGAAAAGAGTTTATGTATGCTGCCGCTACTGCGCGGAACACTTTTTTCGATTGTTTTGTGAGTGTATAACGTATCTGTTATCAAAAAAAAACATATATACGGTCGAATTGAGAAACCTCCTTTTTGGGAAGTCGGTTAAAAGTAATGAAACGGAGGTTTTTGGTATCTATTTATTTTCGTTTTTGACACCGACTTCCGAAAAGAATGTTATTTTCCGCTTTCTAGTGTTTTGTTTTGAAAGTCGGTTTAATTTTTTTTGTTACTTAATAAATTGTAGTTCAAAAAACTAAAAAACACGTTTTAATGGTAAATTGAAATAAAAAGTCGCTAATCCTGAAGATCGTGGTAAGGCTAATGGGACAAACAATTTAAACGCGCACGGTAGAATCAACTTTTATTACTTGTAAATTTTAATTTTTGTTTTTACTTTCAAAAGTGCCGCTTATTGTCCTAGTTTTAATTTTTGTTTTACTTTGACTAAATTATTGCATTGTCATCGGTCCTCGATAGGTGTGCAAAGTTTCAAATCTATCCGACGTTTTCAAGGGGGTGAAAATCACGTTCAAAGATTCCGTTACATTGATACATAGATACATACCAAGCTAATAAAAGCGTGTTAAAAAGTTTATTTTTCTCTTTTTATTTAACCATGAAAATACGCATTATTAAGGATAAGTTGGACACAACTCTAACAAACAGGGCCCCATGAGAAGCACTAGCTGTCAAATAAAACAAGAATCATCAATATCGGTTCATAATTGGCAGAGTAATCGCGTAGCAAACATACAAAAACATACAGTCGAATTGAAAACCTTCTCCTTCTTGAAGTTAGTTGTAAATACCAAGGCACTGCCAGGTAGAAGTGGTAGGTACCGAATTTGTTTTTTAATTATTTAACGATGGTCTTGCGTTTGACCACTATCTCGCCTGATGGTAAGCGATGATGTGGTCGAGGGTGAAGCACGCTTGCCTAGAAGTAACTTATTTACTCTAAGACTCTATCTAAAGTCCCCAAACGAAAACACCAGTGTTGTTGCTTTCTATGAGAGTTCATTAATTCAACCAAAGTCAGTGTCATCTCTCACAACACAACTCACCACCGCCATAATCAACCTACTGCATGTCACCCAAACGGATTTTTTTCAGTTCGGCGAAAAAATATTCTAACATTTTCCGACAAGCTCAACATATTTATACGCAATTCCACAGCAAAAACCCGGTTTCTGGAAGACTAATCATTGGCAGATTGGCTGTACCTATAGTTACTTTTGGCAGCAAATTATTTTATCTACAGAGTTTGTTTGCTAATTTTTGTGTTGAAGCCTTTCAGAAACCTGGGTGTAATCTTTGACCTACTTTTGATCAGTCGTCCTCGTTTCATTGCCTTCAATCTTCCGCTAATACGACACAACAAACAAGAATCAATCCTGAGACTTAATGTATAATAATTATGCATGTATGTATTGTATACATATGCAGTAGATCCGACACAGGATGCATGTCCACAAGTGATAGAGAGACTTCTAACGACTTACTTATTTTAAATTGAGCCGGACAGGAACCGCTTCGTAACATAGTAATATTATTGAACGTACCTACTCGTTTGTACTACGCTTCAGAGATGCAGTACTCACACACTACGGGGCAGCAGTGGATTTCAATACTGGTATTCCGGGATCCCGTAATACCGTAATCACGGATATATATTGGTATTTTTTAATCACGATTTTGACGAGCCAATACCGTGATTACGGTATTACAAACATTATTATCTAATAATGCGGTAGTAGCAAATTGTATTATGCGATATAATTTACGATGTGATGTTACTCTCATACTTGTTTTCGGGCGCTTGCGCTGGCGAAAACAAATGTGGGAGTTCCGATTACCGAAATTGAGCCGTACTTATGTCATTATTGTTTTGTTAGTCAGTTCCGCAAAGGCGCCAGGGTAAAAGTGAACTTGGTCATTTTGTGATCTACTGCGTATTTTTGCTAGTTTGGTTAACCGTGTTAGCATCGTCGTTGCTGCGGCCTCTTAGCGTGTCTTACCCAAAACGTTCTTATAACATGTTGTTTACAACATGTTAACAATTTTTTTTTTTTTTTTTTAAGAATAGTAGTAAAATGAACACCAAATAATTGCTTGATTACAGTTCCAGAAATAATAATACCGATGACAATTTTAAACATGATGACATTAAGATAATAATATGTGTAGATCTCTTTAACATTGTAGGTACTTTGCAAAGTCTATGTGAAATGCCAAGGTGCAAAATGTCTAGATTTAGTTTAAGTTTAAAATGTTAATTACGTTCCTAATTCCAAGTCCTATAATCAATCAATACCATTTTTATACTAATAAGAGAGTTTTGTATTATTATTTTGAGAAAGTAACCTTTATAAAGACTGATTCGAAAATAAAAACACGTATTTTAACGGTTTTATAAATATCCTAATTGAACTTGTGCTCAATGCCGTGATCAGGTGATCACGGTATTGATCTCATTAATACCGGTATTGATACAGGTATTTGAAAGCCCTCACACATAAAGACGACAAAATTCGAGCACACCCCGCAACATTTAATATTTTAAATTTGTTTTTCACTGAAATGTGTACCTACTTACCTTTTTGTTGTGAATAAACTTCTATATAAGGCTAGGTGCACAGTACAAATAACCGGCGTGTGTGTATGACTAGATGTATGAATGTGAGTGAAGCAAAAGAAGTATGTAAGGATCGTAGCAAGTGGCGTTCTGTAGTTTCTGCCTACCCCCATGGGAAAAAGGCGTGAGTTTATGTATGTATGTATATAAACTTCTATATAATATCGTAATTTTTAAAAGTACGAGTGCAGAATAGCATCGCGCACAATACATCTCGTAAGTCGTTTTTAGATGGCCCATAAGGTGCCGTTGATCGAACTTCAAGGGATCGACATCCTTGACACCTTCTACTAAAAAAATATCCCATTAAAATAGAATGACTAACTAGTATTAAATTTTTAAGTGTGTTTTCCTAAATCTACGTTTTAATTCAAACGTGAAAAAAGCCGAGATCATAATACCCAATCATTCGATCGCGATCGACGGTTTGCGAACCCCTGGAGTAGAAGTAAGTAATCCCTCGTTTATCCCCCCAGTGACGTGTCTAAGTACATTGAGTTTCTACTAGATTCCAGGAAAGAGAGTTGTCAAGAATAAGAGGATTGAACCAGCTTCAATAAGGCGTCATATATGTTTCATTATTAGATACGTGTTTCTGTTTCATCTTCTTCAATGTTCTTATCATATCCCACTTAATATTATGGAGCCTGTATGTTTGCTGTTAATCAATTACTCCTCAACGCCTGTTCAACCGCAGTGTTTCATCCGAAAACCGAATGACACGTGTTGGGCTACCGATGCGCACCGTCTGCGGTGCAAACACACCTGCATTGGTGTGTGAGCGCGCAGCGCGGCGGCGGCGGTGGCGGGCGGCGGCGGCGCGGATCCGGGATCGGCGCCGAGAACCACTCTCTTCCACGGATTCCACCGGGACGGGATAGTCGACACCTCTCTTTTAAAAAACCATGATATTGTTTGACCGGGACAGTTGATTTATAATTAACGACATTAAGCCACATCGCCTAAAATATACAGTCAACTCATTTCTTCACCCACGAGCTAACATCACGGGTAGACCATAGGATTCTTACTTTTATCTCGGTAGCAGGTACGTTCTCTTTGAATAATTAACCACTATCATGAAGGCGTAGTCGCTTACAAAAGCTGGTAGGTGCATAAAATTTACAAATCTCGTCTAAAAACCCCGCATCACGTTGCTAGTTGCAGCTACAGGGTTATCTTGACAGACTAAATTCCCAATGTCACCATTGGGAAATTAGTGAGAGGTGTTGCTATTAAAGAAAGAAAGAAAGAAAGAAAACTATTTTATTTGGCACACACGGATACACACAAATAAACGGGAACTTAATTTCGCGTGTAGCGATACCAGTCGTCAGGGTTCGTCTGGATCATAGACATAATATATTATTATCCTGATATGTCAGACTTTTTAGACCTAGGGGTGCAGACCATAAGCTCTTAGAGCGGTATCAATTTGAGATCGAATAAGTGACAGATGTATACACGTCAGATACATCTGTCCCTTATTCGATCTCAAATTGATACCGCCCTAAGAGCTTAGGGTCACCCCCCTGATATTGGAGATGGGCTGGCCACGTGATAAGAGGATGCGACAGATGGAGCCAAAGGGTGACCCAGTGGTATCCCAGAGTGGCCGGAGTCATGTGAAACAGAGTGACACAGGAAAGGAAAGAATGGAAAAGGTTGGAGGAGGCCTTTGCCGATTGAACAGATCTAGGAAAGATAACCAAGTCCAGTGTTATTACTATAAGTTTAAATCCATTGTAATTCGTTCTGAATAAAAGGACATATTATTATTCCATTTATTTATTGTATTTACATATTTTTACATTTTTAAATATCATTCTATAAAAAATAAAATAAAAAAACATTTGAAAATACAAAAATAGTAGCCCGCCGGTATCGGGAACAGGGTAAAAGGACATATTATTATTATTATTATGTCTGACTTCTTAGGCTATGGTTTGGATTCAGGAATTATGATTAAATTAATAAAACAATTACAAAACTAAATGATATCTAATGTTAGCAACTAACATAAAATAGAAACCGATATCCGCCGACACAGAACTACCGAGGACCTATCCCCGCAACGCATTCGGAATTTGGGAGTCGGAATGATTATATCGGACAATATACTGCAAAACAACGTGCAGTACATTGTAGTATGAACCACAGCTGAGGCATGAGGCTGCAGTGGACGCGACAGGCGACAGATTAAGCAGCAAATTGTCGTCGCGGCAATTTATCAATAACGACAGTGTCAAGTGTTCCGGCTGCCTGTAGCCGATTTCGGCCATCATCTGCTGCGTCCGCTCTCTGCTATCACGCGATCACACACAAATAATGTTAGCGTGTCTAGGAACTGCCATCTGTCTTCTACGAATGACAGATTAGTGGGAAGTTGATACGATTGTTTTTCCTGTTGTTTTGAAGTCGAGGACTTTAAATTGGATAGACTTAGAAGCCTAGATTCTCCAGTTCCAGTTATAGGACTTGAAATTAGATTTAAGTGGGCATAAGTGGGTTTGAAGGTATCACTGTTTATTTGCGTTCAAAACAATAGCTAGTTGACAATAAAATAGCTCTGTCACTGTCAAACTGCCCAGGTACTAATGCAGCCTTCTACATAAATCATAATAAATTATAAGGTCGATGTTTAATGAAAATAAAACAAGCAATAAATTAATCAAGCCAGATAAGTAGGTAATAATTTATCGGTTCTCAATAATATCTTAATTTTATTTTTTGATCTTAATTTTTATTTTTGTACAGTCACAAAAAGGAAGTGAGTGCTACTTTCACGGTTCCAAAGAATTCGGTGCAATGACACCTCATTGATCAAAAAACAAATGAAGGTCGACGAGACAGGTAAAAATATGTCTGTAGGAAAGATTTGAGTAAGTATTTTGGGTAGATATAGTTAGGTGCTGGATGCGGAAGCCTAAGGATTTATCTTTCACAGAGGTAGTTTTTTTGAGCAATTATTATTACCTGTACCTATGTCTACTTATCTAAAATATAACATTGATTAAGTTGGGATTGGTCATAACTCAGCTGCCTCGGCCTGTTTTTAATCCTAATTACTTATTGTATTTTTGAATTATTTGTTTGTATCGTTCTCACATACATAAAATGTATTTTTCCAACAAGAAAGCTGTAACCAAATAGTTGTAAATTAAAACTGATGGAAAAGAGTGTCCGAGGAGTTTCTCGCACGTTCTTCTCCAAATACCTACTGACGCTTGCGAATGTGCAACTATACTTCATATATGATTGCTTGATCTCTGCGACAGCTGTCAGTAGCAATACAGTAACAATAGTGCTTGACAGACTATCAATAACGTTACAATAACGTATACGTCAGTTTGACATAATATGTCGCATAGATCAAGCTATCTTTTAGGAAGTTTCTTCTTTTTTTTGACAATTCAAAAGTAATTAAATGGTGTAATTGAAATAAAGGATTTTGGTTTTTTTTGGGCCATTTCAATAAAAAGGGTGGAGTGAAAAATCGTGAAAATACTGACATGTCATAGAACCAAGAAATCGAAGTGATGTGACATATTGTGCTGTTGGCACATGTCACATTTTTTTACTTTTCTTGAGCGAGGGCACGTGTCCCAGTCGGAACTATGCTTATAATTACTAACGAAAGAAAAAGAAACCATGAAATGAAAAAGGACGATCTAATAATATATCAGTTTACTGTATTTGAATCGCTTTAACTGAAACAGATTAATTGATATGATATGACGTATATTGACAAACCGTGTTGATTTAAATAATTAAAATTAAACCAACAACAATCACGTTGAATATCAAGAGTTTACAATGGCTTCCTTTGAAGATAAAATTATTATTATAAACGTGTTAAGTATTAAAATTCTTGATCAACAAACGAAGATTTAAACGTGTTATTTATCAATGACTTTCATTGTTCAAGGATTGTGCAGTAGATACAGGAACGCACTCTCGCTTTTCTTTAGACTCTAATCTAAAGTTTAGTGTTAGTTCATTTGTGAATTGATAATTGATGCATTCGAAAATTGTAAAACAATGTTCAAGGGACAACTAGATACAGTACAACTATTTTCTTGATATCCCTCGGCAATCATATCCTTCAGCAGCTTACCACCCATTGTTAATCTAAATTACATTAGGTTAAAAGAGTATTAACAACTCTATATACTTCCAAGTTGATTGAGAGTACCAAGTAAAAAGGGCAACTGTTACAAATTCGACGACTGACGAAACACGAAGTTTGCCGGAAATTAAGAACATAGTTGTACTCATAGATTTAGATTTTTTTTTGCTACGCAGTTGTACTGTACTTATAGAATAGTGCAAAGTTTCAGGAAGCAACTATCTTTATTTGTAAAATTTCACTCCTATGTAGTTCAAGGAGAAGCTCGTGGCTAAATAATAACAGCCGCACGGGTCGATCATCAAGGTTAAGCAACGCTTGACGAGGTCGGTCAGTGGATGGGTGACCATTTTCAACATACCGAGTTTCCTCCGTGCCTCGGAAAGCACGTTAAGCCGTTGGTCCCGGCTGTCATTTAAAGATCTTTGACAGTCGTTACGGGTAGTCAGAAGCTTGAGATCTGACACCAGTCTTGCCAAGGGGTAGGTACCGTGTTACCCAGTTACTGGGTTGTGGAGGTCTGATAGGCAGTCGCTCCATGTAAAACACTGGTACTTAGCTGAATCCGGTAAGACTGGAAGCCAACCCCAATATAGTTGGGAAAAAGGCTAGGCAGATGATGATGTAGTTCGTAGGTTCGTACCTACTTATATAGCAAAGCACAGGGCCCGTTGATGTGACGGGCGGCGCTTGGAGGGACCCATTGTCTATGATATACTTTCTACACATGAGCTTATACAGGGTGTTAGGTTAAGGTGTGAATTGATCATATTTTAAAAAATGCGTCTGCCCGTTTATATGTAGATACAACTTTTTCAAAAATAATAGATTTACAAAGTTGTCGTCAGCTGACCAAAATTTTAATGTGAGATACATTTTATAACCGACGAAATAAAGAAGGAAGTTCTCAATTCGACATGTTTATTTTTATGTATGACCACGCATAATTTTTTATAGTGGCCCGATTTAAAAAAATTGGAAAGTGTTTACCACAAAGTTGGTACCATTAAAATTTTAAAAATGAAATCCACCTCTAAAGGTAGAAAAATAAAGATTTATTGATAAATTTTCCACTGTATTTCAATTGTGAACCTATTCTGTTGAAATTAAATAAAATGAAAAGCGAAAAAATTCCATTTTAACAAAAAAACGAACCGACGAAATAAGGAAGGAACTGAAAAGCAAAAAATTAAAATAAACTTTTAGTCCAGCATTTTGAGTTGGCGCCAAACAAACCATCAACGAAGATCAACCTAGTTACATCAATCTACGGTTTAGGTAATTAATTTGCAAGTTTGTTCGTTTGTTGTTCATTTACATGTTCAGAAGTTTTTAAAATATGTTCACATCACACCTTTCTTCATATTTACGGGGTGTAACGCACCCCGTAAATATACCTAAAACACTACCTACCTAAAAAGCTCCGTAACGACTATCACATTATCACATCACATCATCAGCCTATTAATGTTACCACTGCTGGGACACAGGCCACCTCTCTGTGAGAGGGAATGGGCCGTTATCCACCACGTGGGCCCAGTGCGGGTTGGAGGATTTCACATGTCTTCGAATTTTTGGTTCTAGGACATGCCGGTTTCCTTCACCGTTTTGAGAGAAGTGGTGATAAAATAATAACACAAAGTAAAGCGCCTGCCTGGGCTCGAACCCCCGACCTACAACTTGTAAGTCGCGGCCGATACCACTGGGCCACCACTGCTCTAACGATGATCTGTAACGACTATAGACTGCAATTATTATTTATGTGTGTGCATGGTAAATACGAGAAAATCTCATGTATCACTCCCGTGACTCATGCAGTAGGCCTACCTATTAAAATAGCTGCAGTGATGTTGTACATAAACAAAATAAGCCATAAAATACGTCATGTGACCGTAAAGTCTACCTAAGTAGTCTTTATTGTTATAAATACGATAAGGTCTCGTTTGTTTACTACTTAATTCATTAACGTTGATAAATATAACACTTGTAGGTACATAATATAGGTAGTAATAGTAAGGTAATTTTATAGTACCTAGTAGGTACCTAGAGTATACCAATCACGTATGCTGTATGCTAGATGACTCGGGGCTGGTTTTTGAGTACCTATTTTGTGTTAAGAGGAAACGGGGGCAGAGAGCGCTGACTGAATTTCCTTAGTAAAAAATCATAAATCGAGGTTTGGCTGTCGCCTCTATTTCCTCGTCCAATATTGGACCAATTTAAAAGATATTCCGTAAACTGAAAATTAAAGCTATATACTATGTCCATATGTTTTCCTTTTTATGATACATTATCTTTAGAAGCAGTAGAACCCTCCCAAAATGCACAAAATGGCGCTGTTAACAGAGGCTTAGTGTACAAATTTGACAAATATAAATGAAAAAAGGAAAACATAGGGACATAGTATATTTCTTACTTTAAAATATATGCCATGAACTGGTCATGGAATATATTTTAAATTGGTCCAATATTGGAGGAGGAAATAGGCGACAGCTAAAGCTCGATTTATGACTTTTTACTAAGGAAATTCAGCCAGCGCTATCTGGCCCCGTTTCCTCGTCTAACATGTTAATGTTTTTACGTCTAAAGCAGAGCCTAACAAATACTTAACTTCTAAATCTTAATTCAGAAATCGGGGGTCGAACTCTAAAAACTCAAATCATTTGAAATCATTTATTTCAATTAAAGGTAAGTAGTTTTTAAACCCCGACGGAAAAAGAGTGGTGCATCTGTGTGTCTGTCTGTGGCATCATAGCTCTTAAACGGATGAACCGATTTTGATCTAGTTTTTTTTTGTTTGAAAGGTGACTTTGTCGAGAGTGTTCTTAGCTATGTTTTAATAAAATCGGTTCGGCCGTTTAAAAGTTATTCGCATTTTACTCTTTGAATCTGGGTTTTTTCGCCAGATATCGTGTCATTATTACGTGTTTCGATAGATTGTCGATTGAAGCGTGTCTACTACTAGGTAGACATATTAAATGTAGTTTAAAAAGCCTGAAATAAAAATTAAATTACAAATTTGATAACTCTAAAAAGATAACGGGGAACCGCTAAGTAAATAAAATAAACTGCTGTAAACGTTGGCGGTTCCTCGACGCGAGTACGAGGTTTATTTTTTGCTTTTTAGAGGTTTTTGTACCGGGGTTTTTTTTAATTAGTAATATAATTTTTGAATTCTCAAGCACTCGGTCAGTCCTAACGATGAAACTAGTCGCGCATTCGAAAGCCTATGTAGATCTCTTTTAGTATTGTTGTTCTGCGATCTCTATGACACAAAAGAATTCCACGGACACACTTTTTCCAGGATGGATTTTGGAAACAAAATTAGCAATACCTAACAGTTATATTTAAATACCTAATAAGATAACAACTTTCGAGACAAACAGACTCATTATAATACACAGTAGAACCACAGATAATGTAAATTACCGAAGAGTCTTCAAACACGTGAAACATATATTCGTTCCGCTCCCATGCATGATTAATTCGTAAACATGCACGATGACACGTCTATGGAATTAGTAAGAACTTACGAGATCATTCTTCCACTGCCAGGGGTTGGAGATGATATTGCACTGAATTGCTGAAAGTTCCACACCTTAACAATTAATGTTTTCATGCCGTGGTTACGGGAACGAACACTTTTTATTCACACTTTATATTCTTAATACGATTTACTGTATTTTATGTAAAATTTTAGGCACTACGCGTAGTATTCTCGCGGTACTTGGTCACAAAAGTGTGTCTGTCGTCGTGTGCCGCTAACCAGTGGGCCAGCTCTGTCGTTGACTGAATAATAGCGGAGGATTGCACGTCCTGCCACGCCGACCCTACATCATTTCACTTTATGAAATAATTTTATTATTACAGTTACATTACTCATACGTAATTATGGTCAATCAATCAATTACAGCCTAGGACGTATTTTTTATGACTGAGTGAGTCATCTTCTAGATTTGCGTGGATTTGTGCAGTTGAGTTCGAGTCCTACAAAGAAGTAGAGTCTATATTAATGCAGATAGTTGTATAAAGTCCACAATATGTGCTAATGAAGGAAAAATGATTTGCAGTTCAGTGACCTGGCGACTGAAAAACATATTCGTAGAAAAATGGGAATAACAGCCGACTACTACTACCTAATACACTCGTACTTCTAAGGCCGGTATTCGAGAAGCTTATGCTCATACTCATCTCATTTCAAAATGGAAATGGATAGTTGTGATTGGTTGGTTTGTTTTTTTTTACATTAACGTGCTTAAGTCCAAGATCCTAGACGCACCAGACGTAAATGAATTTTTTTAACACAAATACAGTGGCATTCACTAGTGTTAGCATGTACTTGGAACGTACTCGTAACTACTAACTTGGACTTTCATTTTCATTCAATAATTAGGTACCACACATTTTGTTTACAAAGAATTCAGTAACTTCTGGAGCGTCTGGGCTCTTGTTCTATTGAGTACACATAAGTCAAGCTGAAGAATCATATGCTGTACTCGAGAGCTGTGATTTGTTGGCAGTTGATTGGTAGGTGTGGCCAATTTCGAGTTTGAGTCGAAGAGCAACCAGAATACGGGCCTCAGATAAATATTTATGTAGGTACTACCTGTGCCCGCGGCTTCGCTCCTGTCATCTGTCTGCCAACCCTACCCTACTTACCTACCTACAATTTTTGTTTCTATATTCATCAATTTTCCGCGGAGAATCTTAACACCGCCATTCAGAAAATGACTTCAAATGCACAACGCCATCTATCGAATATCGAGTTCAACTCTCCTAGTATCTGAATTGCGTGTGTTGTGATAATTTTACTTCTTGAACACTTTAAATTCATCTAACTTTTGATAGAGAGATGAAATAAAAACTAAGTAATTCTTTAAGTTACGCACAGTGTTTATTTATAAAAGTTATTTACATTGGTTTCGTACATTTAACGTGTTGCGTGCACAAATAAACAGACAAACAGATAAACAGACAAAAATTCCAAAAATGCCAGAGATAGGTTCGGTTGGTTATCCTTTAACACCCTGGCTATTTATTTTGGAAATATTTTCGATGTACCAAAATTACTTTTCTACAGATTTATTATATGTATTGATTTATAGGGTTATTGTTATTCCATAACTTATCGTGATAAAAGGCTTAGTAGTAGTATCAATATACCATCAGCATAATTATATACCATCCAGCTTCCATGATAAAACCTCTGCTAGCGTTTACTTGAGGAACTTCTTATGAAAAAAGACGCAAATGTAAGTTCTTAATCACAATTTTAACACCTTGTTTCATTGTTATTTTATGAACTTGTAAATTATAAAAAGGTGCTTTATTTCCTATCGTCGTGTTTATTTCACAATCGTGTCTAATTGCAGACGTGTTCAATGCGATCATTGAGAGTTGAGCCACGTTGAGCAGTTATTTATTATTATTTATTATGGTTGAGTGCAGCTCCATTAAAAATATTACCACTTGCACTACAATGTTGCTTCAAACAATGTATAAGGCATTAAGGATACTCACTCGACAATTTCGTTCAGTGGGATATATTCCCACACTAGAGTCACAGTCTAGAGTCATGGTTCAGATTGAGAGAGAATTTATTAAGATAATAAGTGCGCAACTTGAATCAAGCAATCGCCCACTTCCGCTCTCACAGTCCCACTCGCCGCCGGACACATTTCTTAAATATTTCCTTTTAAATAAACATCCCCAAATGTTAAAGTCAAATGCATGGATACGTAATAGTTCTGCTTCGCAGTATCACTGGACATTCACATAGGTACCATGTTAAATAACGCCTTTAGATGAGGTTGAGTTTGGGAACATAAGTTTGGTTTCCGGTTTCTATTACTACTGAAACCAAAGATTCCATTTTTCAATATTTTTCAAGACGCAATTTTCGGACTCGTTTTTATAATTGTAAATGCACGAGGATTTGGTCCTATCGGAGTCGTGTTTTTCAGACAAGTAAAATTTAAAAAACCCCGACTCATTTTTATTATTGCTACATAATTATATTCTATCGTTGTTGTAATTATGACACGATGTCTTGCGAAAACCGCCCGATTTTAACAGTAAAACGCCTATTACTTTTGAACGGCTAACCCGATTTTCATCAAACATTGCTAAGAACACTCTCAAAGTCACAATTCAAACAAAAAAAAAACGAAATGAAAATCGGTTCATCCGTTTAGGAGCTGTGATGCCACAGACAGAAACACAAATACACAAAATATATACACAAACACACAGTTACACACGTAAAATTTATAACACCCCTCTTTTTACCCGACTGCCGAAGGATCAGTCTATGTATGTATGTAGTTGTGCCAATTATCACCCGATATTGATAATCCTTTTTAGGGTTCCGAAGTCAACAAGGAACCCTTATAGTTTCGCTCTGTCCGTCTGTCCGTCCGCAGCTTAGCTCAGAGAATCTAAGTACTAGAAAGCTATAATTTGGCATGGATATACATATGAATAATTCCGACAAAGTGGTAAAATAAAACCATGAAAAAATATATTTTTGGGTTCCTCCTATAAACTATATAAACGTAAAGTGGGGATGTTTTATTTTCTCGTCTATCGGGTTTGTTGAAACCATTTTTCGATTAAGAAAAAAAAGATATCCGTTTGAATAAATTAAGCTTAATTTTTTTTTTAAATTGCATTTGTATGTTATAGTCAAGTGTACCCCTCCCCCCCCCCCCCTATGTGAAAAAAATCACGGCAGTATAGTAAATATAACGAAATTAAAAGGCAAGCTATCACAGATAAGTAGGCTTTACAAGTTTACGAGTTATAGTCGACCAACTTATAAAATTTACTTGGAACAATAAAAACTTTGTAAAAACGCCATTGAAAAATTACTTAAATAACGTTGTTAGCTGTGTAAAACAGATAGTAAATATATGCTTATGAACCATGTAAAAATATACAAAAATAAAATCATAACATCCTTAATATTATTGATTTCTAAATTAATAATGTTTAAGCTCGAATAACGCATTGGAGTGGCCGGAGTTGTTGTCAGTACCAGTCCGTAGTCGATACGGCGCATGCGCGCGGGGGAGTCTATTTTGTGTTAGCGCAAAAGTATTTTCGACGTTTTGTAATCTAAAGTCAAATTATATTCGATTGCCAAGCAAATTCGTTATTTTCTTTTGTCGATATCCATCTATTAAGTCAATATTCGACCCGAATACATCACTAATTGAGTAGCGTATAACTTTCCAGAAAGATATAGAATACCGCAGATTAGAGGTGAATACATACGATTTTTTCAAATTCCGAAAGAGAAATAAACAAGGAGCGCGCACGCATGGATCCAGGAACGAACCATACAATTCCCCGTGGCTCTAACGCGCGCTCGTATCGGCTCCTTTCGCAATTCGCACCCGCGGTGGTACTCAAATAGATAATATTTTTCTAACTTCAGTTGCGAAGTTACATTTTATAACTCCTTCTTTAGTTTAAGTTAAGAGTTAACAGGTTACTTCTAGACAAGCGTGCTTCACCGCAGACCACATCATGTCTTACCATGGCGAAATAGTGGTCAAACGCGAGCATATAGATTAAAAAAAACACCATCCTATGTGGGCCCGTTTTTAGACGTTGTGTGCAGCTGAAACCGTTTTAATGTTCATGTAACAACAACAAAACCCTCTTCTTAGTCCGCATTATTATGCAACTTTGGAACCCTATTACTGCGCGGGGCCCGACACGCACTTGACCGGTTTTTTTTTATTTGAAAGCTGGTGCTTGTGATGTGGTCCCATTTGACTAAGACCATTGACCATTTGACTTAGTTTTTAAGTTATCCTTAATAATGCGTATTTTCATGGTAAAATAACAAAACATATCACTAGAAAGCGGAAAATAACTTACTTTCAAAAACGAAAAAGAACAGATTCCTAAAACTTCCGTATTTTTTTAAAAGTTTTTATAGGTAGTGATGATCTACGCGATGACCATCATAAAATATTTATTGGTTAAATCATACAATTAATTAGGCTGAGTGTAGCGTGTAGACGTTTAGAGGTCAACCGTCGAATCCGACTCGGCAGGGCAGCATTCGGCAAGTCGCGCGGTATATCTTCTCGTCCAACTTACCACAGTATCTCAAGACGACAGTCTATGACATAGAAAAAAAATATGTGTGTGTTGCCAGTGATTACTTACGGGACAGAGACGCGGTCGCTCACAAATTAGTCACAATGGGCCTCATCAGAAGGCTTAAAGTCACCCAAAGGGCAATGGAGAGAGCTATGCTCGGCGTTTCTTTGCGTAATTGACCGATCAGTGTGACGACGCTTTGGAGGGTTCGCAAGGTTAAGACAAATCGATTGACGTAAGAATCATCAAAATCGGCCAACGCGTTTAGTCTCTAGAACGCCACATACGAGGAACAAACATACATACAACACTTTACCCTCCTTCGCAAGTCGAGTCACGGAAAAAATCAGAGTCACGGAATTCCAGGATCCCTGGCGTACGTGGAACAAGGCATGAAGTAAATAACGTAAGGTTGTGTGTCACATGCGGCCGGACGCTGCCCAATCTTCTCATTGCGAGTGACCCAGTCACGTACAGGAGTGGCCGTGCAGCCCCGGGAACAATCGTAAACGTAAATTGTTATTTAAGGTCAATGTTAATCCATACATTTGGTAGCGACGACTTTTGTGACGAGCAAACAGCACTCGTCCGTCCGTGCTTCGGCAAGCCTGTTAAGGTGATGGCCCCTGTTTTGATATGATGAACGTGGTCAGTCGGCATACCGTCAGAAGTTCAAAAGCCTGACAACCAGTCTTACTAACGGCTAGAGGACACCAGACCGGCGAGCAAGGCCTACTGTGACAGTCTTGAGTCACACATTTTTATCACAGTTTGGGAGCAAAAACATGTGCATAACTCCAGCTTCCTCATATGTGATAGAAAAATTCTATCTATGCCAATAATAAAGGCATAATAGCAGCAAAGTTCCGAGTCTTAATTTAGGTGCCACAAAAACTTCGTTAATATGAGTCGTTTAGTATGTGTTAGCTGGAGTGACGTCACCCCAGCTTCCTCATTCAATACAGGCAAACCAGTGAGGTTAGGGTTTTGGACTATAGTCAAAAAAATAAGGCATAATAGCTGCACATGGAAGGAAAGAACTGAACGATAATACTTAAAAAGTGATGAAACTATGATAAAAAAAACGTGTGTGTAAGCTGGAGTGACGTCACCCCAGCTGCCATGTCATATCTTCCGAACAAAAGAAGATATGATTATGTACCATAGCTCAAAAATTGAGGCAGAATAGCAGCTATTGGCAGAAAAAAATTCAGACCTCTGGTCAAAATACTCTATAAGTTATTAAACCGACAAATATGTGTAAGCTGGAGTGACGGCACCCCAGCTGCTCATGTCATATCTTCCGAACGAAAGAAGATATGATTATGTATTATAGCTTAAAACATAAGAAATAATAGCTGCCACAGGCAGAAAAAATTTCAAATATCTAGTTCTTGTAGTTTCCACGTAGTAAACAAAAATATAGTTTCCGCGCCAAAAAGATCAAATTATTACTTCGGAGGAGGTACGGAGCGGCGTTGCCATTCCGTGCGCTGTATTATCAGTTTGAGGTTGTTTAAACTAGATTATAGACTGGGAGCCGACTACACACTTTAATTGTAGGTACTATGTAATTTATTTTTATAGTTATATTTTTTGTTCAAACATAGGATGAAATATGCGCCATCTATTGGCATTAATTTTAAGTGATCCGTTGAAATAATCTTTGAAATGTGAATTAAGAGCTCAATATTCCATAATTTTGTACTTAGGAGAGTTGATTAAATAAGAACATACAATTTTTATGTTGTAATTCCAGAAAATATAAATTTTACACACATTCAATAACAGACAGGTGCATATTGGGCCATCTAGTGAGATTTATTTGAACCAACTTTTCTTTGTTAGCAATGAGACCCCGTGCACATACTAAACGACTCATATTAACGAAGTTTTTGTGGCACCTAAATTAAGACTCGGAACTTTGATTGCTGCTATTATGCCTTTATTATTGGCATAGATAGAATTTTTCTATCAAGTATGAGGAAGTTGGAGTTATGCACATAGCAAAAACCGTGATAAAATACCTACGTGACTCAAGCCTATCGCAGAGGCCGTGCTCGCCCCGCAGGGATGAACGTAACAATTTGCAATTTCCTGATATTATCTCACAGAGCTTTTTGAATATTAAGATCGACGAAACGATTCCAGGCATTTTTAATTTATCGGTGCGAAAATCCTAGCTGTTACGCTACAGAACGCTGAGATTGGCCTTCTTGGCCCTTGCTGTAGTAGTCAAGTCCAAAGACGACGAATTAGCGGCCTGTAGCCTAATTGTGTAAGTGATTTCGGCAAGGCAAAGCGTTTTGACACTATCAATCGACCAATCACGAATCAATTCCGTCTAAGTGATTGGTCGATTGATGGTGGTCAACATGTTAAATGAAGATTTAACAAAAAAAACAGGCCAAGTGCGAGTCGGAATCGCGCACGAAGGATTCTGTACCATTATCGCAAAAAATGGCAAAAAAAAACCGTTTGTTGTATGGGAGCCCCCCTTAATATATTTTATTTTAATTTAATAATTATTATTTTTTGAAGTGAATATACAACTAAATATTCTTTGAATATTTCAAGCGTCTACCTGTTGCCGTTATTAATATCGAGCAAAAAACGGCAAAAAAATCACGTTTTTTGTATGGGAGCCCTACTTAAATATTAATTTTATATTTATTGTTATAGCGGCAACAGAAATACACCATCTGTGAAAATTTCAGCTGTCTAGCTATCACGGTTCATGAGATACAGCCTGGTGACAGACGGACAGACAGACGGATCGTGAAGTCTTAGTAATAGGGTCCCGTTTTTACCCTTTGGGTACGGAACTCTAAAAATATACGTCCACATAAAATGGTATTGCAATTGGAATGCTGGAAAAGTATTCGGAAACACTTAGATAAGACGATGCTACAGAATTTATCCGATGAATATTTTATGGACCAAGTGATTAATAATACAGCATTAATCATAATGCCCAGACAATTAGAAAAATGCCCAATATGACAAGGCAAATGCTAAAAACTATTGAAATAATTAAATTGAACAGGCTTTCTGAATAATGCCCATCAATTATTGGGCCGGTAATAAAAATATGTTATTTTTTTCTTTTTGTTGATATTGATTTTATTTATTTATTATAGAACTAGCTGTGCCCGCGGCTTCGCTCCCGTCATCAATTGCCTTGCCTACCATTATACTACTAGACCTACCCTACATGCCTTGCTGTCAAAGTGCCAACCCAGGTAGGTTTACCTACCTAGAGAATATTTTTTCCAGCGTCATTCTTACGCGGGAAATCTTAACACCGCCATTCAGAAAATGACGGCAAATGCACAATGCCATCTATCGAATATGGAGTTCAACTGTCCGAATATCTGAATTGCGTGTGTTGTGATAAGTATTTTACTTTTTGAACACTTTAAATTCATCTAACTTTTGATAGCGTGAACCGATTGCGAAAAAAATTGTCTAAAAACTAAAAGCAGACTAAAAAAATCGCGATCTGAAAAGTATAAAACATTACATTAAAGGATAGCCATTAAAAGATATGGTATGAAAAAAGAAAACAAAATTTTGTACAAGCGAAAAAGCCGGCAAAGTTAGAAGGATCCAACCTTCCAGAAGGTTGGGAAGAAAGTCCGGACAGAAAGCCAAATATCCGGGCAAGTCCGAATAAAGGGAGGACGGAAAAGGAGGAATGGTAACTGTAGTCTCACCGGAATAGTTACCAGTGACTGCCTACGTGACCTCCACAAATTAGTAACTGGACAAGACAAGTGTCAGATTTTCTGGTTCCTGATTATCCGTAACGACTCCAATTCCTTTAACCTCTTGACTACGGAAAACGCGAATCCACGCGAGACACAACGGCTTTTTAATTGTTTCGCTAATCTGCATTCAACCGGTTAAGGCTGGCCGCACATTCGAATCTGAATTCCGAATCAGGGAACCTAACCGAAAAACGAACATGTGCGACCAGTTTAAAAGGTAGCCTAGCTCGGTTGGTGCATATACGTTATGCCAATGCATCGCGCTAGACTTCCTTTCAACTCTAGATTTATCACAATGAACTCATCCAATTGTTGAGTGAATAACTCAACTATCGGCTATTCCTATGATCTAGTCTACAAGGTGAATGACCCATAGGCCACAGTAGTACAGCATGTGGCTGTGAGGTAGGTACCTATCTATTATAATTATAGTATACTTAGTAAAGCCATTTGTTTACTAGCGAGTCTGTCATACTACTAACAAAACTGCTAGGGTAAGCAAGCTTCCGTGGGAATTTGGCCTCGTGTGTTATGTTTTGACGCGCAACTAAGCTACTCTGTATGTAATACGCATGAAGTCTTGTCGCTTCGACGCCTACGTAGTAAACTGAGTTTGTAAAGAATTTTATTTATTTGTAACTGAGATCTCCACGTGTTGGTGTATATAGAAGCGTGGTTGTAAAGATGTTCCCACAAGTTTCTATTTTCCTTAATAACTCAGTCATTTTAGCGATCAACCTCGAAATGAGAGATAATAAACTGAAAACTCGTCTAGGTCTTCATTTTAGCGTTCTTAAAGTTGTATAAAAAATTCAAAAGTCTCATAAAATCTTGTGTCTGCGTCGTAAGTTAGTCAAGGCCCAAAAATCAGATTTTTGCTTAATTTTCGAAAAGTGATTTTACTGCTTTTTGAGGAGCTCGTGGCTAAATAATAACAGCCGCACGGGTCGATCATCAAGGTTAAGCAACGCTTGACGAGGTCGGTCAGTGGATGGGTGACCATTTCAACATACCGAGTTTCCTCCGTGCCTCGGAAAGCACGTTAAGCCGTTGGTCCCGGCTGTCATTTGAAGATCTTTGGCAGTCGTTACGGGTAGTCAGAAGCTTGAGATCTGACACCAGTCTTGCCAAGGGGTACCGTGTTTCCCAGTTACTGGGTTGTGGAGGTCAGATAGGCAGTCGCTCCATGTAAAACACTGGTACTTAGCTGAATCCGGTAAGACTGGAAGCCGACCCCAATATAGTTGGGAAAAAAGGCTAGGCAGATGATTTTACTGCTTTTATGTGCTCAGAGCAAGTTTGCTCCTTGTTCAATTGTGCACTAAAATACAAAAATGTGATGACTCATTTAAATTTGAGAGAGATAGCCGCCGAACTTTGTGTCTTACGAGTCGGTTCGTACCATTTTAAATAATCACTTGGGTATGAAACATGTTGCCGTTTGGCTAATCCCAAAGGACCTGAAAGTTCTCCAAAAACTCAATCGATAAGAGTCGCAGAGGATGTGCTAGAACGAGTCAATTCCGACCTAACATTCATGAAACGCATTGACAATCGTTGTTACTTGTGATGAAAGTGGGTTTATTAGTTTGACATGCAAACTAGTCGACAAGCTTCGGAGTGGCGCCTTCCAACTGAACTGAAATCCAAAAACCACGCCAAAGTCGATCAAAAGTCAAAATCATGTTGATTGTTTTCTTTGACTATCACGGTGTTGTGCAAATACCATACCTTATTCAACAGATATGGCTCCAGCCGACTTCTTTCTTTTTCCTAAACTCAAATTACCACTTCGTGGCTCCCGTTTTCATTCGGTAGAAGACGTATAGGAGAATTCGTGGCGAGAACGAACTTGATTCCGGAAAAATCCGTTTAAAAAAGGTTTTATGATTGGATTATTCGTTGGCGTGTGTTTCGTTTCTGAAGGAGCATACCTACTTTGAAGGTGATAAAATAAATTTAGATGAATAACTAACATTTTGTGTATTATTGATCTTTGCCCAGTAGGCGTTTTTTTTGTTCTGTGTCTTTGCCCGGTATTTTCTTGACAGATTAGTTTGCCCGGATCTAGGGTTACTATTTAGAAATTTGAGTCTCGACAAAAAGCTGGACTTTTGGAAAAAAAGGTTTAGTTTCGAAAAAAATATGTTTAAGGAACTAAAATCCGACTACAAAAATCGCGATTTGAAAAGTATAAAACAAGAAAATATTCTGATAGCGTAACGTAATACATATATGGTATGACAAAAAATAAGTTTTGACCAAGCGAAAAATCAAAGCAAATTAGAAGGCCAAATGTCTGTACCTACATGTCTGGATAAAGCCGGACGAATGGTAATAATGGAACAGGTGTTGTCGGGTACCCTACGGGCTAGACACAACACCTGACGATCACACCTTTTCAATAGAGATTGCGGGACTTTACACCCTGTTCCGTATAACTCCATCACGGGGTCTCATTGCTAAGAAAGAAAATTTGGTTCAAATAAATCTCACTAGATGGCGCGACATGTAAAGTTAACATTTACTGGAATTGAACATAAAAATTGTATGTTCTTGTTTAATCAACTCTCCTAAGAACAAAATTATAGAATATTGGGCTCTGAACATTTCAAAGATTATTTGAACGGATCATTTAAAATTGATGCCAATAAATGGCACATTTTTTAATTTCTGAGGCATTCCACTCGATTGTTAAAATTTGCATTGTAACACATTTTGGTGCAAAAAACTGTAAAAACGTGCCAAATAATACTATAAAACGAACCGAAAGAAAAAAATATTCGCGAACATAGTAAACCCTTTTATTTGCAAGGCGCTGCCAACACCATCTATTGCCGTGAAACGGGATCGAACGCGATTGATGTACTTACAAAAATAACAAGATTAATCAGATAAAAACGCTTGTTACGTCGGCACGGTTTCTTTGTATGGGATGAGGCATCTGTATGCTAGTATTATACGAGGAGGGATCAAAAAGTAGTGAGAACGAGATAGAATATAATGACTATTGATAACATAAGGTAGTCAACCAACTCGAAGCCATCTTGCTGGCTTCGATTTAGTCTGTGCGCGGGTGCGTTGTCGTGATGAAACAGCACGCCCCTTCGAAGTTTCCCTCTCCTTTTCTCTTTGATAGCATTCCTCAACTTGGGAATTAAAGCTGTATAATATTGGCCTGTAATAGTGGTTCCACGCTCCAGGTAATCAGTCAACAATATCCCTTCGGAGTCCCAAAATATTGAGGCCATAACCTTGCCAGCCGATGCCACGACACGAAACTTCTTCGGGGTCGGTGATGATGGCCGTTTCCATTGCAAAGATTACTGTTTTGTTTCGGGATCAAAATGATGGACCCATGTTTCGTCCATTGTTACGAAACGAGACAAAAAGTTTTCAGAATCTTCTTGAAACTTGTCCAACAATATCTTCGAAATGCCAAGTCGATTTTGTTTCTGACTGTCGGTTAACATTCTCGGCACCCATCTTGCGGAGACTTTTCTCATATTCAAAGATTGTTTCAATATGGTTTGAATACTTCCATATGAAATGCCCGTTTCTTGAATTAAGTATCGGATGGTAACTCTTCGATCGCTCAATACAATTTTCTCGACTTTCGCAACATTTTCTTGGGTGACTGACGTCGATGGACGGCCGCAACGATGTTCGTCTTCCGTGCTCGTTCTCCCTACTCGAAATTGAGAAGCCCACCTTGCGACAGTGGAATACGGCGGAGCAGACTCTCCTAATGTTGCCTCCAAATCGCAATCAATCTCTTGCGTCGTTAACTTTTTTAACTGAGGTATTTAATAACGGCTCGCACTTCGTTTTTCTCCATTTTCGAGAACACGTTTCGACACGAAGCAAACAAATAATTACATTCAGAAAAAAGAAAAGATAATCGAAATTTTTTTTCTTTATTAATATTAAAAATATGTATCTGAGCTATGCCTGCCAGTATTTCTTTTTTTTTATACCAAGGAGTATGTCGTTCTCACTACTTTTTGGTAGTATTATCTGTGCCTCCATAAACTCAATGTCATACATGACAAAGTTCAAATTCCTGTGCACCCCATACTTTTTAAGGGTGGGTTGAAATTATCTTAAATTAAGAATTTAATTAGTGGTATTTTCATAATCCTCCATCCATCCTCCCTTGTAACAATTGTTTTTACTGTGTCAATAAACAGAAAAAATAAATATAGAAGTCATTTTAACTATTTCTTGGTTTTTCATGATTTGTCTAAAATTTTAGTAGATAAGGTGTTTATTGTTAACTTTATCGCATGCAATATATATTGCTAGGGGTAAAAACTGAAAAACTATAGTTTGATCCAATTTAGTTTATTATTTAAACATGAGTTACAACAAATGGCATCTTAAAACATATAAATAGTAAAGCTGCTCGTTATATTAAAAAAAGTAATTTATAATAACACTTCAATATCCCTGATTTATGTGTAAATAGTTTGAATTCATTTCAAAACAAAATTTCTCAATTTAATTACAATAGTTAATAGTCAAAAAAATTTATTCAAATTATTAAGTGGCTACAAAAAAATTGATTTATAAATTGATTAAATTAAAAATTCATTATAATCAAACTATTTACACGTGTATAAGAGAATTAATAAATTTTGATGTCAATTGGAAAAGAAAATATAATTTTGATCCCAAAATTCGATTAATTGAAGTTGGCTCAGGATTTGCTGATGAATGGACGCTAATCATCCAACAACTAAGTCTCATGTATAGAACATTATACACAACAAAAGGCAATCAAAATGTAATTAATGTCTTACTTCTAAACTATTATTGACTATTGTAAACTATTTATTTCACTAGTTAAGTACATATTTGAATTTCCTGAATTAACTGTAGCTATAGATAAATTCGCGGCTATTTTAACGGGAATAATATGTATATCTGTGGTACAAATGGTAGTCTGATCGTGTCTTAACTATAAGGCGAAGATTCCATGAGAAACAGGTGCAAGTGCAAGCGAAGACAAACATTTTAAATCTGGTTTTAGTGTTTACTGATCTAAGATACTGCCTAAAAGTGCACTCTATTTTGAATCTTAATAACAAAGAAGTATAACATACCATTGTGAATACATAACACTGTATATTCATTTCAATGTCGATATAACCATGTTTATAAATTTTGATATCATGAAATATTGATAATGCTGAATACTTGTACTAGATTTTGGGACCAAATGACCTCGACATGCTGCTACAAACAGGTAAATAAGACTAATTAGTACAAACCATAATAAAGGCAAATACTATAATAAGTAGTATTCTTAATAATACAAAAAAAAAACACTGAAATGTTAAGTTACTAAGAAAAGAATAATAACTAACAGTAATTTACAAATAAATTAGAAACAAAAACAACTTTGTTCTCCGTGATCACAATTTCAAGGCTTAGCATGAGAGACGTGCGCCCGCGCCGACGGGCGGGCACCGTCGGATAAACAAGCAGAGACACTTCATACAGGACTTCATACGGTCCGTACAGTAAGCAATATATTATCATCTTGATTTAAACATAAAACAACCAACCACCTTAAACTCTATTATATGTACAATTTATTTTAACCAGAGGTATAAAAAAATTAGAGAGATTTGAGTGCGTGACGTAAGGCATGATGTGGCGTCCTGCCTTGCTGCTGCGAGCACGTATATAAATGACCAGACGAGTGAAAAATAATCTACTTCCTCTAACTCTTAATCTAGCGGAAGATTATTAAAAAGAAAGAATAATAATTAAACACTAATATTAAATTAACAACCTCCCAAACAACACTTCTGTATCTAACCTCTATTAAAACTCTTCAACGTTCAACATCAGTTCGCACCAGTGGTCGTTAACTAATAATTTCATTATCCTAAACTTCATCCCGTACAGTTACAATGTATAAATAACTACAACAATACTCCTTTCGATCCTCTTATGTAAAAATATAACTATTCGCAGTACTCTAAGTCTAAGTTGGGGAATCAGGTCGAATAATAATTAATAATTAAATTATGCTGCACTACAACATCGTACATTATAAACAAAGAACCTTCAAAATCATAAGTAACATGAAATTACATCCGAGGGCTCCCGAGCGGAGCCGAACGCTCACGATGCAGTCGGTTCACCGCCACCGTAACCACCGCGGAACTCGAAACTTACATCAAACCGCACTCGATACATACCGTGGACGACTGCGACACATTGTGACATCACACAGTCAGGCCACTAGTCCCCTTCTCACTCAGTCGGCGGCGGCGCAGCACACGCAGCGTCAGGACAGCGCGCGGCGGGCGCGGCGCGGCGCCAGCAGGTAGGACGCGTCCAGCGCCGCGCCGCGCGAGCCCAGGCGCGCCAGCAGGCGCCGCGCGATGCCGTTCACGCGCTCCTTCTGCGCCGAGCGAGCCGCACTACCGCCTGCACTCTGTGAGAGAACGATGCCATGCGAGCTTAATCCGCGGCTACGTTGTTTACTAATAAACCAATCTTTTAACAGACGGTTGTATTCCCTCTCTTGCGCTCCATTTAGTCCATTTATATCAGTCATCCATGAAATAGTCAGGAAGCGAGGCTATCACCCGAAATTCTAACTCCTGACTATCATGTCCCCAGTGAAAAAAAAACTAATAAAATGAAGAATGTAACCCAGAGCCCTATGCCTAATTCCTATGGCTCTCACTTCCGACAATCAAATCAACAAAGCAGCAAAATATAGTTTGTTGAAAATCAATACTAATATATGTAAAGTTAAACAATGTAGTTTTACTAATACAATAAATAAAGTAAAATTATTAACCCCGCTCACCTTGGCAGCAGCGTCCGTTAAAGCAACGACAGGCACTTTCTTCTTCACTTCTTTAGTCGTTGTCTTATTGTTTTTTTCAACAGTTGCAGCAAAATTCTTAGCTGCTTTTCCTTTCAGATACTCAGGAGACACCTCGTGCGGCTGCAATATTATTGAAATGATTAGATGCAAAATAAGTAGTCTTCTTTTAGTCAAATGGCAATGCTAATAAGGACAAATAAATGCAAAGTCAACGTCGCCGTTCCTGGTTGCTTTACGATAACACTTTTATTTACTAAAGTTTCCAATGACCCTCACTAACCGTCACATGGGAATTAAAACAATAGAAATTAGCCTGAACGTTTTATGACATGCAAGTGACATTCGACCTTAGTGATAAAGTGCGCGCAAGATAAGTCTGCGCGCGACGGGTGGCGTGCTTAATGTTGCCAGCATAACTCATCTTTTTTCGTTCATTTAATCAATAGTCATTTTTCATTACTCGAAACTTAAAGTAATTTAAGTTAAGCATAATTAATTACTAGCTTTTTCTAGTTGCATAAAATATGAAGAAAAAGATTGATTATTATAAATCTTTTATTGAATACTTAGTAGTACCTACTGTTAAATTTAGTTTAACAATGGCCCTGCAGTGGCTTATACCGTCCATTTCAATTACAATTCATTTTTTATTTCTTCTTCAATATTTTTTGCGGCACCAGTAGTACGAATATTTAGGGAAATTTTAGTATAATGGTATCCCTAAAAGTTACTGTCAAATAAGCAACGCGGGCTCTATCTTTGTAAAACGGTACCGTAGTGCTGTTATTGTCTTGTTCACTTCAAGAAAATATCTCTGCCCGCACTTTAAATTACTTTTTCAATACAGTTGTTAAACATGGCGTACTTTCAGAGGCTATAATTATGATTCGAAAGTTAAATCTTACGCATAGGCATCTTTCTGTTACGCGGTCGTGACTTTTGTTTACGAGCTCGATCATTATGTTTGCAGTTTAGTTTTAAATGTATAAGTCAATTTAAAAAAGTTTAGTAGCAAGGAGTTTTCAAACATAGAATAAAATGGGATAGATTTTCTACGAGGAAAAATGAATGATTCCGTACGTTTTAGCATTGAATTTTCAAAAGTCTTTTAAATGGTTGTTTAATATATTTAATTACCAGTTTTAATTTAATTATTTTCACATCAACATTTGTCAAAAATCGAATAGGCTGTAAAGGCTGTTTTCGTTGAACAAAAAAAATGTCCAGTTGCAAAAACGCGCCATAAGTCAATTTAAAAAAGTTTAGTAGCAATGAGTTTTCATTCATAGAATAAAATGGGATACGATTTTATACGAGGAAAAATTAATGATTCCGTACGTTTTAGCATTGAATTCTCTTTTTTTTTTTAAATAGTTGTTTGGTATATTTAATTACCAGTTTTAAGTTAATTATTTTCACATCAACGTTTGTCAAAAATCGAATAGGCTGTATAGGCTGTTTTCTTTGTAAAAAAATATGTCCAGTTGCAAAAACGCGCCATATTGAAAATTTTATTTTTTGTGAATCAACAAATCTAATTCTTTGATTTGTTTTTAATGTTTCTCACAACTGTATTGAAAAACGTCGTGTGATACACGGGTGTGTAGGTTATTGCAAACTCGTGTCATTAAAAACCCTCGCCTTCGGCTCGGGCTTGTTAATGACAGCTCGTTTGCAATAACCTACTTCCCACCCTTGTATCACAATGTACTATTGGCATAATGATGGCGATTATTTACTTCGAAAACGAATAAAAACACGGAATACAACACACTCTCTTGACACCTGACAAAAATGACAATAGTTCCGTTTTTGACCGCGCGCAGACTTATCTTGCGCGCACTCTAGAACTAAAGCATTACAAGGTCGACTATATATTTTGCTGTTTAATAAAGTGCAAGGAAGCGCATTTTCGCAGCCAAGTTTTGTGAGCCATCAAGAAAACATTGGTGATGCATGTATACACGATACATATAACTCATGTATAGTATGGTGCGGACGTGGAGCCTAGACGAAACACGCTCCACCTCCTGTCCTGCCGCGCCATCTAGTGAGATTTATTTGAACCAAATTTTCTTTCTTAGCAATGAGACCCCGTGCTATTAGTCAACTAAAAGTTACTAGTGCGCGCTGGGTCTTCATCAGTATGAGGAAGTATGCAAATGCGCGAAATACAACGATTCGGTATTAAATAGAATTTTCAATCCGACCAAATTATCGGCCGATAAAAAGTCTGCAGTGTGCGGGGGTCTTACTGTCGTACCAGCTCCACGCAGAAGAACTGGTGTTCATACATACCGCATAGGTGCGCGTGATCTTGAGGCGGTGCGGGAAGTGGTCGAAGGCGTAGACGCGCGTGCAGATGGGGTACTTGGGGCGCGACACGCGCGTGAACAGGCGCGCGCCGCGGTCCACGCGCAGCTCGCAGATGTACACGTGCGCCTCCGCCGCGCCCACCGGCCGGCCCTGGGGGAACAAGCACGCCACTGGTTTAGAAACATTCATAATAAGGCCCCAGGCTTACCACTTAACTAAGCCAGTGCCATAGGTAGCTGCTCGCCCATGAGGGTTGCGGTGAAACGTTGCAAGATTCGCCCGCCTACGGGCATCGCGTGTTGAAAGCAACAGTGTTTCGTAATTATTTCTCAATTTGTTTCTTATGAGTATGCACAGCTTATTGCTTTTGATCAACATTTACTGCAGATGCTGGATGAAGTTCCTAAGAACCTATAAACTAATATTAAGAAAAATCTTTGACTGATCTACTACACTATCGCTGATGGCCATAATATGATAATTTTGTCTAAATAAATGCACCGTTCCTATGGTAAAGACAAAAAGAGAGAAACCGCCTTAAAAACTATTTAAATGAATGCGTTGATATATTACCTTGCAATAAGTGTTGAGGTCCATAACCCAACACTGTGACATCACAAGTTCAATAGGCACTGCTTCATACAGCGGCACACGCATCACTTCATTGTGGAAGAACCTAAAAGCAAAATATAATATTTAGTATAGATATTATGTAATAATCACCATGGTAAAGGCTCGTGGCTATCAGGGGCTTATGGGTTCCTGGATAAGTAACAGCCGAACGGGACGATCGGTCAAGCATAAGTTAACCTTTCCATGGTCATCTGCATGTAGATGGATGGATGATTTTAAACATTTCATACTGAGACTCCTCAATTTGAAGTATTTTAAAGATCTTTGACCGTGGATACAGTTCAGTCAATAGCCCGAAAATCTGACAATCACTACCAATACCACTTTTTTACTCAGTAACTAAATAGACTGTGGAGGCCGAATAATAAGTGTCGCTCTTTGTAAAACACTGGTATAGGGTTACATTAGTCGACGGCACGAACTATTTTGTGCGCGGGGTTAAAATGCCTGCTATCTCATCCGACAACTCGTGCGAAAGAGATAGATGCTATGATGAGCAGTAACAAGCTAGTTCGCGTACGAATTAGCACTTTTGCAAGTTTCGAAATGGATGATGATTAAGGACGAAAACGAGCGCGTTAAATTTAATAAACAGACCTTTGGGAGTCTAGACATAATGAAAAAACGACTAAATTTATATTTTCAAAATAAAATTATTTGCATTGTTTAACTACTAATCTATCCCTGTATGGTGGCCGTTTTGCAATTTTCCTTCTTCTTATGGTATTTATTGCCGCCCAAAGATGCGTTAAAATTAGTGTTGAAATATGGAACTTTCGACGCTCATAACTTTCAATTATTTTTTTTTGCCTCCATACAGGGCTAGATAATGATGAGACATTTTTTTATTTTGAACGTACATCGTCAAACAGTGGAGTAATCCCTAGACTAAGTTTGTATGGAATAATTATCGACTAGTGTAACCTTAATAGTCACAACGGATCTTTTTGTCTCTGAATTTGGCTCTTGTCAGTTCAGAGGAGTTCAGTTTGTCATCGAGTATACTGCATAGAGTAAGCGAGATAGGACGATGCGACAAACGTAAACGAGTGAAAGAGACAGTTATACAAAGCTGTTTCATTTTTTTAATTGACACAAAAATAGCTACTGCGCAGGGTCTTGCAGCCCATTCAGAGACACAAAGATCCGTTGTGAGTATTATATTCTGCTGTATCATTTTCGACACTGAGCCGACCCCTAAAATAATTAAGATAATTTTATGACTGGGTCTGCCGTGATATGGCCAATATTTTTGCGGGACATACACTGTAGTAGATTTAGCGCATGATGCTTAGGATTTGCGCTACACACAAACAATTCGATTTAATTCGGGTTATTTTTGATTGACATTAAAAAGACGATTCAAAGATGAAGGTACTTACTTCCTAGTGGGCTCGTGGAAGGTCTCGTGCGGGCGCAGGTAGTGGTGGCCGTACACGTAGCGCTCCTGCGTGTCCTTGTGCTTCCACAGCCGCTCCACGCGGAAGATGTCCAGCTCCGACACCGAGATCTCGCCGATAGTCTGGTACGTGTGTTTGCGGACTTCACACTCCTGACAAATTACACTTGTTTTAGTGAAGTAATGGATTCATGACGATACCGTGGTAGTGGCGAAATATTAGTAGTTGTTCTGCGCGCACTATAGCATACAGATGGCTCATCCCATACAAAGAAACCGTACCGACGTAACTAGCGTTTTTCGTCTGATTATACTGATTGTTTTTTGGTACATGGGTCGCGTTCGGTTCTGTTCCACGGCGACAGATAGATGGTGTTAGCAGCCACTTGCAAGTAAAAGAGTTTATTCGGTTCGTGAATATTTTTTTCTTTAAATATATATCTTACTTTTAATATATACAGTCTATATACTTTTAATATATACAGTTTTGTAAGTACGATTTGTTTTATAGTATTTTTAGCATGTTTTTACAGTTTCATTGCTTCAAAATGTGTTACAGTACAAATTTAAACAATCGAGTGGATTGCCTCAGAAAGTTAAAACCGCGCCATCTATTGGCATCAATTTTAAATAATCCTTTCAAATAATCTTTGAAATGTGAATTTAGCCCAATATGCCATATTTATGTTCACACATTTTTATGTTCAGTGCCAGAAAATGATAATTTTATACACAACTAGCTGTTGCCCGTGGCTTCGCTCCCGTGGACCACCCCACAGGATCCAAATTCGAGATAAAAAAATAGCCTATGTCACTCAGGAATAATGTAGCTTTCTATTGGTGAAAGATTTTTTCAAATCGGTCCAGTAGTTTCGGAGCCTATTCGGCAAACAAACAAAAAAATCTTTCCTCTTAATAATATTAGTATAGATTAAATAACAAATCGGTACATATCGCGCCATCTAGTGAGATTAATTTGAACCAAATTTTCTTTCTTAGCGCTGGGACCCCGTGCTATTAGTATAAATTCAGTATTTTTTTTTTTTTTTTTTTATTTGTGATGGGTTGCTCTTGACTCTAGTCTAGGTCAAAGGTGACAGAGACAGAGTCGACGATGGAGCGAGCTTACCCAGAAGAAGCCTGTTCACTCTAACTTTGAAGAGATTCGGGTTGAATGCGTTCGGAAACACAGACGCAGGTAGTGAGTTCCACTCATTCGCTGTGCGCATTATGAAGGATGTTTGGAAGCGCTTGGTGCGTATTGGTGGAATGGCAACAAGGTAAGGATGGTAACTTGCAGTGCGTCTAGATGTCCGATGGTAGAAGGGGGCTGGTGGGATGAGGTCGTGGAGTTCTTGAGCACACTCACCGAAGTACAGTCTGTAAAAGACCGACAAGCAGGCAACCTTGCGGCGATGAGCCAAGCTGTGTAGCTTGGCATCCGCCAGCTCAACGTCGCCAATGAGCCTCTTGGCTCTGCGTTCCACCGAGTCAAGCGCGGCAAGCTGATACTTAGCTGAGCCATCCCAAAGGTGGCTGCAATACTCCATGCAGGATCGGACTTGCGCTTTGTAAAGGGTTAAAAGCTGTCCAGGCTTAAAGTATCGCTTCACTCTATTTAGGATGCCCAGCTTTTTGGCCGCAATTTGAGCTTTGTACTCAATGGAGGCGCCGAAGTTGAGGCTGGATGTCAACTCCATGCCCAGAAGCTCGAGCCGATCAGTCACAGGAACAGACGCACCCCGAAAAGTAGGAGTTTGATCGAAGATACTATTGTATTGATCACTAACCTTATTTTGTGTAGTATCATCAGTCTTATCTTTCCCTTTAGCAATATTCTTGACTTTCTTCCTATCCACGCGCTTGGTCTTAGGCGAGTCCGGCTTATCAGCTTTGTCGCCATGTTTCTGGCTGACGTCAGGGTTCTTGTCGTCGATAGGAATGTCGCGCAGGACGTACACGGTGTCGCCTTGACGCACTTGGAGGTCGCCCCGCATCAATGATAGGTAGAATTGGTGACCTTCTTCGGTGTACTCGTCTAGGGGGATTTCGCGGTCGACCTATGAGAATGAACAAAGTATTTTTCAATACAGTTGTTAAACATGGCGTACTTTCAGAGGCTATAATTATGATTCGAAAGTTAAATCTTACGCATAGGCATCTTTCTATTACGCGGTCGTGACTTTTGTTTACGAGCTCGATCATTATGTTTGCAGTTTAGTTTTAAATTTATAAGTCAATTTAAAAAAGTTTAGTAGCAAGGAGTTTTCAAACATAGAATAAAATGGAATAGATTTTGTACGAGGAAAAATGAATGATTCCGTACGTTTTAGCATTGAATTCTCAAAAGTCTTATAAATGGTTGTTTAATATATTTAATTACCAGTTTTAATTTAATTATTGTCACATCAACATTTGTCAAAAATCGAATAGGCTGTATAGGCTATTTCGTTGAAAAAAAAAATGTCCAGTTGCAAAAACGCGCCATAAGTCAATTTAAAAAAGTTTAGTAGCAAGGAGTTTTCATACATAGAATAAAATGGGATACGATTTTATACGAGGAAAAATTAATGATTCCGTACGTTTTAGCATTGAATTCTCAATTTTTTTTAAATGGTTGTTTAATATGTTTAATTACCAGTTTTAAGTTAATTATTTTCACATCAACGTTTGTCAAAAATCGAATAGGCTGTATAGGCTGTTGTCTTTGTAAAAAAATATGTCCAGTTGCAAAAAGGCGCCATATTGAAAATTTTATTTTTTGTGAATAAACAAATCTAATTCTTTGATTTGTTTTTACTGTTTCTCACAACTGTATTGAAAAACGTCGTGTGATACACGGGTGTGTAGGTTATTGTAACCATGGAGTTTCTTGCCGGTTCTTCTCCATAGGAAACGACTAACCCGAACCGTGCACCTTTTGTCGACATTTTATAAGTGCCCATGTAGGCCTATGTAAAATAAAAATATTTGATTTTGATTTTGATTGCAAACTCGTGTCATTAAAAACCCTCGCCTTCGGCTCGGGCTTGTTAATGACAGCTCGTTTGCAATAACCTACTTTCCACCCTTGTATCACAATGTACTATATTAGCTTTGATGCCCAATCTTTTGTTTTTTGGGTGTTGATAACAGAATCATTTGACTATCCTAATTTATATAAGTGAAAAACTGTTCGAGAACAGAGCAGTGTGGTGATGATGTATTGAAGTGAGAGTGCAATTTTTGTTTAAATGTCGCCCGTGTGTTATAGTATTATTATTCAGATTTTGAAAGAGTGTGTACCTTGTTGTTATGACAGTGGTGGCAGTAATGCGGCACACTGGTGTCTGTGACACGCATACAGCGCGCATGTTGCCACACGCCGCAGTAGTATGGGTGTATGTTGAACAGTTTGTACCTTGTTGTTATGACAGTGGTGGCAGTAATGCGGCACACTGGTGTCTGTGACACGCATACAGCGCGCATGTTGCCACACGCCGCAGTAGTATGGGTGTATGTTGAACAGTTTGTACCTTGTTGTTATGACAGTGGTGGCAGTAATGCGGCACACTGGTGTCTGTGACACGCATACAGCGCGCATGTTGCCACACGCCGCAGTAGTATGGGTGTATGTTGAACAGTTTGTACCTTGTTGTTATGACAGTGGTGGCAGTAATGCGGCACACTGGTGTCTGTGACACGCATACAGCGCGCATGTTGCCACACGCCGCAGTAGTATGGGTGTATGTTGAACAGTTTGTACCTTGTTGTTATGACAGTGGTGGCAGTAATGCGGCACACTGGTGTCTGTGACACGCATACAGCGCGCATGTTGCCACACGCCGCAGTAGTATGGGTGTATGTTGAACAGTTTGTACCTTGTTGTTATGACAGTGGTGGCAGTAATGCGGCACACTGGTGTCTGTGACACGCATACAGCGCGCATGTTGCCACACGCCGCAGTAGTATGGGTGTATGTTGAACAGTTTGTACCTTGTTGTTATGACAGTGGTGGCAGTAATGCGGCACACTGGTGTCTGTGACACGCATACAGCGCGCATGTTGCCACACGCCGCAGTAGTATGGGTGTATGTTGAACAGTTTGTACCTTGTTGTTATGACAGTGGTGGCAGTAATGCGGCACACTGGTGTCTGTGACACGCATACAGCGCGCATGTTGCCACACGCCGCAGTAGTATGGGTGTATGTTGAACAGTTTGTACCTTGTTGTTATGACAGTGGTGGCAGTAATGCGGCACACTGGTGTCTGTGACACGCATACAGCGCGCATGTTGCCACACGCCGCAGTAGTATGGGTGTATGTTGAACAGTTTGTACCTTGTTGTTATGACAGTGGTGGCAGTAATGCGGCACACTGGTGTCTGTGACACGCATACAGCGCGCATGTTGCCACACGCCGCAGTAGTATGGGTGTATGTTGAACAGTTTGTACCTTGTTGTTATGACAGTGGTGGCAGTAATGCGGCACACTGGTGTCTGTGACACGCATACAGCGCGCATGTTGCCACACGCCGCAGTAGTATGGGTGTATGTTGAACAGTTTGTACCTTGTTGTTATGACAGTGGTGGCAGTAATGCGGCACACTGGTGTCTGTGACACGCATACAGCGCGCATGTTGCCACACGCCGCAGTAGTATGGGTGTATGTTGAACAGTTTGTACCTTGTTGTTATGACAGTGGTGGCAGTAATGCGGCACACTGGTGTCTGTGACACGCATACAGCGCGCATGTTGCCACACGCCGCAGTAGTATGGGTGTATGTTGAACAGTTTGTACCTTGTTGTTATGACAGTGGTGGCAGTAATGCGGCACACTGGTGTCTGTGACACGCATACAGCGCGCATGTTGCCACACGCCGCAGTAGTATGGGTGTATGTTGAACAGTTTGTACCTTGTTGTTATGACAGTGGTGGCAGTAATGCGGCACACTGGTGTCTGTGACACGCATACAGCGCGCATGTTGCCACACGCCGCAGTAGTATGGGTGTATGTTGAACAGTTTGTACCTTGTTGTTATGACAGTGGTGGCAGTAATGCGGCACACTGGTGTCTGTGACACGCATACAGCGCGCATGTTGCCACACGCCGCAGTAGTATGGGTGTATGTTGAACAGTTTGTACCTTGTTGTTATGACAGTGGTGGCAGTAATGCGGCACACTGGTGTCTGTGACACGCATACAGCGCGCATGTTGCCACACGCCGCAGTAGTATGGGTGTATGTTGAACAGTTTGTACCTTGTTGTTATGACAGTGGTGGCAGTAATGCGGCACACTGGTGTCTGTGACACGCATACAGCGCGCATGTTGCCACACGCCGCAGCCCGCACCGCCGCACTGCACCATCAGCCCTTCTTCTACGTGCAGGCCGCAGATACACATGATCACCTCTTCTGCAAAAAAAAGAAATTGAAACACGTTAAAATCAGACCATCCATGTAATTACCTTGGTGCATAAAAACCAAGCTGTCATGGACCAAACATGGAATTATTACGAGCACAGCGAGGCCGGCTCGCGATCATTAATGTTAGTATCTGCTCTGGAATCTACCCTGTTAAACTAAAACCAACTATAATTAAGCCCCTATTTAAAAAACATGACAAAACTCATTAATATCTACAGACCCATTGCCCTAATACCAGTAATATCAAAAATATTTGAGAAGGCTATTTATCACCGTATGAATTCCTTCTTCACGAAACACAATATCTTGGTAAAGGAACAGAAGGGCTTCAGAAAAAATAAGTCCATAAATATGGCAATCTATGATTTTCTTAATATTATAATCACAGATATTAATAAAAGAAATCCTGTTAGCGCTGTATTTATGGATATGTCGAAAGCATTCGACCTAGTTGATCATAATATACTATTACAGAAATTTAATGCATGTGGAATGAGGGGCAATGCACTTTCTCTTATACAATCTTATTTAGACAATAGAACGCAATGTACGGCAATTAGACGTATTTCTAAAAAGGAAAAAAAAGTACTCAAATATACTAACATTAACATTAAAAGCGGGATATTTACCATGTTTACTGTTTGTTGCGAGTTCCCGATATTGCGGTGCTGTTGCAAGCCTCACGTAAGTTATTTGATATTATAACTTGATTATTGCTAATGGTTGTGGTTGAAAGTCTATTTCATGTTGTGGCCTTTATTCATAATGATGTTAAATTGATTTAAGGGCTAGTCATGTTCTTTGACTTATCCTTGTTGTTTTGATTAAATAACATTGTAAAATGTTACAAGATTCATCATATAATGGCCATAATATAATTAGATCTTTATTGTGATAAACGATATTTATATGGTTGTAAAAATATATAAAAGATAAATACTTTTACAACCATAGTTGCTTCCGTGGAGTTTCTTGCCCTTCTTCTCCACGAGAACTAGTTTAGCGAACGGGCGGTAAGCTTTCTGAGCCTCAATATGAATTAATTGACAAGCCTAATTGAAATAAATACCTAGTCTTGTCTTTCTGTGCTTTTACTCATAAAACCTTACCCTTATACATCACATACACAGTAAATAACCAGCAACCATCTTGACATTCCAAGCTTGCTATCTTCGTAAATATCGATACTTTTATATGGGGTTCCTTCTTAAATCTAACACACCATGACAGTTTAAAAACTTATACTCAAATATATTTCAGGCAAACGTAAAATCACTTTTGGCGTGCCACAGGGTAGCGTATTGGGTCCGCCGTTATTTTTAGCTTACATAAATGACTTTCCAAAACACGTCGCTTTTCCTATGGTTCTTTTTGCTGATGATAGCACGATAATTGTAAGAAATTATAAAAATAGAAACTATGAATGTGATATCAAAGATGCATTGCAACAATCTATTGACCGACTTGAAAATAATAATTTAAAAATAAATTTAAGTAAAACTAAAATTATACAGTTTAGACAAAATATGACCACTCCTGACATAAATATCACTTTTGGCGACAACAGAATTGACGAAGTAGAGCATATAAAATTTCTAGGCTTGACAATTGATTCTAAACTTACTTGGAAACAACATGCATCAATTCTTATCACAAAATTAAGTAGGTTCGCCTTTGCCCTATATAAACTTAAAAACATAGTTAATTAGGCAGCTGTTATAGCTGCGTATTATGGCTATGTAGATTCCATATTACGTTACGGAGTAATTTTTTGGGCAAATTCCTGCGAGAAAGAGAACATTTTTAAAGCACAGAAGAGGTTCATTAGATTGATATGCAGTCTTAAATCAACGGAAAGTTGCAAACCGCATTTTAAATCTCTTAAAATACTCACATTACCTTCTCTTTACATATACGAGACCGCATTGTTCGTCAAGAAAAATAGTGAACTGTTTAATAAAGCTTCAGAGCAACGCTGTAGATCGACAAGACAAGAATATCGTCACGAATTATGTCTAAGAGCCTCAAAGACCGCCCTTATGCACAAAAGCATCCTCTGCATGGCTCCGAAAATATTCAATAAAATACCAAATGACATTAAAGATTTAAACTTGACACAATTTAAACGGAAACTAAATATTTTTTTAATTGAAAAATGCTACTATACCATTGACGAATTCCTTCTTGACAATATGTAATAAACTAAATGATAATTATTTATTTATGCTTGTCAATTAAAACAATTGACTTATTAATTGTATTCTGTATATTTATTAAAATAATTAATTGTATTCTAAATGGTTATTATAAAAATTGTTTGTATTGTAAATATTGAAATTTTGTGAATTTTTATGAAATATCGATTTTAAATTCTTATATTGTTAAATAGTGTATGCCCTATGGGTAGTTTTTTGAGTCACCATAACCTAACTGTAAGACCTACTGTATCACCAAAAAACACACTAATAAATACTTTGACTTTCGACTTGTATTCGTTTGACATGGTTTGAGATCAGCCCGATCGCCGTTGCCAGTACAAAGTCGCCCGTTGTATGGAGCTGACCTTCTGTATTCCTACTTTGTAGCGAACAAAAAACATAACTAAATCAACTCACCAGTCTTAGTTTTTTGTAGGAACCCTGGTGGCAGGGGTTCTTCTGGTCCAAGTATTTTTGTGAGCATATCCGCGTAATCAGACTTGGTTGAGTTGTACACCTGCAAGAAAAAAATATAAAGAATAAAATATATTCCAAGAATAAAAAGATTTTACTTATAAATTCTTTATCATCAACTGTCAGTCAAAATTTGTCCAGTGGGACATAAGCTTTAGCGTCTCTTCACAAAAATCTCCTCATCGACCAGTCTTGTGCTTCTCGCTTCCAGCCATTTCCCTCAATCTTAGGCAGGTCATTAGCCTACCTTCTTAATCTGAGCGGCTGCAGCACCCATTGTAGACAAGCGCCCATTCTCTCTCAACACAGCGCTCAGTAGCGAGGTGACATCAGCGTCGAACTGAGCCAGCGAGTCGTAGCGGCCCGCCTCCACTTCACTGTCAATAGCCGCCAGGTCGGCAGGACCAGCTTCTTGGATCTTGCCACGCTCGGCTTTAGCTCTGAGTAGCTGAGCGCTAAGCGGCCGGTCTTTTTCGTCTGCAAAATAAATCAATATAAGTGGAAATAGATCTCAAGTTGAAGTTAATGTTTGATATGCAACTAGATTGACGACTAATAGTTGATAAACGTAATACAATTCTTTAGACTACATTGGATCGATCTAAATGGGCGTTAATATTGATCGAACAAGAAGTTTGGCGAGAACTATACTGTACGAGTCCCACTAAATATTTATTTCCTTCTTACCTTTGGGTTCTTTCAGTGCACGACAAATAGCTTTGAAGACAATATTCAGGCGCTGCGCCTTAGGTAGTGCAGGATCATCCTTGGGCTTGGGCGCTCTATTGACATCTCTAAGCGCTCGCAGCCTGGCTAACGCGCCCGCTTCGTCCACACTACTGGCGGGCACTAGCGGGTCCACTGTGCATGAGGTGGTGGCTGAGGGGGTCGGGGCGGCGGCGGGGGGAGGGGAGGGGGCGGCTGCGGCCGGTGGGGGAGGAGGTGGAGATCCGGGCATTGCGAGGTTCATGCGCTCGCGGATACGACGCACCTGCGATAGAAAGATCGTTTATAAATTATTATTTTTTTTTAATTTTAGGTGGGTAACCTACTAATTTTTTTTTCACTAAACCGCTTCCAAGGCCCTATATTTACAACAGCTAGGCAGTTTTGGAATATTTCATTGCATCGGACCATCAAGTGGCTGGCAACTTTGTATTTAGTTTGTATTAAGAGTATTTCCAGCAACATTTTCATAAGCAAGAAAAACTGCGCAAACATGTGCCTCTTAAAACCATCTTCGCTCTAAGGGGGGTATTACACTATCATATATCTAGGACCATACATAGGAACCATGGGTATAAATGAGATAAAATTATCAAAGACGAATATCATATAAATATTACGTATAGGTCTATGATCCTAGATAGTGTAATACCTCCCTAAGAGAAACAATTGATCACAACAGCTTCATCGTTATTAAAACATTTAAATAGATATAAATAAATTAACTTACATTATCCAAATTCCTCAGCAAGAAGCAGTGTCGCTCTTTCACAATATTCTTCTCCTTAGCAGTGAGAGGCTTCATCTGCGGCTCCTGCCACAACTTGTTCAGATGCTGCTGGTACTTCAGTATCGTCATCGTTTTGATATCACAAGTGCTAACGGCCTGTTGTTCTGACTTCTTGTTACACTTGACCGCTTTGCGCGGTCTACCGACCCGAGGCTGGTTACCGTTGGAACCTTGAGACTGATTGGAGGCGTTCGATGGTGTTCTTGATGCAGTTTTCACAGGCTGTTTAGTAATCCTTTGAGATTTGCCTCCGATAACGCCACGGCAGTCTTCCGAGTCGCATTTGCAAGGCTGTAAAATTGAAAACATTAATTATATAGAATCTTATGTAACTCTTTGTTGTCTTTGGTGATATAGACATCAATGGAGCATACCTGGCCCACAGCAGGATTGAATAGCGAGAAGTTGTAATCATAAGTGAGTTCTTCACCAGGATCGATGTCTCGAAGGGCAAAGAGTGCCATTCTGAAGGTTCCTGAAATGAAAACAACTTATTATAACTTTCCATATCACTACAAACACTAAATTCTTCCATACAAAGGTAGTCTAGGCATTATTCCACTGTTTGACAATGTACGTTCAAATTAAAAAGTGATATCTTTTTGTCTCACCATTATCTAGCCCTGTATGGAAGAGAAAAAGTAAAAAAAGAAAATATTTGACAGTTATGAGCTTCGAAAGTTCCACATTTCGACACTAATTTTAACGCATTTTTGGGCGCAAATAAATACCATAAGAAGACGGCAAATTGCAAAACGGCCTCCATACAGGGATAGATGGGCGCACGGTTGGCGCAGTGGTTGAGCGATTGACTGCTGTGCTGCGTGTCGTGGGTTCGATGCCCGCACGGAACAAATATTTGTATGATCTACAAATAGTTGTTCCGGCTCTGGGTGTTTGTGTATGTGACTTTATATCTTTGTAAACGCACCCACGATACAGGAGAAATTCCTAGTGTGGGGCAATGTTTATAAAAAAAAAAAATGATTATTAGTTCAACAATGCATATAATTTTATTTTGAACAGATAGATTTAGTAGTTTTTCATGATATCTAGACTGCCAAAGGTCTTTTTATAAAATTTCGCGCGCTCGGTTTCATCCTAAATCAATATCCATTTCGCTACAAATTTGCAAGTGTGTATTCGTACGCGAACTAGCTTCCTACTGGTTATCATAGCATCTATCTCTTCCGCATGTGTTGTAGGTTGATATAAAATGCATTTTAACCCCGCGCACAAAATAGTTCGTGCCGTCAACAGTGTACCCTTAACTTATTAATCCCCGACGGAAAAAGAGGGATTTTTAGAAGTTTGTAGTGTGTATTTGTGTATCTGTCGGTGGCATCATAGCTCCTAAATGGATAAACCAATTTTGATTTCGTTTTTTTTTATGTTTGAAAGGTGAGATAATCGGGCGTGTTCTTTATAGGCAGCCTTAATAGACTATAAGGATTGTATTATCATTCACCTGTGTAATAGTATCTTTCTAAAGCCTGACTCACAAGAACTGTAAGACATAAATACTTACCATTAGAGGTCCATTTCTGCATCTCACAGTTGGGTCTGCAGGAGTGGTTGACGAAGCGTCCGTCGCCGCCCATGCGGTGTCCGTCTATGACGAGTCCACCGTCTAGGTGTAAGCAGTAGTGATGCGTATCTCGGGCGTAGCGGGTTGCCATACGCTCCTGTAAACATACAATATAAATTAGACTCTATATATTTAATTGGAGCTGTTTACTGAATCAGCTCGTAGTTACTGGAATCCTGATCAAACTCAGATCAACATATCTCATGGTTTCTGTTAAGAATGACCATATGAATAGGAAAACAGGGCCAAGTCTCATATGACTAAACCTGATAATCTTACAAGTAGACTCCACTTTATATAAAGTTAACTATAGGCAGATAATAATTTTCCACAATCTTGTCTATTTTGTAACACATTGCCTAAGAAATTCGTTTCGAAATATGAACATTTGGACACAATATTATAAAATAAAATTAAAAAAAAAACAATAATACATAATAACAGTTATGCATACAAAAGTCATTTCGTAACTGTTATTATGTATTATTGTTTTTTTTTTAATTTTATTTTATAATTTTGTGTCCAAATGTTAAAGGTAACAGGTTAGAGGTTGTTAGAGATAACAGGTTCAGTATCATTCTGCCAGCAGAATGATACTGAACCTGTTACCTCTTGAAAAATCGCGCGTTGATTGTGTGTGTATAGTCTGTGGTTTTTAGTCTGAACGTTTCTAATAAATTGTTGTTGGAACTTATTTGCATTTAATTAAGTAAGCGCATCAGGTAGTGGAAAAAGAATCGTTCGTGTCTCGCATAAAAAGGCTTTATTTTAACATCGCTCATGTTAAAATCTCGACATTTTATACTTTTCTTTTTAACTCTTTTTAACTTACCTTGAACTCCTTATCAGAGACGACCTCTCCGACATACTCCAGTATGAAGTCTCCGGAAGTGATGCTGTGCTTGGTGCGCACCCCCCAGCCCTTGTTCTCCGTCATGAACTTCTCCAGGCCGGACGCCCACTCGTGCCTCTGTATGCGTTGGTTTTTACACCTATCGCTGCAAATAACAAACAATAATTTTATACCGTTCGCGTAAGTACTATCTAAAGTACCATGAGTATGTGATTTATGTAAAGAACATATAACTGCACGCCTCCTGTAACCCAAAGTGCAAACCCCTTGAGGCCCTCTTGCAGACTGATGACATGAGCAGATGAGATGAAATAATTTTGTAGCTTTCAGAGCAAAATCCCCTTCGAAAAAATTATTATTGATTCGGGAAGAGTCAACTGCATTGCTAGTTGGTTCGGATGGATAGCAAGTCATGCTTTGTATTTGGAACAGGACGATCTGATCTCTTCCTTTACTGTCTTGATATTTGAATGTTCATGTACTGCTGAGATTCTTAAGTACCACAGTGAGTTGGAAATTTGCTTCAGGATGTAATTTTGAGCCCTCTGTATTATGCTTATGCTGAAGTCACATGCTGAACCCCATAGATCGATCCCATATGCCCATATAGGTTTGAGCATGGTCTTGTAGATTAAGAGCTTGTTGTCTAGAGGTAACTTGGAGATCCGGGTGAGTAACCAGTGAAGTCCCCTGTATTTTAGGTTTTTTTTTTATCCCTTTTCTTTTCCATGTGTCTCCTTCAGGTAAGTCTGCGGTCTAGGTGCATTCCCAAGTATTTGGCTGAATCACCTTGTGGAAGAAAATTATTACGCATCGAGACAGGTGGGCAGTTTCCCCTGCGTAAAGCGAATGGTTACATGGACCGATTTATTGGCACTAACTCTTATCCTCCATTTGGTCAGCCACTTGACAACGTTATTCAAAGCACTCTACAGAATTACGGAAGCTTCGGTAGGACAACTGCTGCATGCAAGAATTGGTGTATCATCTGCGTATGTCGCCACTGTAACATTGTCATCGATCGGCACGAAAAACTTAACTCAAGAGTTAGTTGCTAACACAAGGTAAAATTTACAGCTTGTCATACAATATTGTCGATATAACATCGTGTTACCAACTAACAAAATTTTTATGCAATCGGATCTTAGGGGGTACGGACAAAGATTGAGGAAAAGTTTTTTTTTTAAATTCTGTTCCAAGTCCCATGCTTCATTGGCAAGCCTATTGCCATTAACCGATCACATATGCTTAATACAGGCTGCTACTGACAGTTTTCAAATGGAAAAAAATCCAATCATACTTACTCGAATTCAAGATCAACCCTAGGTCAGAAATCTCGCCAAAACGCCAGGACAGTCAAAACAAAATATTGGATTATTGATTTAAATTTGTTTTTATGTATTTACCCGCAAGGACATAGCTGTGGCGAACACTCTGAGTACACTAATCTGTTGATGCAGTCCTCGTTGCAGCCTGACGACGGCGCGCAGTTGCATGCGACGCTCTCACATTCCTCAGCAGATGGTTTCACGTCGTAATAAACGTCTGAAATTACAAACATTTCAGTTTAGAATACTAAAACTATTTTTATAGTGTTAATACTGGAACAATTTGTGTCCATTTCTTCAATATTCGCCAATGAAGAAAAAATCTTAAAAATCTATTGATTAATTTAAGAGCCGACTTTCATTCTGTGAAAATTAGCCACTACATTTATTCTTGATATAAAAGTATTCAGATTATTGGAAAATCACCCCTAAATATGAGTTTGTGGTTATATTGATCCTTATTTTGCCTAATAATTTCGGAAAATACTCTTTGAAAGAACTCTTTAGTTATGACTTACTTGTGCGAATCTTTTTATAGTTCCATGAAGGTACTGGCTGGTTATAATGTTGTTGCCACCAAATATCATAAGGCAATGAGAAATGTTGCATTCTTCGACGGACCCAGCGCTCGCAATATGGCGGTGGAGCCAGTAGCCCAGGCGGGAATTCCGTTTGGGTTACCAGATTCTTTCCTTTCCCTTCTGGTCTGGGACTGAAATAAATAAAAAGATTAGTACACTGAAAATATCACTAAGGAAATATAAACTTACTCTTCTTTGTAATAATCGGAGAACAATCCAGCAGCCAAGAATTTCTTCCGTAGCCGCGGATTTCTTTTCGATATTACAGGTTTGTGATTGTTATCCACACTGCTTGCAGGACTGTCGTCGCGAGATGAAGCCACTCGTTTCTTGCAAATTATGTTCTTAGATAAAACATCAATACTCTTTTCGAAATCTATTTCTTTTTCATTGAGTGGTAGAGGGTCATTTTCGAGAGTGTCTATTGAGGGCTCGCGAGACTTTGAATCAATTTTCCGACTCACTATGGTGTCTACGGAACTCTCACGAGAACTGGACTGCACTTCTCGTTTCTTATTTACTTGACAAGACCTGGACTTTCTTCTATTGGCTATAGCAACAGGCTTTGTTACTTTCTCAGCAACTTTCTCAGTAACCTTCTCAGTTACCTTCTCAGTAACCTTCTCAGAAACCCTCTCAGAAACCTTCTCAGTTTCAACTACTGTTTTCTTAGCTTCTGTTTTCTTCGTCTTAGTGGGTTTCGGCTCTTCAGTGGTAATATCTGAACTTCTTGTCTGTCTCCTTTCACTTGGGCATAAAACTGCAAGACTTGATTTCGGTCTCAAAACGACTTTGCAATTCCTCTCGACCACTTTTCTCTTTGAAAATATTTCTTCAATTTCATGAGAAGGTGACATTGCTCTTGTCTTTCGTTTCAGCCTCTCTAAGTTATCTAAACGACTGACAGGTCTGTCTGCTTTTAAATTTAAAAGGCTTAAGGGTATGCTGTCTTCAGGATCATTACTAAGAGAACTAGCCAGAGATGGAATACTATCCGTCTCACTGAGCACTTCCCATTTATTGATATGATTTTTAATCTCTTTTTCAGTCTTACTCTTTAGCTGGAGGGCTGGCGCTCTCAGAATAGATGAATTCATAACTTTTTTCTCGCTACCTACAGTCTCAATATTTTTGCTTGTTTTGTTATTGTTATCACTGGGGACATCTTTTCCTTGTAATTTCTCAAGAGCAACCACTGTCAATCTGCCTTGTTTAGGACATTCCTCCTTGTTTAGCACTACTTTAAGTTCAGGCTTCTTGCTAGTGGTACGTTCCAAGAAACTACTTGTTGCTTCACCATCTTTCGGCACTCGTTCGAATGCAGAAGAATTATTATCAGTATCGGAGGTGAAATGACTATCAGAGGTGATGTTGCTTTCAACTTTCTTCTTCTTCCTTTTAATACTTGGGAAACCAGTTCTATTGATCGCTTTACGCCTCCTAGTCTTTTTCTTTGATTCAACTGTTCTGTTGTCACTAGAGTCGTTTGCTTCTGACTTTTTAGTGGTCAAAGTAATCCTCTTTGTGGTATCTGTGATCGCTAGGCGTTCTGCTTGAACTTTTGGAACTAACACCCTAGCAGGTAAAACTAGTTTGCTTTCTCTTAGGATGTTATTAGTTTTCTTCTTTTTCTTGTTATCGTTTGGATCCTCAGTCTCGGTATTCAAATTCCTCTTAGTCTGCCGTAAATTATGACCCCCAGTTTCCTGAAGTTTATCCGATATCACTGCGGCGATTGATTCTCCTCTTTTTGGCCTAATAATAGGGTCTGGTGTCTCTGAAATTAACGCCAGCGGTATCTCGGATTCGGTATCAATAGGTACTAATAAGGAATTACCCACTTTCACATCACTATTTTTTGCTTTTGATTTAGCTTTATTGGCATCAGCTATAATGTGACTGACACATATTGAAGATTTTGGAATCTGATCTTCTAAATCAATAGATGGTTCAAATATGCCAGTTGGTTTATCGATATTGACGACAGGTATCAGTTCGACATGAGGTTCTGGTGCCCTCGACTTCTTCGTGTCTATAACTTTACCCTTTGACACAGGAGACTTGATAACTGTAGCTCTGGTGTTAATTTGTGATGGCTCTTTATTCTTCTTTTCATCAGTCACTTTAGTTGAAGGTTCTGTACTGTTTTTCTCTTTCTCTAAAATACGAGATTCTATAGACTTACGTATATTATTATTTAGCAATGTATCTAAAACTTTAGTAGCTGCACTTGGATTTATTTTAGAAACTAAATTACTGGTTAAACCTTCTAGTCTATTTTTCTTTCGAGTCATTATTTCAGACTTTTGTGCCGGTGGGATTGAGCTTTTGTATAAAGATCGAGCAGACATACTCTTCAATGGATCAATGGTTGTGTTGGCTGAAGAAGTGTTACTATTAGGTGTTACAGCATCAGACTTTTCAGTCTCTTTAGAATCTTCCTTGGAGTTATTTTCATTGACATCCTTAGTTTCTTTTGCATCTGACGATGTAACGGATTTTTCTTCAGATAGCTTCTTAGATAAAGACTGGACAACTTGATCCAGGCTCGAGTGTGATACAACCTTTTCCGCTTCTAGTCTATGTCTCTTCTTTGGTGTTACGATCGGTGCGGAATGCCGTGTAGGTGAAGATTTATTTTCAGATCTCGGTGAAGAAACTTTGTTTGTTTCTTGTTTATTGGATTCGGGTTTCATTTCAGGGTCTTTAGACTTAGGTAGGCTTTTCTCTAAATCATGAACCATTTTATGTACCGCCTTTAATTTTTCAGATGTCTCATATATCTTCTTTGAAAGTTCCGACTGTTCCCCATTAGGTTTCTTGATGGCAAGCTCATCATCAGTTGCGTTTAGAGTATTTGCTGTGTGATTCTTTGTGGGTGTTTGATTATTTTCATCAACTTTAGATGATATGTTATCTACAACAGCACTACTGCTTACTTTTGCATTTTTCAATGAAGTGTCAGTGTTTTGATTCTTGTTGTCTGGAGTACAAGTATTCTGAGCAGTTTTTGAATTGTCACTGTTCTTTTTACCCTTCTCTGGTGGTGTTTTTAGTTTAGGGGAATCTCCTGGCGAAGTACTTTGGACATCTCCTGTACAATCGGTTTCAGTACACAAGAACTTTTCTGGACTCGTGCCGTTCTTTGAGTTCTCATCAAACTCTGCTGGAACCAAGCTTAGGCTCAACGAATTCCCAGTAGAGGAGTTAATGTGATAATGACGCTTTTTAAGAGGCAGTTTATGCTCATTAGTATCCTTTCCACCTTTGTTCTGAGATTCAGCTAATTGCTTTTTATGCCTCCGTTTCGATGTAGGTGTAGCGATTTCTTGATTATCTGAAGTTTTCCTTTTCTTCGATCCCCTTTTGACTACTTTAGAAGGCACTGTCTCCGTGGATGTCTTCTCCGTTGTTTTAAGCGGATTTTGCGCGACATTCGCTAACTTCGGCATTAATTTTGGCGCTATTTGACATAATTTAATGAAGTTCGAAACCAAGTTGTCCATATCCTGGCTAAACTTTTGATCTACAAGTTCTATAGCTTTTGTGAAAGTTTCTCGACACTTGGAAACGGATCTAGATCGATGTCCTCGTTTACTCCTGTGTCTGTGATGTTTGTTCTCTGTTTTAACAGTTACTCTTGATAGTCTTTCCGTAGGTTTTAGATTTATCTTGGGTGGAGCCAACACTACGGTTCGCCTATGTTTTTTTATGTGGAAAGACGGCTTTATGTGCGGTTTCTTAAAATTCAGAAAAACATTGGTCGATAAGGACTTGTTTGGCAAATAACTGTTTTTAGATTTTTCAAAAATACTAGGCAGCGGTTTCGGTGAAACCTCTTTTTTCGAACCACTTGACAACGAAGTAATTCCGTTTTTTAACTGTTTACGGCTTTTCGGTGATAGTGTACTCGGGCAATATTTGAAACTGTTATCGTTTTCCTTCTTTGATCCGGACGTTTTAGTAGATGTACAAATCGGTGACGATCCAAACTTATGCGTAAACGCAGGTTTCAGTGCTGGCAATGCATTTCCAATGTTGCTTGTTTTACTTGGAGACTTGAGTAAAGTATTGTTATTATTGTTGTTACTTACTTTGAATATATTGCAAGTAGTTACGGGGCGTTGTAAACCACTAAACACTGGGCCTGGGGCAAACGGGTCTGATGAATTCAGTCTTAACACATGCTTTTGACTCATTTTCGAGAAGCCAAAATCGTACTTTGATGTTTGTGGATATTTTGTGCAAACACTTATGTACTTTGGACTAGCACAGGGTTTCCTCAAGTAACTATCACATTCGGAATCACTTGAACTGTGACCTAAATTTAAGCTGCTGAATGTTTTATTCGTTAATACCAGTATCTCTTGATCTGATACGAAATGTTTCTGATTTTTATAGTATGACCTATCTCTAACTGACCTAGTCTTCTTCAGTTTTCTCATTCGTCTCCGCATGCTCCTAACACTGTTGTCTGTTTTATACCCCGATTTATCACTTTTGTAACCCGACTTATGGTCAGTTTTATAGCCCGAGCGGTAGTAATCGCTTTTATATCCAGATCGACACCCGTAATCACTCTTGTAGCCCGATTCTATGAGGCGACTACAGCTTTTATAAGGCTTGAATTCGTGGTCACTTTTATAACCCGATAAGATATCTTTATATTTAGGATTCAGATCGATTTGTTTCCAAGTTGGATCTAGCGGATCATCTGCACCTGCTTCATTTTCACTTTGATTATCTCTCCAAGTGTTACCAAATGTTTTATTATTCTTTTTCGGTAAGCTCGCGAGTTTACTATTCAGTTCTTTACGTTTGGCATACACTCCTGACAACACCGACCTGTTATTTGTTACAGAGTCTTCATCACTATCACCCGAATCATACTGATTCTTGTCTTTTAAAGTTTTAGGAGTATTTTTAGTGGTTTTCGCTTTACTTTGCGGTTTACGTCCCACTTTCTTCCTAGGCGGATATAAAACTCTGTCCGTAGCGTATAACATTCTATCTAACGCAGCTATATCCAGTTTGTGATCGTTTTTCTTATTCTTTTCAAATTTATTTTGTTCTTGTTTCAGTGGAACTGGTGATGGTGCTTCTGTTTTAATTTGTTTAATTTCATTCTCTATTCTTTTTTTCTGGTAATCGCAATCACTTGAATCTGACCTGTTCTGGGCACGGCTTCTGCTTTTGGATTTTGATCGCATTGCTCTCCTTGTGGTATTCTCTTTTTGAATAGATTTCCTACCTAGTCGACTGTGACCTTCATCTACATCGTGACGCCGCAACGGAGAATGTGTGGGCGAGTTGTGATTCGACAGAATGCCAGAATCTGGTGAAACATTCGGAGGGTCGTTATTATTGTGAAAATTAATTACGTTAACTACCGATTTCGCTTCTTTGTGAGATTCCATACCTTTGTTGTTAAATTCATCAGCTTTTCGAACTTTTCGAGGCCTGCCTCTTTTTCTTCTAGATTCTACGATAACATTTTTAACGTCTTCTTGAGATTCAACTGAATTCGTGCTGATTGTATCTAACTTTTGAGAATCAATGTGATTTAAGTGACTCAAATCCGTACCAACAACGGTAATAGGAGAACTTTTCAACAAATCACTAGCACTTCCTAGCTCGGAGCCTCCCTGAGTGATGTCCAATGTCATGAAGTCATTATTATCAACACAGTCTTCTAGACTCGGTGGGTTCGCTATCGATATATCCACGGAATCCGTTACAGATGTAATTTCTTCAAGATCTTTATAATTTTGCGAAAGTTCTTCTGTTTGTTGCGGACTCAGATGTTGACTTGATGATAAGAAATTTGGCGCTATGGGTGCTATTTCAGGCAACGTATTTATTTGTCCGAGTACACAATCACTGATGGTTCCGACACCGTCTATCGTAGTAGGATTTAATCCACACGATAACGAAGTACTCGCTGCTGTACTGATGGTTGTTAAAGGCGCCGTGCTGCTCAGCAGTTGTGTTTGATGAACGAACTGCTGTAGCAGGCTGGAAGCGTAGTGCGTGGTGTTCTGATGTCCAGTATCGGAGTTAGAACACTCATTTTCCGATCCAGAAGAATCGGCTGTTGCCCTCTGTATAGCTGCTGTCACTAACTGTGGCGTAAGTTCCATTTCACTACTGGATCCATCACCTGAAATATTGACTTCTTGATAAAACTAAAGATTCATTTTACTTTATTCACTGTCTAAAATCGAAATAGGGAAGAACGCTCACCATTATCAGCAATGGACTTGTCGTCGTTATCCGGCGCGGCGGTGTGGACAGTAAAGGTCGAGAAATTGGGCTGTTGCGCCGGCGCGCTCGATGTTTGTTCTGGAAATAGTTCCGCAAGGTCTGCATCGTCGATGAGCTGCAAAATATATTTCAGTATACTGCTCCAAATAGACACAGACAAACGTTCCTACCTAGCTATGCACTTTTAACAACGGGCGGGCCACGTCTGACGACCTATTTGTTACTTGGAAATATCTTTTAGTATTCATTTGGAACAGCTCTCGGGAAGTGTTCAAAAAAGTTTGCTTTAGAATAAACCGTATAGCATATAACCCAAATAGATAGCCCAAAAGTCGATATTTAAATATCAGATGTTTGCACCTTTGGTCGACTTAATCAAAAAGGAGGGTAGTTACTGCATCAAATGGCGGTACCAGCATAGCTATACCCTGATCCAGTGCGCTACACCGTCAGTCGGTAATTACCGTTTGCTAACACTGTCGTGTGATGTATCAATGTGCTCAGTTTTTCGCGTTTTTAAATCGTGTGTGGATTTGTGCGTAAGTAATTTATTTTACTTTTTTGTGATGGATTGTTCTAACAAAAGTATATATAGCCCTCGCCAAACTTCCGGGCCGCCCTGAAGTTGGTTTACTGGATGCGCGAGGCACGAAACGGTGCTGTTTCTGTATGAGATTTACTACTGCAGAGCCATTGTAGCCAACTTCAGGGCGGCCAAGAAGTTTGACAAGAACTATACTTTGTGTAACACTATATTTTTTACACACACACACAAACACATTCATAAAATTTCGTCATTTTAATATTATTGTGATAGTGTTATCAGTTTCTGTGGCAATTAATACCATTCTTAATTTTTTCTTTCAACAAATCGAACAAAGATAGTCTAATAGGTACGTTTACTTCACCTGTAATGGACAGTCAGCCGCAAGGGCGGCGTTGGAGTCATCAGGCGAAGCGTTTGCAGAGCCGCCAGCGGCGTCCGCGGTGTCCGAGTCCGATGACGATGATGATGACGACGATGATGACGAGGACGACGAGGAGCTTGATGATGATGAACTGGTTCCACACGCTGCACTCTCCGCCGCACCCGACGTAAACTATGACAAAGAAACGCTATGATTAGTCCATGTGTTTGATGAACAATATTAAATCACAATCTGAGCATTTGATAGAATAGAATCGAATATATCTATTCGATACAGGCACAACACACATCAAACAACAGTTATGTTGTGTATGAATCAAATCGGATCTAGTCCATGTGTGTAATGAAAAACATAAAAATATTATATTAGTCTTAGGCACTCAATTGTTGCGCAATTGTGTACAAATCAAATCCATCTTTAATTTCAAATACATATTGGTTCATGTAACCAAAGCCTAATCACGATATTATTTACAATTATGTATTACACACTTAGTTGTACTTGTTTTGGTTGAATCGAACGTAATTGTGGTAGTTTGATATTGCAAACTATTTCAACGGGACGGCGAGAGGTGCGATTAGCGCCCAAGATTGATTTGGCGCAACCAGTACAGACAGCAGGGTGACGCAACACAGCGAGTCAGTTCCTCGCTGACCGCAATACACACCTTAGCACTCGTAAGTACCCATTCAGATCTCATACACAGCTGCATAAAATTTAACGATCACCAATCGAGCCTTATAAACACATACATTTGTAAAGTAAACTTGAATTTGACATGTTCTGTAATATAAACGTGACTTCGGCCATAATGCACTTAATTAGTCTGGAGTTGAGCCATAGGCATGCAGCACCGATAATGTGGACCGTGCATGTATTCGTCCTTCTATTCCCAGATTGCCTTTTCAAGAATGAATGTACAACTCACGATTCTCGATAGTACAATGAAAGCAAGGGATTTACAACACACTCGTATTATTTAAGGCCTACTGTCCACGGATGCGTAGCTTCATAGACGCTTCAAAATACGCCGTGCAGCTTGTGAAGCCCAGCGTACTGGACTCTGTCCACCAGGCGTATTGCACGCGAACGTTTTTAATCATTTCAACAAATTCCGCTGCCGTTACCGCCATTATTAAAAAAAAAAAAAAATCGCCCACCCGATGTACGACATGCAGTAAGGTAGGCGTCATGAAGCCTAAGGCCTTAGTGCGTTCACTTAAACGATCTCTTATATCAAAATGTACACATAAAAAGAGGTTTCTCCTTACTGCCGTTTTTTGCGATAATTGTAAGGAACCCTTCGTGCGCGAGTCCGACTCGTTTTGTATACATTTTGACATAAGAGATCGTTATCACGAGTGTGTACGTTATAAAACTAGAAATAAGCACACTGCATGCAGCGACGCGAGCACGACATTGACTCCGTCGACAGTGTTTCATAGATTTGTATGTAAGCTGCATCGACCACATAGCCACACACACACACGGGGCTGTGTGGCGCTGGTAAGCTACAAGCAAGCGTCGCTAGCTACGCGTCTGTGGACAGCAGGCCTAACTTTACTAACACGGCTCGATCGGTGTAACTGGTTCGCGCTCGCACGGTTTACTATAAACTAATAATAGGGAATGGCCCTATCTCTATCCAATAACATTTACTTGCTTCGCAGAAATTCAATAAGCATTTGAACTGAATCCGTTAAGAGTCTAATGAACCGGTAGCTATTTCATAATTTACCTTACCAGGAAAATTCCTAAGACGCTTGTGAAACTTTTAAGAAGCCTTTGAATTTTTTCTGTTCCTAAAATAAACTTTTAAATAAAGAAGAGCTACAAATGCAGACTTATTGTTATGTTTGAAGAAAGAAAACCACGAGTATGTTGACCGGTTATTCTTTTGTTTCTGTTGAAAGAAATTCTGGTGATGTTTACTGATATTTGTATTTCTTCTACAAAAATCGCCGTATAACTGATATTAAATTTTAAAAAAACTCGTAATTATGAGGTCGTTATATGTATTGTTTTATACGATACGAGTATGACGACGTGTGTGTTGTTTTCACCATTAAGTTAATTCTACGAGGGTGCTAATCAATAAGGCGGAAGGGCGACCAACCCTCGGCACTGGAAGGGGTTGAGCAAGTGTCGCGTGGCCGCCGGGCCTTATCACGGCTAGCATATCAAATACAGCGGAAACTACCGAGTACCGACCCTAAGTCCCACAGCCCGTGTAGACAACACAGGTAAGAATTACCCCTAACTACTTACGACTTATAACAAAAATACCTTAATTTGCAACAGCTCATTGCGTGAGGCTATCAAAAAAACCACCGTTATCACAGAACAGCTACTTACTAATGTGAGTCATGTTTTAAGATTACGGACAATAATAATTATTGTTTCTGTATAAAACGTAGATTATAAATTATAGTAATTGATTCAGATTAACTCGCACTATCGCGCTAAGATCTCTTTGAGATTGGAATCGCACAAGTATTCAAATACGTTTAAAAGTTTCTTAATGCTACCTATAAGAGTACATGTATTGGAGAGATATCGATCTGTTGACTTGCACGGAACTAAATCGTACAATAGCTGTACATAGACAAATATGAAAGCGCGGCACATTTGAATCGACAATGGGATAACAGTACCTATCTGAGACGGCGCCGACACGAATATCACATTAACGACCTCGTGATCTACGGAGATTTATATCTGACAAGCAACGCCAAACAAACGGAAAATGTGGTACCGCCTCGATAATGTTTTGCATATTCACAATAATTGATTAGAGATTTGAATTTACAAACACGTCAAATTGTACCACCATCGTTAACTGACACACTATTGGTGAATAGAGAACCAATTAATCTTTGGTACAAAAAAAAACTGTGAAGTAGAAACTAGTAAACAACTTTTTTATATAGAAGAAGTACTATATAAGAAGTACTTACCTTACGGTCAATGCTATGAAGACAAGCCTAAATGCGTAACGGTATTTTTAAAAAGACAGCAATAGGTACGTCTCTGTACCAATACAGCAGAGCGAGTAATATTTTTGAATTGATGACTGTGTTTGAAATTGTCATTAAGAACATGCTAGCACCCATTACTATCCTATTACAGGACCAAGTCCTCATCTTTTACATACAATGTAGATAAGGTAAGAACATTTTTCACCACGTCAGTCCACGGTCAGTGTTGTGTGTAGAAATGTGAGGGTAGAGGAAGAATTTTCTGCCCCAACGGAGCCAGTACATCGAGACACCCGTCTACCCGGGACCACGGTCGTTGCAACAAGGCCGAAACGTCGCGTCGGGTTAAATAGGTAAATAAATTATCGAAATAATCGCGTTAAATTCTCGTGATATATTGGTTTTCAATTATTCACCACGGTTGCGCAATGGAAATTTCAGAGTTATTGGCGTCAGCGTATTCACTCGCGTGAAAGTCGAAAATTATCCCACGGGAATAAAAAAGTAGGTACCTATTCTACAATGTCAAAATCCACACCATGTTTTACCCATGTGCAAAGTTTCATCCAAAGCCATAATTACAAAATTCATCCTAACAACGTTCGTTTTAAGATACATTGCTTTATGTCAAATCCATTTGCGCTATAAGATCGGCAAACATTAGCTAGTTATGGTCGTCGACCCCGCGCTAATGTCGAGAACAATACACGCAGAGCGCTTCAAAATGTTTGTATCACATCGAGAAATACCTCAAATTAAATCGACTATAATTTATAATGGACGCAACATAAAAAAACAAGGACCTCGTTGTCTAACGTTCCGTGATGGAACGTGTTACTACAATCGTAACAAGGAACTATAAAGCGTTAATTATAAATTATCTTCAGTAATTGAAGGAGATCTGAAAACAATAAAAGTACAATAAAGTAATTGAGTGTCGTAAGTAAACTGGGAGACAAGGCTATCAATTGCAATGCTTTCGTTTAATATATCGAGCTGGTAAATAAAGAGTAACGAGACAGAACGAGGAAATGTTGCGGAACATTGGCCGAGAAGGCCGTGAACTTGACTGTGACAGACTATCGAGCGTCGCGCCTCCGACACCAGATATTGTCGCGTGGCGAGAGTAAATTCACCTCACGAAAAAAATACACGTTCGCACGATGTCAATGGTAGGATGAGACGTGAATCTAAGCTTAGAAGACATTGTTCTAATGTTATCAAGGCGAGCTACCATTCAATAGGTAATTAATGAAGACATGAATAATAACAGCAAATGATACACAAGGAACATTGCCACCAATGCGTTAACACATCAAAAAGCTGAGACTGATGTCATTGGCGAAATTAGTTTTCAAATTTGAGTGAAAATGACGCTGTTGAATTAGTCATAAAAAACATATCCATGATATTTTTTGCTTATTCTAAAAACTACTGTCCAAGTTCAAATTTTTATAAATAGCCTATTTTTTGTGAGTGAATAATTAAAATAAACGTTATAAATCAAATAGGTATTAACACTAGATACTTCTTGTTGTCTTTCCAATAACAAAACGATATTTTTGTCATAGTTCTAAACCTACGAGTCCTAATTAATTACCAGGGTCTGTTATGTTGCATCAAATAGAAAAGGTTTTTTTTTCCTATGGTAAGTACCGTGTTTTCTATGCACTGCAGATTTGTGATTCTACCTATAAAGTAGCATTCGGGATCGCCGCGTGAGGATATGATATATCAGCTGCTATCCCATCCACAAATATTCGCCAAATAATGGTCCTAAACCTCGTATGTACACAACAATAATTACTGAACTCGTTCTTCTTAGAGACATAACTGGTTTTCCTCGTATGAATCATACCATGTGTGTACGAGTTATTTGATCCATTCTTATTATTAGAAGATAAATATTTCGACAACTAAAGACACATCGAACAAAAGCATTGTAACAAATTTATTACTCTGTGTTGACCTGTGTTTATTGCGCGATTGTGCGGTTGATTTAAATTCCATTTCATTATATTAGTACATATTTATGCAATTTGCGACAAAGACCGGCGAGCTTGTCTAGTGTTTAGAGTTAGAGCCACTCTTATTTGCAGTTTGTCAGCGATGGTTTCATAACGTCCAACATTTCTCGCGGAGCCGGCGCGGCGGACCGGCCGGCGCGCCTCACGACGACGTCGCTCCGAACCAAAAAGCCCAATCAAAGTCTCATTCGACAATTCATTTTCTCCCTTACATGCCACCGCAAAAAGATCTTAATCCTTCGTAGTAATCGCTCGTTAAAGCTTTTCTGCAAAGATTGATAGTGCGGTACGAGGCCGAACGCTCACGTTCGGCTTCGTAATTGGTAACGATTATTAAGAGAATTTATATTCGATAAGTTGACAGGTCGTGGCTCGAGTTAAATTCAATTTAAGCTGCGGTTGGATTTTACACGTGACATGTTTACGTACTCGTTTCGATTAAAACATATTAAATACACGGTTTGGATATATGGGGAGATAAATACTGACTACCTACCGGAAATCTCTGCAATCGTTATCTACGTTGGAATATTTATGGTTATGTTATATATATATGGTGTTTAGTATTTTTATCCGACTTCAAAAAGCAGGCGGTTCTCAATTCGACTGTATTTTGCTATTTAAATTTGATCAAGATCTGACAGTAGTCTTTGACTTATTCATAATGCGTATTTTCATGGTAATAAATAAGGTCCCAAAACTAAAATGAGAAAAATAAACACCATTTTAACATAAAAATTAAACCGACTTCCAAAACAATACACTACAAAGCTAAAATTTATTTTGTTAAAACGTTTTTTATAATGCAAACATTTTAAATAGGTACTAAAATCAAGTAGCTTTCGGTAGTTAAAATAAAAACATAATTATTCAAACGGTTTAGTAATTAGCCGGTAGGTATATAATTATATCCAATATAGAAACGATATACGTTCACAATCAAACAACACGTAGAGAACACAGTTAAGATATTTCTTGACCACGCCGAGGTGCGTATAATCACCTATTTACAAATACGGCTAGTGGTTCGCATTTGAGCAAGTATTGCCAGCGTCCACAGCGCTAATAGGCGTTTCGCGCCTATTTATTTCAGTTTTAGTTTTTATCGTCACACTTGCTAGCACCTACGCTATATCGATAATCTAGGGCTGCACTACAATGCCTAGGATTTCATAAATACTACGCTTATTTGATTTAATTTTGAAGTTACGGAGCTACATCAATATTGCAACAAATGCTGCAAAAAGTACGTCAAGAGAACAAGTCGCAATGACTGATAGATAAACATAACTAGTTTACGCTACAAGTGGACATTAAACAAGTTGAATTGAAATAGAGTCCGCAACTCGCCTTACATGTAGTTAAAATATTAATTGGCAGCCCTGGACGGAGACGACTATCCGGTGGCGGTTGATTGTACTCATCAAGGATTTCTGCACTCAAGGACGATGGCGGCTAGACGATCGTGGCTGTCGAACGCCTCTTATTATTTCTCTTCAGACACATCTTGTTTTTGTCTTGACTCATTTATATTCATGATACGTATCGACGGTTATCTCTATAAATTAAAATATTTCCATTCGCCTCTGATGGAAATCTATCGAGCAAAATACTTGAATATTCGTTAGACTGCTATAGATAGATCATGTTAATCTTGGGCGTCGTTAGCAACTCAGCAGAGTCGTTATAGTTTTGTTTTTTATAATATAGTAGTAACTTGCTATTTTTTGTATCACGATTTTTATGAGAGTAAAATGAGAGGAATAGCATAACACAATGTCAAGAATGTCAATGCATCAAGATCTAAATATCCATTCAATTCAACACACTAACTGAACTCCGTATCATCGAACCACACGTCCTTCACATAATAATGTATGACGTAGCACAATTCCACAGTCCATATTTCAATTGCTGTAAAATCACTGTAATTAGCGGCTGCTACTTCGATGCCATTAGCCACCTATTTGAGTTCAAATGATATCGAGTACAAACAAGCGAGCGTTTGCAGAGATATATCTCATTGCTCAGGGCAATTTATTTAAAGTAGTTTTTGTAAATCAACAAAAACTATTGACTATGTTCTGTTCACGGGTTCAATCACCTCGATATTTTCGAATGTGCGAACCTCATTGTCTGCTACTATTTTTTTGTGGCATATGGCTAGATCATGGCAATAGCAGATGCTAAATATTACGCTCGTGGATTTTTAATAATAATTACCGCAAACTTAGCTGTCTTACATTATATTTATTTCAATATGTTATGAACATATCATCAAGTTAACAATGCAGTGAGTTACATTTGACAAGGCAGTCGTCGAGTCAAGGGTATATGCAAATACACATCACGTCAACAAAGCGCATTGCTCGGCAGACCCAAAAAAAAAGAAACAAGCATAACATAAGGACAAAAGGACTACCAAACAAATCGTAAGTAAGGTTGTATGTCCATGGGTCCCACGAGATAAAAGCATGTTTTGTTTGTTTTGTTTAAATTATATCGGCAAACTATATCGACAACAGAGTATAATTAAAATATTACCTTATCTTTATGGATCCAATTTATTAACGACGTGAACATGTGTGAAGTTTTAATTAAAAGATCAGAGGTATTGTGTGTAAAATGAAAACTGAAATTTTATAATAAAATAGTGATGGAGTAGCACAAAAAAGATGGTATGCATCAGCTGCTCGTCATCCAGTGCAATTCGGAGTTAACTCGGTTATTGGGTTAGTTTGGTGATCGGACTTTGTATTTATTGCAATGCATACTTACGCTTTTACGAAATATAATAACATTACATTACATTATTATACGACTTATTTTAGATATTAGTTTTTTTTTTTATATGGATGATTTTCTAGTCATCCATATAAAAAAAATCTGAAATTGAGAAAAAAAATCACCAGAAGCGAGTCCTGTCATTTATAGATTTTAGTTTAAGATAAATTATTTCGAAAAAAAAAAATGTTTCATATTTAAATGACCTTATAATCTATAGAGGTGTTTTATATTTATGAATCCAAAGGAACACTGAATGACTATAATGGTATTAAAATGTAGCAATTCCCTGATTTTATTCACGACATTAACCATAACACATCTTACAGACGGAAAACGTGCACATTTTATAAACAAGAAGATGTACCGTCGCGGTTAATGGATACGTCCTGGTAAACCCGCGTAAGTAAATAAGAGTAATTTGCAGTGCACTTGCATACGCCATATAATTCAACAAGGAACCCACGCGATATGTATAAAAATAAATACCACCACAGTTACGACCACTTACAATTGTACCGGATATCTTCAAGAATCATGAGTAAAGAATTAATTGTTTCGACCCAACAACCTTCTCGTACCTTCTTTAGTAGCAGTGAACGGTGGCTCTTTATTTACCCCAAATATTCTAAGTGTAATTTATTACCATGGCGTTGACAATGTTCGGGTGGTAATTAAGAATATGTTGATCAAACGTATGTCAAGTTAATATGCTGAAAGTTGCCGAGCTCATTGAAATGACTGATACTTATACAACTTTCATCAGTTAGCACAACGTTCTCGGCTTCTACACAGAGGCAATAATTTATTGGTGTCCATCTGCTGCTTACATTAAACGCGAATTTCGTGTTATTTAAACCCGGACACACGTAACGTACGAGTTTTATTACGGCGTTAGCCCCATCAGAACTTCCTAGCCATCCGTCTAATTTAATGACGCTACACATACATGAAACTATACAAATAAAGCATCCAAACCGCTTACACGCTAAACCTGTTTTATATCTAGATATAAATAAAATCATAGCACCTACATTCGTTAGTAATACTTAATCTAACATGGGTATTGAACAAGGTGTTGTGGTTCCAGTTAAACGGACGCTTCGTTTTATGAGGTAGAAATCAGAATTTCGCGCTTCTTCAATATTGAAACCAATGAATCGGTTTGGCTGCCTATTAGCCGATAAATCGTTAATCGATTCAAGTGTAATCCATTATCTATAGAACTTATCTATTACACGGTAATCGGTATCATGTCTGTCTATAGCTTTAGTTGGTACTGGTTAGTTAGGGCAATGATCGAGATTGTAGGTGATAAAAAGCGTAATTGATGTCAATGTCAAAATGGATTATAATTTTATTAAAATGGCATCATGTCGTTATAATTAGATGTTCTCAACTCGACATTATCGACTAAGAAAAGTATTATTATAATATAACCGACCACATGTGCCGTTTAGCGTGAAGGTCATTTACACGACTGACTGGAACTTTGACGGGACGCAACGAATAATGACATCATTATTTTTCAGAGATCACTTGATTAAGTAGGTAAGTATCGGCGAGTATTACAACGCGGTACATGGTGAGCCAAGTGAAGAAACCGCAAGACTAATTTTATATGAAGTGTGCGCATTGTGCGCAACAGTTCATGACATAAAATCATGCAAGTACACGTACAAACGTACACATCTTACAACATTAGAACTTCAAAGATTATGCGTTTACGATAGTATTGAGCAAAAACGTTACATTAGTTAAAATAAATCACTGGGCAAAGCAAATGAAAAATCAGGTCCCATTGGGAATCCTATGAGAACACATTCATGGATATTTGAATGCCGTAGCTAAACAGCACGCTAGATGAAAATAGACATCAAAAACAAAACCTCTGATGAACCTTAACAACAGCATAACATTTTAATCATCCAATGTAACAATTATGACTAGCGGTAGCACACATTTGTTAAACATGTGAAATCTCGTTGACCTAGCGACCGGAATAAAGAGATTAATTTAATGGGGCTAGCAAACGGGTGCGGTCAGAAGCTTACAAATAAATCACATTACAGGCAGGTATCCCGTGTCCCGTGCCAGAAGTGGCGTTAGCAGCTAATACAGATTCCTAATCAATATGTACTCTTCGAGTTACAACAAACGATACTTTGTTTCAATAAGATTTATTATGCCGTTATTTAATGCTATCGTCCAGAAATACTTCACATCCAGGCGTGGGTTGTGTTGTGAGCTCAAGGCTTGTTAGTGAATTAAGTAATTGAACCAATCAAAAGTTATTATGGATTCTATTCCAAGCGAAGGAAACCGTCAAGTAAATCTCTTGTGAAGATACATTGTTCATCAGTTTTATATGATCGTTGATAAAACAATGTACATTTTAGTCAGCCATTCACGACAGACATTCGTGAGACGTGATGTCACTCATTCGCTCTGTCACGTTGTTTGTGCACACAAGTGTTGGGCGCCTGAGATGCACCAAAATAAAAACATGATAGTGTTTGTGGGTTTATCGGATACACTTCAAAATTAATGCATTCAAAAACCAACAAAAGGAAGACAACATAACAGGAAAATTAAATTCTGGATACTCATTCATAAACTGATTAGTAAGATGTAAGGGTTTAACAAAAACATTACATACGTAAGTTCTGATTAACGTCATTCATATCTGAACTTTTTAATGCTAACTACCGTTTTAAGGGTTCCATTCCTCAAAAGGCAAAAAAGGAACGCTTACAGGGTCACTTCGAGCTTCGTTGTCTGTCTGTATGTCAAGAACTTTTCTCTGGAACGCCTGGAGGCCATGTTGAAATTAATAACATATACTCAGTTTTGCAACCTCTTGGAGCTGTGAAACAATCAAACTTCTAAATCAACGCAATCAAAAGATACACCCGTTTATGACGCATATTTGACACTCGCAAAGGAATCAAAACAAGGGTACCTCCAGTTGACCTGGAACCATGAAATTTGTCAATAAGTAATGTTTTATAGCACAAGTAAAGAAAAAAATCTGAAAGCCGTAAATTTGTACGAAGGTACCTAAAAAAAGGATTTATTTTCAATTGGGAAACTGACTGCGACTTATGTCGAAGTATGGAGACAACAGTTTTCCTACAGCAAAGTTAATTTTGTCCCTCAATCAAGTTTATCTTTTAGTTGGAGCAATATAGTAATAGCATATCATTATACGTTAGTTGCTGTCATTTTTTATGAATTTCACTAATGTTGCCTACTTATTTTGGGGAATTTAGCTGTTTTTACAGAACCGTCGGTGTCCGAGTCCGATTAGCACATGGCCTATTTTGTTTACTATTGTCCTTAGTAGATTTGTGACAAACTTTTATACGGTATTACAATTTATAATTTTACCTAAAGCCATTCGCATCGCATGTAATGGGGAAAAAGTCAATAATCGAGAATTCAAATACTCGAATGAAAATAAAAATTGTCTTTAGAGAGAATACGTCACCGTTTTACGACTAAAGAAATCAATAACATATTCGCACGCCTCAATACAGAATAGCCTTCGAAGGTAACGATCCGTCTATTAATAAATATGGTATCTACTAAGTTATGAGAAAGGTATCACATCAACAGCGGCAGCGTTCGAACTTTGAAGTTATAATGGTGAGCCTACTTCCAGCGCTATGTGGCATAGGTATTTAAAGTTCTCGCCAAACTTTTTGGCCAGCCTGAAGTTGGCTTTCCGATGCGCATGGCGCGGCGCGGTGCCGTTTTGTTACCAGAATGCCGAAGGAGGGTAATGTGTTTATCAGTCTATGTATGTATGTTTGTTCCTATGTGGCGTTCCAGAGACCAAACGCGTTGGCCGATTTTGATGATTCGTCAATCGATTGGTCTTAACCTTGCGAGTGTCACTGGCTACATTAAAATTAGAAAATAGAAAAATGGCGGCTTTTGGGCGTCATATTGTGAGGGCCAATTTTTTTTTCTTTCATACCCTTTTCGTGTGGAGTATCAAAATAAAGGGTAAGTATTAAGAGGTGATTTCAAAAATATATAACACTTCTATGTTTAAATGTACCTAATACGAAAAAAAAAATGTTAACTAAAAAGTATTAAATAAAATAAAACATTTACCCTCTTACTAATAAACGCGGTATAAAGTTATACCAGGTATAACAAAGGAATAACCACCATACATTTTCATAGGTTTATACTTGGTATAACTTTATACCGCGTTTATTATTAAGAGGGTAAAAATATAAAAAAAACCCGACTGCTTAAAATACGAACTAAAAAGACGTAAACAAGAAGAAAATCATGCTGTGCAGTCGGAAGATACATCTGATTTAGGTCAGCCAGCTCGCGAATATGTATCCTCCGACTGCACAGCATGATTTCCTTGCAAATTTTTTGAGATTTACTACTGCGCAGCCAATGTAGCCAACATCAGGGCGGCCAAGAAGTTTGGCGAGAACTATAGTAGTTGCTGTTTTTGTCTCGAATGTAATCAAAACTATATAAGCTAAAACGGCGCCTAGTAAATTAAACACTATCACAGCAATAATCGACGAACAAAACAAGAAGAAAACGACGCCAGTTAGCGCTACAAAACGCACCATGTCCAATACAATTCTTCGGTACGTTACCACGATTTTATTAATAGCGTATTGATAAAACCCAGTAAACTTTATTGTTATGACCCACGTGGGTTTTCTGTGGCTTTGTTTTATTTTTTGTATGATGATCCGAGGGCTGGCCCGTTTCAGACGAGCGCACATCACATAGTACGCGGTGTGAGCCTCGCCGGCGCCGATCCGGCCGTGACTCGGAATTAGGCGCACTATTACCATACCTGCAATCGCAATCTACCGCCACGGATCCCGGCTGCACTTAATTAACGCATACACATTTAGGGTGCGAAACGAACGGAAAACCTCACGTAATAATACCCCAACATTTAAGGTTCCCCTAGTCGACGGCACGAACTATTTTGTGCGCGAGGTTAAAATGCATGCTATCTCATCCGACAACACGTGCGAGAGAGATAGATGCTGTGATGAGCAGTATGTAGCTAGTTCGCGTACGAATTAGCACTTTATGAAATTTGTATCGAAATGGATGATGATTTAGGGCAAAAACGAGCCCGCGAAATTTTACAAACAGACCTTTGGGAGTCTAGATATCATGAAAATACGACTAAATGTATATTTTCAAAATATGGAGCCCGTTTTGCAATTTTCCTTCTTCTTATGGTATTTATTTCCGCCCAAAGATGCGATAAAAATAGTGTTGAAATATGGAACTTTCGACTCTCATAACTTTAAAAAAAAACTTTTGTTTAACTTTTTTGTTTCCATAAAGGGATAATGATGAGACAAATTAATATATTTTTTTATTTTGAACGTACATCGTCAAACAGTGGAGTAATCGCCAGACTACGTTTGTATGGAAGAATGATCGACTAGTGTAACCTTAATAACACTCGTGCATTAGCTGAAGGAGTGTTTGTTATGCTTCAGTGTGCGATTCAGAGTCAAGAAGGCTGTTTTAATAAACTTACATTATTATTTGACGCGTGTCGGACTATAAACCGAGACTCGGACGATGTTAATTCTCGTTTATGTAAAACACTACATTCCTATTTAACATGAAGCTACCTACTCAATAACGGAACAGTGATAAGCTCCGCGTGGAAATCGTAATTACATTAAAGTTTATTACGCTGCGGATTTGCGAAGCTTGTTTCTAATCCATGGGCTGATTTTATATGTATTACTTTAATTGGAATTGAAGATTGGTATCTGAATATTATGAATCTTGAATAAATTCTTACGGATTATACAGGGTATTTTGGAACATATTATGTAAAATATCATCAAACTTAAGATTTCTTTGTCCGACACGTAAAATTGCCAGAAGGGTTACATAATATACCTAACACTACTTCACTCGCTACCCAAAGGCACAGTGGCGGCGTACTTGTCGATGACATGATAGCAGCCCGCGACTTCCTTATCCGTTACGCGATACAATCTGCTCAAGAACGACGTCTCATTTGAATAACTACCGACCTGCATTTATTACCTAAGAAAATAACTGACATCCTTGATGAAAAAAAAATGAACCCTGCCTGGACAGAACGCTCATTATAAACGCAGTGAGAATTTAATTAATGGATTATAAATATGAATATAAAATAAGCAATGTGAAGTCGACAACATATCTTTTATTCCATTCTTGATTAGAAAGTTCATAAAAGGGAATCAAGTCATGGAAACGTCGGGTCGTTAAAACAGTCGAGCCGGTGTGTATCGGTGGAGATACCGCCATTAATATCTGTGTAGCATTTACGTTGGAATTCTCTAGAAACTCTCCCGGGTTCCCGCGAGGTTCAGATCGTGACTGCGCGTCGCGTCGGCGCAATTTGCTTACCCATACAGTGCCAGTGCGCGCCGCTCTAATCATGTGTAAAATATTGCCGTGCCTCGTCACTGCTACACGGAATCAGGACGGCACGTCAAAAGTCACAGAAGTGCAAGATTAATTGACTGAGATAGCTGCATCACGATTAAGGTCATCGACATACGTTAAGGATTTGTTTACACAAAGAGCATCTGATCACTTAATATTTATGGCATTACTTTTTTTTGTTAACTCCTGATCTTAAAGCTGGGGCAAGCTGCAATTTATTGCTTTAAAGGAGTCAATTAAGATTGACATTGTTATTTCCTATTCATTCATGTTTTTTTGAATTTATTCGTCATTTGTTAAGGATCCTAAGGAGCTTGCTCAAAGAGTGATAAAGAAATATAACAGAAACAGAAGAGCCCATTAACAAAATTATGAAAACATATTCACAATACGGCAGGCAGCATAAATAGCCGGTAAAGTAGTCGTTCAAACAATTCCCATATAAGCGTATAAAATCGGCAAGATCAAGTTGAACGCGTGACCTTAAGTCGAGTAACGAGACGGGTGTTAGTATGAGGCGCGAGCGAGGGCTGAGGGCCCATTAGAACAATAGTAGCGCGCAAGAAGCGTGCGATCATAAAGTTACACCTACAATCAGCGCGAAGCCGTAAGAATACCCGAGTACCCGACCTGCCCCAACTTAGCGCCGCGAGTCTTCGGCGGCTTTCACTGCGCTCTGGTTTAACTTGACATTACACGAACATTTCATTACCAGCTTTTGTCTGCAGCTTCATTCGCACGACCTTCTGGACTGCATGTTTATTGATTAGGCCTCTCACAAGATAAACGATCAAGAACGAGCGCAGTTTCCCAATTGACAGCGTTTTATCAAAGTAGTTTTTTTATTTATTTATAAACATACAAAATTATAGCAATTAAGATGACAGCAAAATATTTTTACAAAAATATGTGTGCCTAACTGTCCACTAGAATTTGAATTCATCACACGATACTATTTTTTTAGATTGAAAATAGCACAAATTCCTCGCGAATACTTGGCAAGACTCCCCAAATTCCTTGAGAATTTAACACGTATACACAAACGCAAGTTTAAAAGGCTTAGAAGAGTTATGTTTTACATAGTATTTAGATCCAGTATGGACCAATGAATTAACAAAATGACAAAGACACGGAAAAAGGACACAATTTTTTACTTTTTCGCGGCAGTACTACAAATTATTGAGCTATGTTTAACTTACTCTAAAACATAGCTCAATAATTTGAAAAAAAAAACTAATATTTATGTGCAATCATGAATGTAATAAAATTGGGTCAAAGTATAATTTAAAGCTGTTCAGCATTAAATTTAAATCAGCAGGAAATATGAGATGACTTCCGCAGAAAGCTTAAACCTGCAAAGATTTGTTTTGGAAAAATCTTTACAGCAGTTTATGAGCCAAAGATATTTTTATGTTCTGTACCTTTAACCTTTTCGTTTACGACTCCTACTGGTTTACAAATGGAGCCATAAAGGTTCTTCGCAACGCCCTGTTCGTGGTGTGTAAAAAGGGTGTGGAGCAATGCTGCTAAGGCATTCCCACGCATACAAGCCGACACACGCGGATACGCCGGTTCCGATCACCGCCCGCGCTAATTGAGTAGACGATGCTATGCGCGACTACCAAGGACGCAAAACCAACTCATGTCTGTAACAAGATCATCTGGATTATTAGGTCTACATATTATAAGCTGTGTAAAGCCTGAAAAAGATGGATGGACTGTGTGATATGATAGAAAAGGGAGTCAGTGATAGCGTGACGGATGACAGGACGCAATGGAAGAAGAAAACGTGTTGCACCGACCACAAGTTACATGGGACAAGGGCAGGAAGATGATGATGCCATCATAAATCTGCGCATATAAGACAGACAGACAGATTCAAATAACTTGTAAGACTGGAAGCCGACCCAAAACCAGAAAAAGGCTGAGATGATAACATTTCGTTTAATAGTTCAATTTGCGGCAAAAAATCTTTAGTATTAAGCTTTTATGGATTTAAGAACGAATTTAATCGACGTTTCTTTCTTTGTTTTTTTAAACTTGCATTAATTATTATCAACCTTTAAAGTCAGGGCAACAAACTCAAAACAACAATAGTTCGACCGCGTCGATAAGTGAGTAAATATTTAAAGAAGTTGAACAAGCGACGCTAATCTCAATAAAGAGATGACAAGGTGGGGTTACAAGCGTAACAGATGCTAGTTCCACGGTAACATGTTTACAGTTCCTTTAGTAAAAATATACTTCATGTCACGTACAATATATTTCAGAAGGCAGAAAACAATGACAAAATAATAAGGAATGGAGACCTGATAAAACCTTTTCGATAATGATGTTCTAAGAAATTGTCTTTGAAATGGCTTGAAACTGAAATTAAAGCGATGAGATATAAATAAAAACATCTTATTGTTCCACTGATCATAAGTAACGAGACAGCGGCAATCGGCAAAACGCTGCGTGGGTGACGATCATCCGATGTTATCGGTTCCATTGCTCCTCACTGACTTGGTTGGTGTCGTTGCGTTGATACTTAGTCAGAATAAAATGGATGCTTATAAATGCAATATTTTTTCCATATTTGGTAAATCTCTTCCGACCAGTTTCATAAAGAATTTTCATGTTTTTAACATTCAATCGAGTAAAATGCATATTCTTAAATCTGTTCTTCTCAATCAGTTAAATGAGAACTTGGCAATTACGTTATAGTATATATATATATATGGGTATAGCATTAAGCAGAGATACATCTGAATACCCAACCGCAATAAATAGCAAAGATAAACGCGAACCTCTTTAACAATACTTCCCTATTAGCTTGGCATATCTTAAAGCCAACAAAAACCGCAAAATAATGTATAAAATAAGACCTTGTCGTGGAAGTAAACAGTGGTCAATTACGGTGGTAGCGCCCGGCTCTATGGCGCGTTCAGAAACAATCGAAGCGGTGCGATGGGCGAGATACCAGCCGGTAATAACTCTAATGGCGAGATAAGACCGCCACTGCCGCGGATACAGGCCGGCCGTACCGACCACACAAATGTATTCCAACGTTGTGCGTACGCAATATTTAGATGTGGCATCTAATACGTAGTGGGCTAAAATGTAATCTGATTGATGTGTGAGTGAGAGTTAAATGGTAAACCTGCATCTGCATTTTCAATGCTTCTCGTAAATTCACACAACTTGATCTCTATTCATGTGCTACTTACATTTAATCCTTAGGTCAATTCATACACTAAACTTTTATCACAATTAGCACATCTACGATGACTACCTATTGGTAATCGAATGTGATTTCCTACGTCAGTGTGGTATCGCGCCGAGCCGCACAGCGACCAGCGGGACCAGTTTACGCCGACAACCATGTAAACGATTTATTCCCGAGTCTCGTTTTGCATTACCCGATCGGAAGCCAGGGCTGGAGCACCGCCGCAAAGCTCCGTATTGCAGGTGTTTTTGATGCATAAATTACTTAAAATGTATATTCAATTAATATTGTTAACTTCCTTTTGAATCTTTCAACATCGAATTGAGAATGAATTATAGTCTCTCATTTGAATAAAAACGTGTGAATGTTGCTTGCTTTATATCATATCAAATGTATCATCAAAGCTTGCTTTCTTTAAAGGATGGACTTCATGGTCACTGGTATGAGGATGGCAATAAGACAGCCCTGTTAAAGCATGCAGTTGTCGCGGGGGCTTTATTAAACGACGGTGCCATGGTAAGACGGCCGTTGGACCGGCTTATCCCGATTCCCGGTGCACCCTTCTCACTGTTCTCAATACGCAATGCTTGTTTAATACTTGTTTATTTATCTAATCGCATAGAAACAAGTTTTGTGCAGTGACAGCTATTAATATTGTATGTGTAGGTATGTTTTTTACTATTTTCTAATAGAAATCAGGTTGATTGAACCTGCGACAATTTACATTTACAATTTGCGTTGAATTAATATTATTGTTTTTATGTATTCATTGAAGAATTACTGCCGTCACGGCATTGGATTTTTATTTTCTCACAATCCACCATCATCTTCCTGCCCTTATCCCATGTTACTTGGGGTCGGCGCAACACGTTTTCTTCTTCCAGTCCGGTCCTCCGTCACGCTATCACTGACTCTCATTTCCTTCATGTCACTCCTCACACAGTACATTTATCTTTACTTCGGCCGTCCCCTCCCTCTTTATCCCATCCACATGTATATTCATAATTCTTTTAGTAACATGCGTTTTATCCCTCCTCATCACATGACCATACCAGGATAAACGGTTTCCTGTCACTTACGCTATTATCAAACTTCTTCTAATATACTCATTTCTCACTTTATCCATTCTCGTCACACCGCACATGCATCTCAACCTTCTCACAATCCACCATACATGCGCTATTCCACAAACTGACCACACTATCATGAAAAAATAATATTGCATTGTTTCAATTAACTTGAAACAAGATAAAATAAGCGTTTCGAAAATAATAAGAGAAAGTTTTATGATAACAACATACAAAATCATAAACATCTGAGATAATGGTCTGGTCAAAAGAAATACAATGAAGAATGCCCTTATAAATATTTAATTGGCATGTGAGGACGAGCCTGATTGAACGCGTTTATTATTAATACAACAGGCCCCTATGAGGGTCGGCGAATTATTTTTAAAGAGGCCGATTGAATATGAGTATGCGGCGATGGCGATGGTGAAAATAATCGATGTGACCGAGACTCCCGAGCGCAACACGTGACGAACTCAGGAACGCAGTCGTGTATTAATTCATCCATCGTAAGATTTTTATTCTAGAGGCCTTAGTGCGAGTTTTTACTCACGCTCAATCGCGTTAACGTAAACGTCAATTTGTATTGAAACTGAATAAGCGCCGTCTAGTGACGGTAAGGAGAAACCTCTTTTTAGGGTTACGTACCCAAAGGGTAAAAACGGGGCCCTATTACTAAGACTCCACGATCCGTCTGTCTGTCCGTCTGTCACCAGGCTGTACCTCATCAATCGTGATAGCTAGACAGTTTAAATTTTCACAGATGATGTTCCTGTTGCCGCTATAACAACAAATACTAAAAACAGAATAAAATAAATATTTAATACAACAATAATATAATAATATTTTTGCCGTTTTTTTGCGATAATGGTACGGAACCCTTAGTGCGCGAGTCCAACTCGTACTTGGCCAGTTTTTTTGGTATACATTTTGACATAAGAGATCGTTTACGTTATCACGAGTGAGTACGTTAAAAAACTCGGAATAAGCACACTGTTTGCTTAAAACATTATACGCTGCCAACAAATAATTAAGTATTTTACAACACTGGCTAAACCAATACCATCATTGTCCTTGAGTTTACCATAACAATATATGGCAGTTCTCTACGTCTACAAGTCGTAATAAAACGTTAAACATAATCATACAAATTAAGTTTTTGTGGCATTGAACACACACTAAGCCGTACAGTTTGAATAAGACTTATTCAAAACATCGGTTATTAAAATAAGTCATAAACCGTCAATTCAAATAATACGTCAATAAAACTTTTCGATCATTTTATCATTCATAGTAACTCATTTCAATAGAATACCCAGTGCGCGTGGCGTAAAGTAGGATCAAAACGCGCTCGTGTACATATAATTATGTAGGTACCTACATGGAATAGACAGGGATCCAACCGGTTCAAATAGCAATTCCAGCAAATCAATGCCTTGTATAATGAGATCGCGTATAGCAAACGACTGTGGTCGTTAACTGCGGTATCTGCGCATCGATTAAGAACCAACCAAACTCACTTCACATGCCATTGCGCACTTTTTGCGGATATCACCAAAAGCCGGTGGTTGCGCGGCGACAAAGGTGTCCAACCGGTTTACGTAACCGCCGCCTCCCGCCGTCGTCATAAGCGCGTCTGCAAATTCAACACTCGTCAAATACCGCAAAATGCAATACAACCGCTATGTCGTTGCGGCATTAATGCAATCCTTCGACGAAATGTCGCCTATACCATGCCGCCCTAATCATATTAATACTCGCGTTGCCATTATTTATGATTGTATTATAAAACGAACGTTAATTGCATTATTAAACGAACGTTAATGTTTATAATCGGCAGTAATAACATTAATTGATAATGTCTTAGTTTTGCTAAACAATCTTTGTTAATTACGGTCATCGTTGGATCATTTATGAAACTGCTTCGCCCGACGTCTTACTAATGACGAACTATTTAAGTTTTCCTCAACAAACAACGCCTATTTTATCATTATCATATCAGGGAGGAAAATTATCTCAATTGTACTTAATTGTATCAACAACATTAGATGATCTTGGTAGACAATTAATCATTATACGTCACTACAAGCATGCAATGGCAAGAATATACACTCGCAACAAACTGCATTGAATCATCGCCTACATTAGATGAAACTGTATACGTTGCGTAATCGGTCATTAAAGTAGATCGTTATAATAACAGCGGCATCGCTCTCAATGACAAACAACGACTCCATCGAACAAAAGAATATTGAAGTACGCATAATGAAGACTCACTAAGTAGTTCTTGGCATATAACGCAACGAGTTGCGTACTACATCTATGGCATCGCAATCCAGGGGCCTAGTTTACAAAACTAGTTAGAAATTATTGAAAATCCGCGTGCATAGCTAGCTATGTATTTTAGACGGTATTTCGTAAATTACTGACCAGTTGCAATATTACTGTCGGTTTCCAGTCCACGGAAATATCACCAGGTGCACACCGATCAAGGAAATATTATGTAAATTCTTCGATGGGTACCGTAATCTCGTTAAATCCATTAGATAGGTAAGATAAGATCAAGCAAGGCTTTAACGGCGAACGACATCAATCAGGATTGCCTTCACTCTGCTATTCAACAGTAACTGCTTATATTTTGATACTGGTTTCTACTACGGCGGCATCAATATCAATAATAGTTTATTTAGAAAAAAAACCGGCCAAGTGCGAGTCGGACTCGCGCACGAACGGTTCCGTAACATTATCGCAAAAACGACAAAAAAAAAACACGTTTGTTGTATGGGAGCCCCACTAAAATATTTATTTTATTCTGTTTTTAGTACTTGTTGTTACAGCGGCAACAGAAACACATCATCTGTGAAAATTTCAACTATCTAGTTATCACGGTTCATGAGATACAGCCTGGTGACAGATCCGTAGTCAGACGCGTTATCCATTGCGCCACAGGGCCGGATAGAGTCTCATGCTCTACCGACTGAGGTTAGGTTAGATAGACAGACATATCGTGGAGTCTTAGTAATAGGGTCCCGTTTTTACCCTTTGGGAACGCGGAACCCCAAAAAAAACATTTACAGGATCAGAAAGTAATAATAGTTTTAACAGTAAACAACAGAAAAAGAATCGTTGGCATCATTTGAATGATCTGATTATGTTATTTGAAACATTAGCAATTTTACAATTAACCAATTTTACAATGGGTATCTAAAATGGTAATAAATGACTGTGGCGGCCTTGATCGCGGTCACATTTTTACATTGAAAATATTTAGAAAATTGCGAATGAATCTGCAAATTAATATTAATTGGTATTACGTAACAGCTGAACATTTGCATAAAATTCTTCTCATGACAAAAAAGCAGTTTCTGGTTTCACTGTTTTAATATGTGGAACTCTTTGAAGGATTATGTTGGAAATCTTAATGGATGCAATGACAATGTATTATCTCTGATAAAGAGCCGTTTATAGCGATGTGAGTGCGTTCTATAGTAAAGTATGCGAAGTGGTCACGCTCGGTCGATCACAATTTCACGGTCAAATAGACTTGAGTTTGATTTGTCTATTACGTGGCACTTTATTCCTACCATTTGGACAAACAAGTTCAACGAACAGTAGCCGAAATCACGTTAAACTTTCGTGTTACTATTCAACTGATCATTAATTATTTTTTTAATTAATTAGTTTGCAAATCCATTTGGACAGATCCGTTTTTTATATAAGATGTTTTGATAATTAGTTTTACGTATTTTAATTAATTTTTTGGCGCGAACGTTGCTGGTACAACATAGGTTTTAAGTGAATTCAAAAGTTTTAGAGATACATAATTTTGTTGGTAGAATTTAAAACTTCTCAAAGCATTACCTTATTATATTATCTGTGGCACAGATAATATAATACTAGCAGACAGATGCCTCATCCCATACAAAGAAACCGAGCCGACGCGTTTTTCATCTGATTATACCGATTATTTTTATAGGTAGATAGACCATCCACCATCTTTATCCGTGGAACGGTACCGAACGCGATGTACAACAAATAATCAGTATAATCAGTACAATACCTCGGCACGGTTTCTTTGTATGGGATGAGACACCACTATGAGTTTTCCACTTTTCCTAAATTTTTAAGTCTACATCAGCCTGTTTAGAATAATACTGAATGCATGCGCATTTCTGAACGATGTTTTACATACGCGTCGTAAAAAAACAGTTAGCGAATGATGCCAAAATAAATTTTCAAGTTCAGCTATCGCCAAAAAATTCAAAGGATCGGTTCTAAAATGTTTAACAAATTAAAGGCATAGAAGAAAATGTTCTTGGTGAAATTCAAGTCAATTCCTAGTGATAACGAAAGAGGTACACATTCATAAAAAATCTATCAGTCAAGACGCTAACTAGGTCTAGACCATCCACCATCTTTATCCGTGGAACGGTACCGAACGCGATCGATGTACAACAAATAATCAGTATAATCAGTACAATACTTCGGCACGGTTTCTTTGTATGGGATGAGACACCACTATGAGTTTTCCACTTTTCCTAAATTTTTAAGTCTACATCAGCCTGTTTAGAATAATACTGAATGCATGCGCATTTCTGAACGATGTTTTACATACGCGTCGTAAAAAAACAGTTAGCGAATGATGCCAAAATAAATTTTCAAGTTCAGCTATCGCCAAAAAATTCAAAGGATCGGTTCTAAAATGTTTAACATATTAAAGGCATAGAAGAAAATGTTCTTGGTGAAATTCAAGTCAATTCCTAATGATAACGAAAGAGGTACACATTCATAAAAAATCTATCAGTCAAGACGCTAACTAGGTCTAGACCATCCACCATCTTTATCCGTGGAACGGTACCGAACGCGATCGATGTACAACAAATAATCAGTATAATCAGTACAATACCTCGGCACGGTTTCTTTGTATGGGATGAGACACCACTATGAGTTTTCCACTTTTCCTAAATTTTTAAGTCTACATCAGCCTGTTTAGAATTATACTGAATGCATGCGCATTTCTGAACGATGTTTTACATACGCGTCGTAAAAAAAAAGTTAGCGAATGATGCCAAAATAAATTTTCAAGTTCAGCTATCGCCAAAAAATTCAAAGGATCGGTTCTAAAATGTTTAACATATTAAAGGCATAGAAGAAAATGTTCTTGGTGAAATTCAAGTCAATTCCTAGTGATAACGAAAGAGGTACACATTCATAAAAAATCTATCAGTCAAGACGCTAACTAGGTCTTGTGCATGTATAATGCTAACATGTGAATTACAAGAGGCGTTAATAGGCGACGTGAGCCGTGAGTCACACGTGTGTTGTGTTATTATCGATGCGCTCGAGTGCTCATGTATGGGCGCGCTAGCTAGAGGGGTAGAGCACCTGGCAGTCATGTTGGTCGTGGTACGAGCTGACGAGTTGGCTGACGTACTCCCAGACCTCTCCGGGCGCCGTCCAAGCCGAGGTCGCGTTCGCGGCGTGCCGCATCATGCCCGCATAACGCACCAACTCCTAATCTTGCGCACTGAACTTCTAATCCACACTTCACTGGCACAAACACTGTCCGTAACGCACTAGTTAAGTGTTACGCGGGCGGTTAGTTCTCGCCGCTGGCGTCCACTAGCGTTGACGAGCTATTTATATTGTTTTATCCTCAATCACGCGCAACTAGGTCGCGATCTACATCACACACGCTGAAACAGATTTACGTCGGAACGAGCCTTAGCACACCTTGTTGTAAACAATTACCCATAATAAAATTCTTGCTTGCTCTTGGGATTAAAATCAATATCTGACGCAGTATAAGCAGCATTTTATATGAACGTTTTTCATTCAGAAAGTGTTGTATGATGTTTTTAACTTTTTATGAACGATAAATTATAAGAATCAAACTGTTGAACAATTAATCTATTTGGTTGTATTGAAAGATAAGTACGAATAATAGTAGTCCATATATTTTATTTTAACATTTTGATATTTCATTGCAATTAAATAATTTATATATTTCAATGAAAGATGAATTATGTAAATTATTTATATAGTAACAATGAAAGAAAAATGTTTTTGTTTGCATTTAGCTATTTTCAATGATAATTTCTCAATTATCTGTAGCTATTACCCTCCCAGTTTACAATAACGTTTTATGGTCCAAAAATCACAAATGCACCGATATGATTAGTGCAGCGATGCGCGCAATCACGGAACGAATCCATCGGCGACGCGCGAGCCGGTGATAAGACGTGACCTTGAGCTGAGCTAAACGTTTGATAAGAGAAATTCGGCGACCGCCCCCGCGCCGCTCTCGGCCGCTTATCGCACGCCTTGTTTGTTTTGCATGAAATTAGTGTCGCGGTCCAAATTATAATGCGGTGACATGATCACGAAATAATGAACTGTTGCTTAGTGATAACGAATGTTCAAGATGATTCTCATAATTTATTGTACACACTTTGCACAATAGCATAATATTTGTACTTCTGTTTTTTTGTATATAAAACAATCAGTATTCAGTATCGTGTAATGATCGTTTCATATTGTTATTTTTAACCAATTTAATTGTTAATTTTAATCCCAAAAACATCAAAAACTTTACCGATCTAACCACAGAGCTTGACACTATTCACACTAAAATTAAACTTGTTAACACTTCAGTTAGTTTGAATTATAATATTTATTTAATGGACGCTTGTTTCACACTAAAGCACATGATCACATCAGCCAATCAATCGGAGACGACATCGCGCGTGTGTACACATCAGACGGTAGTGTGCGGCGTGTACGCGCTCGAAGCACCGCGTACGCAAGAGTTCGGAACGCGCGCGCGCGTCTCGCCGCGATCCAGCTAATGACCGGCGTGGCGCGTATTCGCGACCCCCACTCCGCCACCGTACGCGCTATCAAACCAGTTTACGTGAAAAATTTTAATTCCTCAGCGCGGGTGACGACCGGTCGCGCTTTCCTCGCACGGCGCGGCCTCCCCCGGCCACGAGGAAAAAGCGCAGCGCCCCGGGGGCGAGCCGGAAGTGCACCGCGGCCGGCACGCGAGCCAAGCGCACCCACCGCCTTAATTAAATGCTGCACGCTGCACACCTACCCCTTCGTAGCGCCACTGCCCCCCTATGCACCACCTACCATTTCTATTACTATCACATTTTTTATTTTATTTACATTAACAACGATAGAATAAACATCGCAAGTTACTTTCTGTTGTGGCTAGATACCTAGCAAACCTAAGCCTAAACTACGAAGCAAACCCTTCAACTAATAAAAATATATAAGGAAATTTTCTCTGTAAAGACGCGTTTAATAACCATCTCTAGTAAGACTAGCGGTAATGATGAGCAGTAGAAATTAATTCGGTCACGAGTGAATAACCGCTGCCTGTCTGTACAGACGCAGTGTTATGATATGAACATCGATCTAGATACTTTCACGCATCCACCACGCTGCCAACACATAAATCACTTGTAAAAACTATGCAATTTCTTACTTTCAGCCTTTTTAATGCTTTCAAGTCACTTTCTTGTCATCAATGCATTAAAAGAATTAATCAAAATGGACGAATGATTTCATAATACCGTTCGTTCATATGAAAATTCAAGCTTTTTTTCAAAGTACCAACATGCAGAATGTTTTGGCATACGGCCAAAGAAAATTAAACCTACATATTTGATTACGGAGAGCTAGTTTACTAGCCTGCAGTTCAAAACAATCTCATGCCTAATTTTAAACATCAAATGCATGTAAAAGAACACATGAACTAAGAACACTTTATTACTAGAATACTACGATAGGATGAAATTAATTAATTTATAATCTTCACAAAGATTATATTGCCATACCTCAAACTGTCACAATATTAAAAAAAAAACAATAGTACCTCAGTTATTGCGAGACGGATAACTTTATCTCAGGCAGCCGAATTCAATAATTTCATATACATAATTCAACAAGGCTATTAAAATACAAAGAATAAGATCACATGACACATGTGTCGGCAAAGTACGATTTCAGAGGGGGAATTATTGCTCAAGCCACTGGTACCTTCTCATACTCAGAATGTACTCATGTGGTAAACAAGAATAATAAAAGGCGATGAAAAAACTGAACCAGATTAAGGTGCCACAAAGGGTTTCTTTTGATTTCAATAGTAATTCATAGGTACATACATTAAAAAGCCCCCTAACTAAACTTCAATACAACCCTTCGACTTACAAACAAGTTAAACAGTTACGAACAGCTTTTACACATTTATTCGTAAGTACCATTTATGTAGACTGTTTATAGATAATCGTTTTAAATATAGCACAACAATGATTAATAATGCATTAAGTCCAAATGTGGCTAGCGAATGACTGACTTTGAGCTATACATAAGTTAATAGTAAGTACTTGGGCGACCGAGCTCTGCTCGGGTGAAAATAGAGACAACGACGTTTTCTGAAAATGAAACCTAGCTAGATCGCCCCCGAAACCCACTACATACTTTCATGAAAATCGTTGGAGCCGTTTCCGAGATTCAGATTATATATATATACAAGAATTGCTCTTTTAAAGCTATTAGGTTAGATGAGGGCGCCAACTAGCAAATCTCTACTTAATACTTGAAGTAAGAACTGAAAAGACCTAAAGGCATTTGCGTGTTAGCCTGACATGTTGCTATGAAAGCAAATTAAATACATGTGAACTGTATAAACAAAAGATTTCTTTGTCACGAAGACTAAAAAAATCCTACATTTATGGCTAGACCCTGGAGAACTTCCAAGACCCACTTGTCTATATGTTTTATAGCGTTGATAAGAGGGTCAATTATTCAAAGAATAGCAAGCGTCGATCGATTAGTACAAGCTACGCATGCCAAGGTCGGTCCGTGTATGGATGATGACCCATTATTGCAAATCGAGGCCCGTTCGTGCCTCACAGCACATTAAGACTTAAAGACAGTAGTTTCAGATGCCATTTGAAGATCTTTGGCTGTCGTTACCGGTAGTCTGAAAACCTGAAAGCCAGAACCAACAACAGCCTTACCCAATTACTGGCTTGTGAAGGTTAAATAGATAGTCGCTCGATGGAAAAGTGTGCGAGCAGTGGTGGCCCATTGGTAACGGCCCCGACTTACGTGTCTTAGGTTCCAGGTGATTTACTTGTTGTAAATTATTTCATCAGCACTGCTCTAAAAACGGTAAAGGAAAACATCCTGAGGAAGCCGGCATGTCCTAGAACCAAAAATTCGAAGCCATGTGACATCAATCCATTCAGGCCTGTGTGGTTATGCTAATGCTGTGCCCTGGAAAATACTGGTATTAAGACAGGAAGCCAATCCCAACATTAGGGGAAAGACTGGGAAAATTTATGAGAGAGCGAAGACTTCTCTTAGACAGGATGAGAGACCGAACGAAGAAAACTAAGTCTATTCTCAGGCACGACTGGGTTCTGCCAGATGCAAGTTAATTTTGTATTCACAAGCATGCTCAATATTTGCCTGACCGCAAAAAAAGCGTCAATTCAAATGGGTTATGTGTTAAAAACAGAATTCAAATCCATGCTTTGTTCTTTTTTGCTGCAGAAACGTTGTCATGACGGGGAAAATCACCACTTTTTATAATTCACAAAAACTATCGTCTATAAATATAGGAGTCGTAAGAATTTTTTTGAGACTAATTCTATGTTACTAATTTTTAATTTATTTAAGAATCCACTAGAAACCTTTCTTTATACGCGGTTTATACTTCGCGAATCGCGTTTAATTAATTAATTTTTAAACTATAAATTGTTTAAGAGACCACCCCTATGGGTGGTATTTAACCGCGAGGAATAGAGACCTTAGACAGCTGACTTCCAACGGAATGAAGAAAGCCAGCCTAGCCTAAGAAGCAAGCAAGTATTAAATTGACACGAAATTGATGCACGTTATCACTAACACTAGATTACACCTAAATGGATGTCTGAATAACGCACTCTTGGATTTTCAACTCTCATTCCAAAGCCCATGATTGAAAATCAAACAGCACACTTTTACTTTTATGGTATGCTATTAATTTCAGTGTAACCTAAACTCCATTTGAAATAACATTAGACATGTTTCCAAATCTATTTACAGTCCGTTCAACCGATTTTGAGTTCTATCCCGTAAACATAAGGATGACATAAAAACAATAAACCTGTTACCAAAACCAACTGTTTACTACAGCTACCATTTGTCGTATCACCAACGCAATAGAAGTTAAAATCGGTTGAACGGGCTGTAAAATGGGCTAATTTAAACGTCTAATGTTATCGCAAATGGAGTATAGTGTTTGAGAAAACGGGCATTAATGCGACAAATAATTACTATCGTTCCACTACCCACTATACTAAATGAATAGTCTAAATAAACGCGCACTGTTCAAAATTGCAAAAATATTTAGGCTTTACGTTACATACACGACTACATGACTATTATGTCATGTAGCCTAAGCGGCCTTTCTGATAGCTCGATGTGATTTGAATCATATCATACAGATAAGCAATTTTTACTAAGCGAAATTGCAAGTACGTCCACATGAACGCAATGCGATGCAATTCGATTGATTTGCAATTGAAAGGATATGCAATTGTATGCAGATCGATTGCTTATAACGAGCCAAATAACCCTACCTAAGTCGCAAGTCCCAAATTAATGGGGTACCGAGGAGCTATAGGCTGACAAAGTATGCATGAAAAATCTTTATTTGCTAAGGGTTTTCTTAACTCTATTACCATAATCAGTCAAGCTGTCTCGGACTCGCTAAACTCGGTTCACGTGAAGATGCGGACGATAATAATATCGACGATGTCGGGCAAGCAAGCTGCGGTCAAGAGTGAGTTTGGTTTATTTTAGACCATTTACTACATAAAAAGAACAGCGAAGTCCGTGGCTAAATAATAACAGCCGCACGGGTCGATCTTCTAGCTTAAGCAACGCTTGCCGAGGTCGGTCTGTGGATGGGTGACCATCTTTACATAGCGAGATTCCTTCGTGCCTCGGAAAACACGTTAAGCGGTTGGTCACATTAATATAATTATAACATGATTACCGAGAAGAGAGACGACAATAAATAGATTATTTTTGGTGTATTTATAATCGATAGCTTCTTTAGTGCAGTCGACGGCGACGGCATGACTAATTTTGGTACTAGTTTTAAGAAAATTCTTAGTAGTTAATGATTTTTCAAGCATACTCTCTTCAGCTTGTAGCTCCGATACCCCATGGATTTGACTTAGGTAAGGTTATTTGCCTCGTTCTAAGCAATCGATCGGCACAGTTTGTTCATATCGATTTCTGAGTCAATTGCGATATATCGCCCATCGACGCAATTGAAATAGCTTCGCACCATCAGGACGGTCCCTCTGATCTCAGAAATGGACGTGAGTAATACAAAGACAAGAACACAGAAAATACTTGATTAATATGTATCACATATGTATAACATCGTTGAATCATTGCATATAAATCATTTATAGATTTTTATAGAAGGACTCCTTGACCTTTGTTAAGCATATGATATAATTGATCATTGCATGCATTACAGTAAAAAGCATTTGAAATACTAGTGATTTCTTCATGAACTGGTTATTCTTCTAAACTCAGAATACAGGTATAAAAATACTCCAGTTTGGTTGTTTCGTAAATCTTCTCATAGCTGCGACGACAGGGGTACCCCAAGGCTCTGTTTTAGGACCTCTTCTCTTCACCAACATATTGAACTATTTCACTAAGATTTTAATTTCGGGTAGCAGTTAAATATAGCACATTTAAAGCCAAAGCAAGCCAAGCATTAAAGAAAAAGCATTTTGGTTTTGAAATGGGTACAATCCACAAAATATATAATGGTTTTCAAAGCTTTTTATTTCTGTAATGATCAACACCGAGCAATCAATGAGAGATAGTTTATAATCTGGAAATATTGCATTTATAAAAGTCTCTGTGATTCGAAACATTCTGTGAATTGGACTTTCAGGAAGGATGAAAGCTGATCATTAGATGCGAATAGCGGCTAAGCTCTTAATTAATATGCAATGAAATGAATAAAAATGAAGTATGGTAATGAATAATATTATGGCCATGATCCAAAGTACCTACTGCTTCTTCTTTCGACTCCCAGCTTGCCCTGTTGATTGATTTTGACTGTTGACAATTTTATTGCTAACAGCCTGGCAATAAAATTGGTATGTCATCGGCATATAAAGATGACCCAGCAGTGAAATATATCTTTCTTCCTTTTAGTTTTAATCAAATGGCTTTTCAGGACAGAAAAGATAGAAGAATGCCCTAACCTATTCAAAGTTCTCTTATTATCACATGAACTAAGCTGTAGTTCTATGTTAAGGCGTTTGGTTTCCGCACTTAGTCCTTCAGGTGGATCATTGTGCGTGGGCCATGGCGGCCGTTTGGTGGTTATCCCAACCAGACCATCTGTCTCTAGAAATTAATGAAGGCTCCTGGTTTGCTCAGAACATCTGTGTAAGATCTGGGTGACACGAGGGTTTGTTATAATCTGGGTAACACCTGTGCATTCAAATAGCACGTGCGCAACGGTTTCCTCAGTCTTTACGCACGCCCTTCTCAGAGGCCGTTAAGCCTGTTATGTGGCAGTGTTTGATAAGTGAGCAGTGTCCCGTGATGGTCCCCATCATCAGGCGCAGGCCATTCCTGTACAGGCGTAATAAACGCCTGGTTAGCCTCTTTGGATCTTTGGCTTCTTTGGACTGCCTGCAGCCCGGAGTCGAGGTCCACCAGTTCTCCGCCTGTGTCTGGATCAATTTCTGTAGCCACCTGCGTATTAGGTTGAAGGGGATGGGTACGACAGGTTCGGGTCCATAGACCGCCTAACTGAGCTGTAGTGAAAAGGACTCCATTGGTTTTTGCAATTGTCAGAATTGCAATGTTACAGATGAGACCTCTACCATGGCAGTGGTGTCTCATTCCATACAAAGAAACCGTGCCGACGTTCTATACTGATTATTCTGATTATTTTTTGTACATCGATCGCGTTCGGTTCCGTTCCACGGATATAGATGGGATCTATCTATAGCCGTGAAACGGAACCGAACGCGATCGATTTACAAAAAATAATCGGTATAATCAGATGAAAAACGCTATTTACGTCGACAAGGTTTCTTTGTATGGGATGAGGCATCTGTATGCTAGTATTATATTATCTGTGACCATGGTATCTACAGTGGCACAACCACTGTCATTTATTGCTCTGTTGCTGACCATTTGACTGGTCATTTTAACAGACACCTTCTTCTTCTTCTTGTGTGTTGTGGTACATTTAAATTATACTGTTTGGGACCAGTAGGTGGCATCCTCTCTGTGTGAGGGAATGGGCCGTAATCCAACACGCAGACCCATTGCAGGTTGGTGGTGGTCACTTGTCTTCGAATTTTTGGTTCGAAGACATGCCAGTTTCTTCACGTTTTCTTTCACGGCTTTGAGAGCAGTGGTGATGAAATAATTTAAATAAAGTAAAGCGCCTGCCTGGGTTCACCCACAACCTACATCTTGTAAGTCGCGGCCGTTACCAATGGGCCACCAGGCGGACGAGCATGGCCTACTGTGACATTCTTATACTGTGTTTATCACAGTTTGGGAGCAAAATCCGTGATAAAATGCGTAACTCAAGCCTATCACAGAGGCCATGCTCGGTCATGTCCCTTATTTGGACAGTTTTTACATCAATGCTTTGAGGTTATCTAACTTGTTCTCTGGGTACCTCAGGTCTTTCTACTTGGCAAACAATATTGCCTAGGTTATGTTTTAAAAAGGGAAAGGCACTAAGACATTTTATGGCACAAAACAACAAAAAAAAAAGTGAAATGTTTAGGACTTCTGATTATTCACTCCTAGTTTAACTAAGTTCTAAAAAGCTACTAGGCATTCAAATTGTTTAGCAATAAAACTAAAAAGACTTACCTCTAAATATTTTAATTTGGAATCCAATGGCAGAATTTCACTGAACAAGTCTCTACCAAAAGTTAATAATGTTTCTTGAAATCCAATTATTGACCTCAGTCAAATTGTTCAAGTACTACTACTATGAACTACTGCACTACTTTTAACTAATTTGCTATAATATTTTTTTATAAAATTTTGGTAAAATGTAAATCTATGCTAAGCTTACCTTTGTTCTGGGTCGCCCTCTTCCTCTCTTCAAAGGTATGTCATGAGAAGATTCATCACTTTTAGTCTTTTTCACATTGTTGTTGGTTTTTGAAGAACATTGTTTATCCTTGATATTAATTTTCGCTCCATTATCCTTGGAGTCACATGGTTTTCTACCCTCTTCATCAACCTTGGCAGTACTCTTTACTTTAGCAGCATTTTTAGCTGAACACTTTGATGATAAAGATTTCGAGACTGCTTTCAGGGGCAAATCATCTTCACTTGAAGAATCCGATGAACATTTACTACATGATTCTGAGCTTGAAGTGGTGTCGGAGAGTTGAGATTTCTTCTTTACGGGCGTTCTGTCTTTACTTTGTCCTTTGCTATTAGAAAATTTCTTCTTCACTGATGGTTTGTTCGTCCTTTTAGGTGAAACTTTTCTGGGTGGTATCGCAGCAATCTTTAGTTTTAATCCAGTATCACATGAAGTCACTGAGAAGTGTGCCTTTCGGGAAGCGTTCTGCTTAGCATCAGAACACTCCCACTCACTTCTTGATGAATCACTGGAGCTACTGTTCTGTAATATCAAATATAAAAACAAAATTAGTATGATTGTATCTTTATAAAATTAATACACTAGGATTGAAGATGATGATGTTTTATAATTTAACTTCCAATAACCAAGGGCCTTAAAAGGCTCTGACATTTTTCAATGAAATTTCAACACTATCAAATACTATTACTATTGAATAGCAATCATTTTCTAGGTATTTTGGATTTAAAAAGATTTATATAATACAAACCTCAGAATCACTATTAGAGTCTGAATCACCACTTGAATCATGAGTTTTTGGCAACTCTGTGCCCATTTCTGGAACATAAATAAAACACATACATTTAAACTACATAAAAACAATAAATTTCAAAACTTTTTGATATTGTAATCTTGAACTTGAAAACCAACAAAAACATTACAAAACACAGATATGCAAACTACTTGTTGTGAGTGTTATCAAAGTTAGGACAACATAATTTGAACATGTCTATTATTATTTAGCTCAGTAATAGAAACTCAAAAAGTACTAACTGGACTTAACTGTTTTCAAACTAAATAACAAGCAGTAATGACGCTATACTCTAATGCTGGGTCCAAATGGTTAGGGTACTTACTTCAAGGTTGGTCAAGATGTTTCCAAATACAACAGTGTGATTGTCTTCATTTCAGTCGCAAATTGCCCATAGTATTACAATAATCTGAAATAAGACACCGAAATCAACGAAAGTAGAAGTACTAAAGCGTTATTTTGAGAAATATCTTAGTTCCATTTCACATAATTTGTTGAAATGACAGATCTGACGACACTCGCAAGACCAGTTTATTCACGATGGAACTTGGTGATGTTGTACAACGCTGTCTAGAAATATCGCTTAAATAACTATGATGTTACATAAAAACATGCTAAATATCGTGAGATAACTCATATTAGGCGAGCATAACGGTCTTTTAGGACATTGGCGCCAAATAAGTGCATACGTTTACATTCATAGGTGGAAATATAATGCCCAATATTAATAGGTTACACTATATTATTTTGATTTTAGAGCCATAATAAACTTGATGTCATACTAACCACATCCGAAAACTTAGTAACACGTATAAAACACGGCAAAACGATGAAATCACTTCACACTAGCATAACACTTGGCCTCCATGTTTACAAATCATTCGTATAAAAATGTACATACCTACGTAACTCAAGAGAAAGTCAGTGAATTTTGCATCTTATTCTTTTGCTCATATGAAAGTTACGTATGAAAGAATGAGACTTATTACCATTATATCTATATGAAATGCGGCGCAAAATGGCGTCGTATCATATCAAGAAACGCTTTCAATAATCCTGTTTGTGCGGTTTTGATTAACAACAAAACATTTTTCCTAATTTCAATGGCTAAGGAGGCTTTCCCCTTCTATCATATTAATTTTGTAATTACCGAAACTGATAAATAAAAAGCTAATTTGAATGGTAAGAAAACAAATATTGACAGTTACGCCATCTTTTGACACACAATGTAACTCAAATTATCCTGATATTCTCTTATATCGTACTGATTACTGCTAATAAGTTAATACAAATATTTTTAAATTTTCACAATGTAATGTAACTTGCTATAAATAAATATTAAATCCAATATACATTCAAATAAACTGGCACCTTCAAAGCAGAAAAATTTACAAACCATCGAATTCCAAAATTGTATTGGTCTTTTTGTATTTATGTTTTACTAGCTTCTGCCAGCGGCTTCACCCGCACGGATGTCAAAAATTATCGCTATTATTATTAATTTAGTCCCGGGATATAAAGTATCATATGTACTATTCCTTACTATAATCTATCTCTGTGCCATTCCTGACTATAATTTATCTCTGTGCCAAATATGATCCTGATCCGTCCAGCCGTTTGATCTTTAAGAAGTAACATAACACACACACACACACACTTACAAACTTTCACCTATTAATGTGATCTTTTAGACACAAATTGATATTATAGTACGGCCATTACTTGCTATGTGAACATTATAAACAAAGATAATCAAGTTTTCAAGGGACCATAAGACGGCGGTTCTGTTGTTGGAGTCTTCCTATAATGTTTCGTATAAAAAGTGGGCCATCATATTTGGGCTACGATGTTTTCCTCTACCGTTACAGTTCCCAACCAGAGTGGTGATGAGCTAGTAAACTGCGAAAACCGAGTAGTGTTTGAACCTGCCCGAGTTCAAACTCTCAACTTACAACTCGAAAGTCGAGGCAGGCTCTCCCTAGGGCGGAGGACATCCAATGAGGATTTCCCAAACAGGAACAAAAAAAAAGGTAACCATACCATTCATGTGCCAAATCAACTTTACCCGGGTAACACACATGCATAAAAATGTTCGTAATTTTTTTATATGTTCGTATTCGTACTCATGTCTGCGGTACCCACGCACATTACCGTTTTGGAAATGTTATTCGCATACTCATTTTACTTAAACAGTTACTTCTAAGTAATTTTTTGAGTTCTGTTCCTTATAAGGAAAAAAAACCCGTGTAAGATCGCTTCGTTGCTGTCTATCTATCTGTCAGGAACGCGTGGAGGTATCAAGTTGTAATTATATACAAAATTTCCCGTAAATGTCCATCGTTTTAAGGGGCGGGAGGGAGGGAAAGCGAGGGGGGGTAGGGGGGCTACCCCACTTTACCATCCCCACCCCACGGTATCAATCCATTGTTAAAGTTTATACGATTACTATTTAAGCAACAATGTCAATAGTTTACTCTATACTCAAGTATGCAATCCCTAAGCTACGAAAAAACAGGACAGAATAAATTTCTAAGGATTAGCACGCATTGTGGTTTTTAATCCACGTTCTGAATCATAACTAACACGCACGGCGGATAAAATTTTGTCTGTTTCTACCGGTTCATAGAATACAATATATTCGCGTAGATTTAAATCGCGCCCGCGGTGCAGTGTATTCTGCGGCAAAACACAATTTGTTGCAGAATTTTTACCACACGGTCATTTTACCCCAAGTGCCTGCAGCTTCGTAGAATTCCATATGTCGCAGAACAGGCGGGAAAATTCGCGCGAATAAAAACCGCAGTGCGCTAAGCCTAAATCGACGGAATTAAAGGATACGGCCGTTTGTGCCGCATATATTTTGATACTCGCAAGGGTATCGAAACTGTGATACAGTTTATCTTTTAGAATTTCAGTAATTGTTCATAATTATTTTAGCGAAAGTAGATATTTGTACGAAACGTATGAATTAATATGTGTTGGAAACTACACGAAGGTTCCACTGGTGGAGATTTGCGCGCTTTGAATTGGAAAGCCCCGATTGTGGTAAAAACCATGCAAGATCCTTTACGAATGTCGTCTTGCACTTTCCACACCACCCATCTTCATGGGCATGTCGTTGGTTCCAAAGTGCCCTGTAAAGGCCCAAAGTGCCCTGTAAAGGCCCCAAGCAGGTAGCGGATTTGCCCCCTGCTCATATTTCAAATGCATTCCCGAGCTTTGAACGTAGAGCCCAGGGGAATTTCTAAGAGTGTTGAAGAGCGTTATTAGACAGCCAATGTGTTCGTTGTATGTGATCTGCAAACTCCCTAAATGTGGCTTATACGAGACACATCGAAATGCCTACACATGAATCTGGACCCACATTTTTTTTTTCTGAGCCCTCTCTTGCCAGTTCATCTGCCACTTCGTTACCATGGATTCCTTTGTGCCCAGGGACTTGGACCCACATCCGTCTTACTCTGTTAAGCTGTTTAGGGTCTGGATAGCATCCAGAATAAGTATGGAGTCCACTTTATAGGATGCCATGGCTTTGATTGCAGCCTGACTGTCACTAAGTAAAGTAAAGTTTCTCTGTAAAGTGTTTTTGTGTGTACATAAATAAATAAGAATATATACGCATTTACCTCTGGTTCCTCTATCTATATTCTCTTGAGCACATGATATTATGGCATATGTTTCCGCTTGGAATACAGTTGCCATCTTTCCTAAGCATTTGCTACAGTTGTAACCTTTTGCATATATTCCCGCTCCTGTACCTGATTCCATTTTGGATCCATCAGGGTACCACACCAGACTATCTTGTTCTGGTGTGGTACCCTCGATCGAGTCCCTTCGTCCAGTCCCCTATTATTTGGATTTGGACCTTGAAAGACCTTTCAAACACAAACATAGTCTACATTTTATCGGATATCGTGCTTGTTACCCGATCCAGATCTTCATTTCCATCAAATTTTGTATGGGTAGTCTTTGGCTTAGAGGCATGCCTTAGTCCAGCAACAGCAAGACGATGTCATGTCTTCTTTGCCTCGAGTTCAACCATCATATGCTGAGGAGGGGTATTGAGGTACTTCTCAATCGCTGCCGTAGGTGTTGTCCTGAAAGCACCTGTAACACCGAGACACACTGTTCTTTGTAACCTGGTGAGTGGAGCTTTGCACGAGGCATGTTTTGTTCTTAGCCACCACACTATGCTGCCGTATGTGGTAATAGGTAGGACCTCTTAAAAGAGCATCCCAGATCCCGTTCTGTGCAGCGCCTGTTAGGGCACATTCCTGGGGAGATTGAAAGGGCGTCTCCCCTGAGTCTCGCTGTGCACGGCAGCACGTGATCACTGTGCCACTGTCTTTCCTGGAGTCACTTGGTAGGCGGACAGAGTCACCAGTCTATGCGCCCGTGACCCCGGAGACCCGCTCGCGTATGAGGTAGGCGGGGCGGTTGCCTCTTCGACGCCTTCTTTTGCGAGGGGCCTTCTCACGATCCCACTCTTCGACCTCCCTCTGTTCCATCACGATCTCACATAAGGAGGCCATTTCCCTCCAGTTTTTTGTGAAAACTTGCGTGAAAATTACGGTTGCTTTAGCCACTCGCGCCATCGCTCAGCGCGTGTCGCCATTCCTGTTGCCTCAGCCTTACTACAGCAATTCCTGACACGCTATCACCATTCTGGTGGATTGCACGAATTCGGTTATTAACCCTCGTATCCATGTCCGCCAGAATGTCAAGCGGAGAAAATCATGTCAGGAGAGTTGCCGCGTCAAAGGATACCGTTCGATAACCTCGTGCGATACGAATGGCTGAATGATCGTCAAAGGTGTCCCGCCAGATAACATCAGGGTGTCATCTACGTAATAAACGATATTAACACCGACAGGGAATCGTTTCATGTAAAATACTGGTACTCAACTACATCCGGTTAGACTGGATGCCGAACCCAACTTTAGTTAGGAAAATGCCTAGGCAGATTGATTGATTTGATTTCATGTCATTAAAGTGTGTACTCGTAAGTAAATAATAATTCAATTTAACTCAAAAATAGCCTCCGATACATTCACCCCTATATTTCGTCCTTGCCTAGTTTGTGCCGCAGTTAAAAAAAACCGGCCAAGTGCGAGTATGATTCGCACTTGGTCGGTTTTTTTATATATATTTATTTTATCCTCTTTTTAGTAATTGTTGTTATAGCGGCAACAGAAATACATCAACTGTGAAAATTTCAACTGTCTAGCTTTCACTTTTCATGACATACAGCCTGGTGACAGACAGACAGACAGACGGACCGCGGAGTCTTAGTAATAGGGTCCCGTTTTTACCCTTTGGGTACGGAACCCTAAAAAAGTCCCGGTAGTTTTTTTTGTTCCAGTCCGACGCTGAATCCCGCAACCGTGTAGAACAAACGCGTCACTTGGTTGACCAAACCAAGGGCACCTTGGTCGGGCGGTAGTTCCGACTGTGTAGAAGGGGTTTAACTTTTCCTATGGCTCACTGACATAATCATGCGTGAGCGTGACAGTGAGCGTGATACAAAAATTGACACTGACACATGACACTGACTTTACTGACAGGGGCGAGAGGAAGCAAAGCAACACTCGACAGCACAGTAGGCCTGGGTCGTATCGCTTTTTCTGAGAATCGTATCCGAATCAGATTTCGAGTTTCAATATCTGATTTCAAAACTATATATTTCAATATCTATATATTGTACGTACGCGATATTTTCAAACCTGATCCAATACGCTGTTTTTGGTTGATACGATATTTGATGATATCGGTATTTTAGATTTGTTTAAATTAAACTAGATATTTTGCGTACGCGTATGTATTTTTAAATCTGATATGCAGCCTAATTTCGTAAGTGGATTCGGCAAGGCAAAGGGCTTGACCCCTTAAAATAGTATGACAAATTCTCCTTAAATAATTAGGCATTGTCAAAAATATTGGTATCTTTCGAAAAGAGTATCTTCACCAATGAAAGCGTCCATTAATTTAATTTAATATTTGAAATGCATGCAATGCATAGTTATAGTTAACTTAAAGTAAACTTTAAATACACGAGCTTAAGATCTAAACTATGTCATTAAAATATGATGAATAAGCTCAAAATCATACATTTGTATCGTGTAAATTGCAAATAATGTTACCTTACCTATACCGCTCTAACTACTGTAAATCTATATCACCCGCGCTCTGTCGCTCGCGAGTTACGTCACCGCATCCGGCCGAAATCTGCCGAAGCCGATGCGGAGCGAGCGGTATGTGAATATCTAGATTTTGTAATACATAGTTTTCGAACCGTCGCGTCAAACGTGCCAGCGGTTTTTAGATATCGTACCGATATTTATTTTATACTAGTCAGAGAAGCTAAACGAGCGGTACGCGCGTATCTAGATTTTGTAATACATAGTTTTCGCACGTATCAGTAAGCGGTTTTTAGATATTATACCGATATATAGATTTCGTAACTATATACGGTTTGTATCGTCCACCACTACAGCACAGCACTATTATAGCATAGCAATAGCAACAGTGGCAAAAAAAAATGGTAAATCCTTGCAAAAAACCTCATTTTCAATAATTTTAAGACTATTCTCAATAAATTAATTAAAGTCGATAAAAACTTATCAGCCTGGTAGTTATAAGTGAAACTCTATATTATTTCAAAGTTGATCGAAGTAAATGTGAAGTGCAAACTGAATAATTTAATCATGCAAATATATCCTCTGGTTTTTTGACGAGAGTTAATAGATTGCGGTTTCATTATAGGTTGGTAGCATATTTGTTCAATGAACAGGTAATGCAATCTATTGCAAAGGTTTATAATTAATTGACAAATTTACTGACCATTTTATATTTATCTTTTTATTCTAGAATCTGACCAGAATATGGAGGAACTAGAAGTCTGGGATGACCTTTCCAACATACCAGCTGATCCTCCAGTTATGCGCAAACTTTGTGCAAACTGCAAGTAAGCATATCTTGAGCTATTTCACAGTACATGTACAGTTACATGATTAAAAACTCATATGAATTTGTTTGAAATTATCTTTATAACTAGCTGTTGCCCGCGGCTTCGCTCCCGTGGATCACCCCACAGGACCCATTTTCGGGATTGATAAATAGCCTATGTCACTCAGAAATAATGTAGCTTTCTATTGGTGCAAGAATTTTTCAAATCGGTCCAGTAGTTTTGGAGCCTATTTGGTACAAACAAACAAACAAAAAAATCTTTCCTTTTTATAATATTAGTATATAAGTATAGATTGACGGGTTCACCAGTGATCCAGTAAAAAACTCATTGGCTTGACCAGACATAATTACCAGCACTAATGGTTTCTCCAATATGTATTTTTCCAATTGTGGTCTACATGTGATTAAGCCCCAAAGACGACCCTTTAGGGCTTAATCACATGTAAGATCAATCTGACTTAACTTCAGACAAGTACAATGATCGGGATAACTAAGAGGCTAATAATAAACCCATTTATTTCCAGGAGACCTGCAGTAGTTTGTTGGTGTTCTGCATTGCCACCAGAAAATCTGAATCCTCGCAGCACTGTTATACTGCTACAACACCCAGCAGAAGAAAAGAGGTGTCTACGAACTGCTCCAATGTTACAATTAGGTTTAGCTGCTGAAAAGTGCCTTATATTCAAAGGGAAACGGTTTCCACAACCCAAGCATAAAGACTTAGAAAATTTACTCAAGCAACCAAATACACTCCTACTTTATCCAAGTAAAACTGCCATAGATATAAGAGACCTGGAGAATGATTCTGACAGTTACAATCTTGTACTGATTGATGGGACATGGCCTCAGGCCAAAGCAATATATGCATCCTGTCCCATTCTTCATAATATTAAGCAAGTTAAATTAATGACAAGCAATACTAGTAGTTATATTATAAGGACACAGCCTACAGAAGGATGCTTAAGCACACTTGAGACAGCTGCTGAGGCTCTAACGCAATTGGAAAAGGATCCAAAGTACACTGAACAATTGTTACAACCATTGCACACTCTATGCAAGTACCAGTTAGAGAATGGGGCAGTGACTCACCAATCTAAAGAGTTTCTCCTGAAAACAAGAACATACCCCAAATTGATTGGTAAAAGATTATCCAAGTTACTAAGATCTACAAATGATGAAATAATTGAACAAACGTGAGAATAAATATTTAAGTTTTGGTTTGTTTGTTATATTCTTAACTAGCTGTACCCTACCCGTGGTTTTGCTCCCGTCAACTTTCTAACCCCCCAACCCTACCTAACTTTCCTACCCTCCCTATCTACCTTTCCTACCTACTTACCTAACTACCTTTTTGAGTGTTCCATACCCAAACGGGTATCACGGAGTCTTACTAAGACTCCATGATCCGTCTGTCTGGCCGTCAATCTTTCACCAGGCTGTCTCTCATGAACCATGATAGTTAGACAGTTGAAATTTATGAGATGATGTATTATTGTTGCCGCTATAACAACAAATACTAAAAACAATAAAATAAATAATTTAGTGGGGCTCCCATACAACAAACGTGATATTTTTGTCGTTTTTTGCGTGGTACGGAACCCTTTGTGCGCGAGTCCGACTCGCACTTGGCCGTTAAATCGGTCCACCCGTTTCTTAGTTTTCGTGAGACTAACAATGAATTGATTTATATATAGTTCCACACTCAAATGTTCCTGCTCATCCAGTCGTATTTATCCGACCGTTGCTTCCAAGTGAAACAGGGCGAAGCAATATCAAGATTGATTGAAGCAAAAGCTGGTGTACCACAGGGATCTGTTCTTGGCCCAGTGTTATACAATATCTTTACATCAGATCTACCCACATTAGATGGCATAACAATAGCAACATATGCCGACGACATAGCCTATCTATCAGTTGATGACAACTCAGAAATGGCCAGCAAAAGACTCCAAAAACAACTAGACGAAACTCATAAATGGCTCTGTAAGTGCGAATGCATGCGAGTGCATCCAAGTCTAATAGTACCTTCACGCTCAGGCACAGAAACACCCCACCTGTTAGGTCCTGACACCCTGACCCGGAAGCCAAGAAATTTGTGTGGCTGACTCTGGCTTGGCCACCATCAGGGATTTTAATGTTGATCACACAAATATTTAGTCGCTAATTAGTCGAAATTAGTCGCCAAATATCAGATTTAGTCGGTCACTGGTTCAAAAGTTAGAAGGGTTGTTAGGTGGCCGATCTGGAGAGACTCTCCCCAGCTTGGCCAAATTTATATCTCAAAAACTAGGGCACCTAGCGAAGATCTGTTTTCTCCCAGATTTAGTCGCTAATTAGTCGAAATTAGTCACCAAATATCAGAATTAGTCGATCACTGGTTCATAAGTTAGAAGGGTTTATCGGTGGCCGATCTGGGGAGACTCTCCCCGGCTTGGCCACCTTTACACCTCAAAAACTAGGGCACCTTACGAAGATCTGTTTTCTCCCAGATTTAGTCGCTAATTAGTCGAAATTAGTCGCCAAGACAAAGATTTAGTCGGGTCTTAGTTTAGAAGATAAAATAAGTTCAACTTTTAAGGTATAGTCCAAGAGCTAGAACGAAAAGTTTACGAAAAATAGCCAAGAAAAAAATATTTCTATTAATATGTGTAATATACTTCAGGTTTTATCGGTCTAAAGTCCATAGAAATGTCATACAGATATAAATTCTCAATTAAATGTATATTTTTATGTTTTATATTACTAGGTTAGAGTAGCTTAATTTTCTTTGAAAACTTTAAACCTTGCTCTTGGTCTATTAGGTGTCAAGATGTACAGTCGCGTACAACTGTTTTACCAAATTATAATGTTAGGGTCTAAATTACGTTAAAATAATGAAACGTCTGTTGCCAATTATGAATATATGATGTATCTACCAAATACTATCCTAGCACGGGGACCCAGCGCTAAGAAAGAAAATTTGGTTCAAATAAATATTACTAGGTGGCTATATGTACCGATTTGTTTTTAAGTTTCGGTATTGTGTTTATAAAGTATGTCAATGTAAACTCGTCTTGAAGTTTATAATTCGAATATTACGATATGAGAGTAGATAAAATATATAAAACGCACACAATTTTTTACAAAACAGGTATTACTCGAATTCTTAACTATTCTTAACAAATTCCACTGTAAATTGGCTGACTTTAATTTACGTCACGGGCTATTCGCTCTCAGAACTACAGACGAACTACTCGTCTGTAGTTCTGTACACGCGCATCTCTCTTTCTTACTTACCATACATAAATGAAAAGGAGCGCACAGGAGCGCAGTGATCTATCTGCCAGCGATTGCCACATTATGTTCGATAAATAAATATATTATATTTATTGTAGATCAGTTTCTAGGTAATGCATACTGCTTTCCTTTTTGGTATATAATAACTTTAAATTTAGGTTTATATTTCGAAACAAACATTCCACCTTAAGAAATCATAGGTATTGTCTAGAAACTACTTAAAGTATTTTGTACTTGCTTGTACCAATGTATGGAGAAATTTATTACTATAAAATCTTTTTAATTACACACCGACTAAATCTGTGACTTGGCGACTAATTTCGACTTATTAGCGACTGAATCTGGGCGAAAGCAGATCTTCGTTAGGTGCCCTAGTTTTTGAGATATAAATGTGGCCAAGCCGGGGAGAGTCTCTCCAGATCGGCCACCGATAAACCCTTCTAACTTATGAACCAGTAAACGACTAATCCTGATATTTGGCGACTAATTTCGACTAATTAGCGACTAAATCTGGGAGCAAACAGATCTTCGCTAGGTGCCCTAGTTTTTGAGATATAAATTTGGCCAAGCTGGGGAGAGTCTCTCCAGATCGGCCACCTAACAACCCTTCTAACTTTTGAACCAGTGACCGACTAAATCTGATATTTGGCGACTAATTTCGACTAATTAGCGACTAAATATTTGTGTTATCAAAATTAAAATCCCTGATGGTGGCCAAGCCAGAGTCAGCCACACAAGAAATTTTACGTTTCTTGGCTTTCACTGAACATCAAGCTCATTGCTCATCACTGAAGCATCACATTAATATAAGAGCCATGAGATAAACCATAAGTTCCACAATCTGTATTGGCTCATGTGAAGAAACTCTGTGCTCTCTGTAGACAACAAACTCCTTATTTACAACTCTGTTCACAACCTACGGGATCCAATTGTGGGGCGTTGCCAGCAAAACCAACATACTCTGCCTGCAAAGAGTGCAAAATGGTATCCTAAGATCAATAGCAAATGCACCTTGGTTTGCTAGGAATGACAAAATCCACGACTATATACAAATGCCATCAGCATTATATTATCTGTGGCCATCAGTAAACTCTGAAATCGAGCGATACAAAAGACAACACAAGGCACGCCTATCCTCGCATCCAAACCCACTAGTTACTGAAATAGTAAAATGGCTGAAGAGGAACCACCTTCTATAAGTGGACGGCGCACCACCGGCTGCTCCACCACAACGCCATTTGTCATGGAACGAATTCGTTTACGGTCCGACGACCGATTGCAAATGGAGAAAAAAAAAAGAAATATGTATAGACTTGCTGACCCGGCAAACTTTGTTTTGCCATAAAAACACCAAACATTCATCTACCCTACTCTACCTACACTACCCTACTTATCCAACATTACCTACCCTACCCTACATAACTACCATACCTTACTAAAAAAAAAACTTCACAACCAACTACTAAATAGTCCGAACAAAGCCTAAACATTTGGTTTGGATAGGTGAGCCCGTTAATGAGTTATAAAATTACAACGAAAAGTGGCATTGTTTTTTATATAATTATATAGATTAGTTGTGACTGGGGCTACGCTCCTGTCAACCCTACCTACCTACCCTGCCTACATACCTACATACCCTACCTACGCTACCTGCCCTACTCTACCTACCCACCTACCTACCTAGGTAGGTATTAGGTACTCTCCCACGTCAACAGATTTTATTGTTATACCTTGCCTGTATTCGGGCGAAGAAAACAAAAAAGCATTATTCAAATCGGTGCAGCCTTGAGTTTTAGCGAATGAATAGCAATTGATTTTTATGTATTACTAGTTGTCCCCCACGGCTTCGCTCACGTCAACTGGCTTCCTATCTATCTACCCTACCCTACTGTCCTACCCAACCTAGCTAATATTGTAGGTATGCCGTACTCCATACCTACTTACCCTCTCACGCCAACAATTTTTATTTTTAAACCTGCCCTGTGTTCGGTTGAACAAAACAAAAAAAGAATTATTCAAATCGGTCTCGTTTTTGAGTTTTGATTTTTATTTTATATTTGAACAGATGGGCAAAAAATCGTGGATCAAACGAAACAGGGCGATAGTTGGGGATGTTAGTAGAAAAAGAAAAAAAATACTTTGGGACTAATAGCCCCAAATATCGCCCTGTTTCGTTTCATGTTTCATTCACGATTTTGGCCCACCATAAAAGGTGTTAATAAATACGTACTATCTCTAAGTCGTCTGTGTAATTAAAACGTAGTGGTTATATTCTCTGTGTGTGTAATAAATCAACTCTAAGAATTTTAGGGAGTTGTGTATTACAATATTTAAAAAAAACTGAATTTTAGGGAGTTGTGTATTACAATATTTAAAAAAAACCTAATAACGAAGAAAAATTCAAAAAAGCAACCCTTCCAAAGAAATGTACCACGCGCATTTTGCGCACCATACAACCAAAGAGTATGTAACATACAACGCCTAGGCCACGGTAATGTTACATTATACGTAAGCGGCGCATTACCGAGCCTAGCCAGTTCCATGTTCTGAGACCGACCCACAGCCGGCCACAGTGCGCAGTAGGTACTGGAACACGTAGGTATTTATCTGATATATTCTCTAGATTTATTTACACGTATTATTTTGTGAAGTAGGTATTAACTTTGCAGAACTTATAATTGGTATCCCCAAAAGTTAAATATGTGGTATGCTTTTACATCTGTCACTTTCGTGATACTTAAGCTGTCAGATTGCTAAGATTGCTGTATATATTTTTTTCACAAATCCTATTAGAAAACCGGCCAAGTGCGAGTAGGACTCGTGCACGAAGGGTTCCGTACCATTATCGCAAAAAACGGCAAAAAAATCACGTTTGTTGTATGGGAGCCCCCCTTAATTCATTTTATTTTAATTTAATCATTACTATTTTTTGAAGTGAATATACAAGTAAATATTCTGTGAATATTTCAAGCGTTGCCGTTATTTATACTCAATACTCAATACATTTTTTGCTATTGTTATATCAAGCAAAAAACGGAAAAAACCACGTTTCTTGTATGGGAGCCCCCCTTAAATATGTATTTTCTTCTGTTTATAGTATTTGTTGTTATAGCGGCAACAGAAATACATCATCTCTGAAAATTTCAACTGTCTAGCTATCACGGTTCACGAGATACAGCCTGGTGACAGACGGACAGACAGACAGACGGATCGCGGAGTCTTAGTAATAGGGTCCCGTTTTTACCCTTTGGGTAAGGAACCCTAATAATAGGGTCCCATTTTTACCCTTTAGGTACGGAACCCTAAAAAAGTAACAATTTTTTTATTTTTTTCTTTTTGCGAAGTTTGCATGAGCCAATGACAATAAAAAAAGTAACTACTAAAAGCCCTTTTTGTAGTATGTCTAGGATTTTTTTTTATGAGGCGCGTCTCGCAGTTCAATCAGAGTGATCCTCTACTGCTTAACCGGGCGATCCTGTGGAGGCTAAGCTATATAGTCTCCAGCCAGGTTATGTCTAGGATTAATTAATCAATAGGTACACCAAGGGTGGTTGGGTTCTCCTGAATGACAATGTAGATCAAAAGCCACGTAGCCAGGTTTTAATTTTGAAAGTTTTAACTGGCAACATTAGGGTTCATAGTTCTGTCAGTTTGACGTGTTCCGAGTTCTTTCCTTTTCTTTCGGTTCTGTCAAACAAATCGGAAACATGGCTGAGGTTTGTAAATTATTTTATGAATATTATCAGCAAATATATCAGTAATCATTATAAAAATCTAAGTATTAGTGACGGTGCTATCTATCGGTGTTAATGAAGGATTGTGCCCAAGTGCTATTTTCATGAAGTGAAACAATGTTTACGTTTTACAGGTCGATGAAACTCTCAAGAAAAAGCGTACCTTCAGGAAGTTTACCTTCCGAGGTGTCGATCTCGACCAGCTTCTTGACATGCCCAAGTAAGTTTCGTATCAATTTAATTTCCATCAACGATATAATTTGTGCATTGCAAGTTGGTAGACGAACTGTCAAAAACCCTGTTTCCTATGATTAATTTGAGTTTTATGTGTTTGGAGTCAAAAAGTAATTCTCGGATTGCTTAAGTTCATGATTTTTTTATAGTTCTATTTATTAGATGTGGTCTTTATTTTGTCCGGTGCTGAAACGCAACCTAACCTCAAAATGTATTTTCCAGTGAGCAACTCATGGAGCTTATGCACGCCCGCGCACGCAGGCGGTTCGCCCGTGGCCTGAAGCGCAAGCCGATGGCGCTGGTGAAGAAACTGCGCCGCGCAAAGAAGGAGGCCCCGCCAAATGAGAAGCCCGAGATTGTTAAGACACATTTGAGGAACATGATCATTGTTCCTGAGATGGTAGGATCCATCGTTGGTATCTACAACGGAAAGACATTTAACCAGGTGGGTTTATTTCTCTTCGTTTTATAATTTAGAGATAATTGTAATATTTAAGACTTGTATGTCCTAGATTGGTGCCTCATAACAATAACAGAACAGTAAACACAACGGCACCTACTTAAATCTTGATAATTAACACTTTAATTTCATATGAAGCACTGAAAACACTTCATATGAGTTTAAAAAGATTACAGAAGTACTGAAAACTATGATGTTTGTGTTAATTTTAATAATTGGTGTATGATGTTTTAATTATGTATTTACTCACTATACTGGGTGCAACACATTGTCAGTAAGCTTACTCTACTACAAATAAAGTAATCACCACATGTCGAATACCCAACTTTAATATATTCAATAGCTGAACACTTTAATCAGGCAGATTTTTGTGTGTGTGATGAACCTTTATATTTTATGAAGTCATAATCAATCTTTACAAATAAATTTGTAATTGATGTAGGTGTTAACTTTTAAAGGGGCATAAAACTTAACCACAAAATAGCCTGAATAGGGTACTCGGGCTATTTTGTGGTTACGTATACAATGTTCTTAACTTATAAATATTTCTGTTGAATGGTGAACTAATTACTTTTAAATGTCTACTTTCCAGGTTGAAATCAAGCCTGAGATGATCGGCCACTACCTCGGCGAGTTCTCAGTCACATACAAGCCTGTGAAGCACGGTAGGCCCGGTATTGGTGCCACCCACAGCTCCAGGTTCATCCCACTCAAGTAGTGTGCTGACCAACACCTAGGGTTAAGTCTAAAACAAAAAATGTGCACAGGACTACAATAAATGTATCTTGTGTGGCAATTACTGTTTTTTATTAGCTTCTTAGCTTACAACCTTTTAAAATAGTGGAGAAAGCAACTGGAGAACTTAATCTTTAAAATATATATCACCTAGTCATTTTGTACCTCACACACAATGGACGAAATGGGAGTCTTAGTGTGGAAAAGGAAGTTCATCTATCTATAGTCATCTTGTTCCATTCAGGATATAACATCATGCCTTGCCAAGCATTTTCTCTGTAGTGTTAAGCTGGGGCAAAACTCTAAGGTGAACCTATAGCTGCCACCCAGATTTCGTCACACATAACGTCCCATTAAATACGAAACTTGAAGATTAGCAGTGAGTGACCAAACTTTTTCATTGCTTTATTGGTCTCATATGCATTCGAGCGAGTTCTGAAAACTGCTAGTTTATAACGACATGTAGATGTTCCTGACCACCCTTTTGATATGCATTAAGGCAATCGAGTATTGAAAATTTCGGACACTTAAGAGATAATAGCGAAAGTCAGACATTGGCAAAATAGGCGCCAAACTAAAAAGCTGGCCACAGCCACTGCATGTTACAAAGAATTTATGTTCATGACTACCGCCGGACCCCGACGCAAATCGCTTCCATATTTGATAAATAATTACTACTCAATCGGTACCAATCGGTACTCGAACAACAAAATTGGTACCTTAGTAGTTTTCGAGAAAATCGACTTTGAAGGTGGTTGGTAGTAATAAAGTATAAAAAGGGGGCATGCTACAGGTATTTTAAGTATACAAATAATTACTACCTACTCATAAATGTGATTAATTTCGTGAAAAAAACAGAACTGAAACATTTTTGTATTTACCGAGAAATCGACGATGATAACTTGCGCTCGCTCGTTCAGCAGGACCACGACTTTAAACGTTGATTCCAAGTTTGAGGAGCCTGTCGCTTTCCTCAAACCTACATAGAAAATTAATACCTAAAATTCACAACTAGCACTCGGCAGTTTACGAGATATAACATGCCATTGGTGGGGTGACGGTAGTCACGGTGTTAAATTTTGATTTCAAGATTGAATTTTGATTTGCCCTATTAAAAATTCAGTGATTTCTACCCAAATTTATACAAAAATACTCCAAAAGAAGTTATAGCGACTGAAAATTCAGATACCTAAGTACTATATTTTAAGAGAAATTAGCTTTAATTATTTTTCCATATTAAATTTTCGCGTATAACCCGACCAAATTAAGATGTCAATAGTATTAAGCAGTTTAGATGTACACATAAGTTTATGGATGTCGGAATAGTAATAACAACAGTTCACTATCTATAATTTTTATACAAAATGTGTATCTAGGCACATAACAAGAAAAAAAAATAACCTATCGTTTATTTATTTATTTATATACACTTTATTGTACACCATAATAAACAAGAAAAAAAGAAACTTAATACTAAAAACATACAATGGGCGGCCTTATCGCTTTCCGCGATCTCTTCCAGGCAACCTGGAATGGACAGAGATTACCTGGACATGACATGGGGTTGTCAGTGGTGCGACAATACCAACTATGAACATAAAATTTATACAATAATACTTACTAAAAATAAAAATACATACATATGCTAAATAATAGATACATAAATACATACATACTTAATATATAAGCAATGAAAATAAATGATGTACAACAGTCATAGGACATTATGTCAAAAAACCAAGAGCACAATCACAGCGACAGGTAATATTCTTTGACAAGTTTTTTAAAAACAGGCAACGACTGAGAACGTTTTATTGAGTCAGGCAATGCATTCCACAGACGAGCAGCTTGGACAGTAAAAGATTTATCCATGAAAGTTGTGGAATGCACTGGCATTTTAAGTCGCAAGTTATCAGATGACCTTAGAGATTTTGTGTGGGAATCGCAGATAAATTGAAAACGATCCTTCAGGTAAAGAGGGGTGGAAGGAGTAAAGAGCACATTAAACAAAAGAGAAAGAATATGAGCATTCCGGCGAAGGCGAATTGGCAACCACTTGAGCTTTACACGAAATTCGGAAACATGGTCATATTTGCGCAATCCATATATGAACCTTATACAAAAATTTTGAAGCCGCTCAAGTTTATCGAGTTGTTCTTGAGTAAGGTCAAGATAGCTGGCATCAGCATAATCAAGGATGGGAAGAAGAAGAGATTGTGCAAGCGCAATCTTAGTGGCAGTCGGAAGAAAGTTACGCAGTCTCCTCAAAGTTGCAGCAGATGAAAACAACTTGCGGCTGACTTCTTGCAGTTGAGCAGTCCAAGAGAAGCTCTTGTCGATGAGTATCCCCAAGTTTTTAACTTTCTCACTGAAGGGAATTACTGAATTGTCAAAAAGAACTTGGGGAACACACGTCCAGTCAATCCTAGAAACCATTCTAGAACTGCCCACTACAATTACCTGCGTCTTTACAGGATTGACCATAAGCCCATACCTCTTGCTCCAATCGCAAATGCGAGCCATCGTTACCCATGGCCTATACTATAATACCTTTTTTTAATGACGTGGGTAGGTAGGTACTCTAATAATTATTGCCTGAGGATAAAATTTATAAAAATAAAATATGATTTTATTTTTAGGGTTAATTAGTAATCGAAAGTTACAGAAATATTTTGATGTAAGTTGATTTAGATTTTTTAAATATACCTATGTGCTTGTCAAACATAATAGTTAGTACCTACACATTGATATGAAAACACATATTTCCTAAAATATGCGTGATGTGCCCTTTGCTATGCATTCAAATATAAAGCCACCTATTACATATGTCATGGGTCTTAATTCAAACAGTTTATAATTAGTATTAAAAAAAGATCATAGATGGCAGCATAGGTAACAAATGTGAAAGTAACAATCACTTGTTAAAAATGTTAAACAGCAGATTTAGGCTGAAATAAGTTTAATGAAAATCAAAACATGCTTATTTAATGTTAATTTATCCATTTACATTCATTAATCAGGTTTTTTGAACAAAAAAGATAAGTAAAGACTTGAAAGTAGCTATCGACTTTTCGTTTAGTTTTGAGTTCTTTGCAATAGATGGCGTTTTTCACAATTTGTCCGAAACCATATATCCATCGTAAGAATCATTTTGTAAGACAGTTATTATTTATTGTAGGCGTAATTTAAAAGATATTATTTATTATAGGCGTAATTTTAAATATTAAAGTCTTGGTCTAACTTAAAATCACTTTTTTGTGAAGCTTGTTTACAGATAGCGTTAGAGATAACGACGCGTGTCTCGCTTGCCGTCCAAGTTTACGCGTCGCATATTAGGTACAGTTTGATTCAAACTTAATGACGGCTCGAAACACTTCGTGACCCACTACGCGCTAGCAATTTCATGTGACAGCAGGGGTGAGGGGTAGGGTAGGAACTGCGCAGCGAGTAGGGTTTTTTTAAAACATCATTAAGTTTGAATCGACGTCCCGTTAGTAAATACGTAAATAATAATATAAAGTATTTTACAACACTTGCTCATAAAGTGGCTCTAATTTCACCGCAATTAAGCACATAATGATACCTGTTATCAAACTGTGACTTTATCATTGCTATTATTCACAAGTGAGTTTTTTTTTTAATTTATTGGTTGAGTTGCTTTGTTCTTAAAAAAGTTTCGATACAAAAAAGATCGTGCTCAATAGTACAAATAAATTAATGTACCTATTGCTTGCTCATTTCATGCAACTTCGTATTTAAATAGATAATTTCAACTTGTACGTGCTTAATAAATAAAACTTTCACTCAAATGTAAATTTTATTTGCTCTGTAATTAAGAAAAAATGAAATTCCCTATTTTGTACGTGGCTAAAACACTATCCACGAAAAGCCAAAAAAAAAGAAACCTCATTCTTTTAGTCTATGGCCGATCGCCATTGTTAAATGCGCGCGCATAGGAAAACTGATTAATTTTGCCCGCCATTGTGAAAATAAATTCACAACTCGTTTTTACTGTTGAAAATGATTTTTTTGTATTATTTTCTTCACAAGTGTGTTGAAAAACGTCGTATGATACACGTGTGTATTGATGATTACCGTCCTCGGCTCTCTTAAGACCCTCACCTACGGCTCGGGTCTCAATGGCGCCTCAGCGGTAATCACCAACATAGCACACTTGTACCATAATGTACTATTTTGTCCTTGTGATTACACGGCTCCACTACTCGTACAGTTCGATTCAAACTTAATGGCGGCTTGGAACACTCGTATAAGTCGCTGCGCACCCCTAACCAACTGCTGCAGCTGCTGCTGTCACAATTAATTTCACCCGACTGCCGAAGAAGGATAATGTGTTTATCAGTCTATGTATGAATTTATGTATGTTTGTTCCTATGTGGCGTTCCAGAGACCAAACGCGTTGGCCGATTTTGATGATTCGTACGTCAATCGATTCATCATAACCATGCCAGTGTCACTGGCTACATTAAAATTTAAATATAGAAAAATGGCGGCTTTTGGGTGCCATATTGTGGGGGCCCAAATCTTTTTCTTCCTATCCCATCGTGTGGGGTATCAAAATAAAGGGTTTTAAGATGCGATTTCATTAAGCTATTAATGAGTCACTGGTGCTGCAACCTGTTAAAAATATGGAGAAAGAAAAATAGCCCGACTTAAGGAGGTGACATTTCTTTGTATGGGATTGGGTATCTGTACTGTAGTATTATATTATCTGTGCTTATGTAATCCTTTTATACAATATAAACACATCAACACGGTCTAGGGATAGTTCGTACTCAATTAAATAACTCGAAAAGTACTGGCCGCATTGGAATCTTTTATACACCGATTTGTTTGTAATTTATCTCAGACTAATTCCAAATTCAAATTTTTGAAAATTCTTTTGTTTCGGTGGCATAAAAATGTCTTGATGTGTAGGAGAGGGAATTTTCATTTGAGCGAAATTTAGAAAACAATACGAATTACGTTTAGTTACAGTTTTTTTTCATTTTTAAACGAAAGATAAAGTTAAAATTGAGGTATTGTAGCCATGCAACGCCAACATTTGACGAGGGCGGAGATGTTACGAGCTGTGGGAATGCTGGAAGCTGGGTCTGTTCAGCGTAATGATGCTGAGGCCATAGGGACCCACCAAAATGTAATTTCAAGATTGTGGACACGCTATCGTGCCACAGGTGAAGTAGCGGAGAGGCACCGGGGGCCAAGTCGCATCACTACCCCCAGACAAGACCGATTTTTGCAAATTACTGCGCGAGCTCAACCAAATGCAACGGCGACTCAATTGGTCCAAAGGCTGCGAGTGGAACACCAAGTGCTTGTGAGTGACCAAACTGTAAGAAGGCGACTGCATGAAAGCAATCTACGCTCTCGTAGACCACTCCGGGTCCCACCTTTACGGAGAGGCAATCGTGGACGACGATTAGAATGGGTTCGGAACCACGTGGACTGGGGCCGTGAGCAATGGTCCAAAGTGCTGTTCACGGATGAATCCAGGTTCGGCTTCCATCCAGATTCACGAAGGACGCGTGTTTGGCGAGTTCCTGGACGATGGAGCCGTCTTCAGAACCCTCAGGAAGTTCACCCATACCAAGGAGTAACAATTATGGTTTGGGCAGGAATTCGTCTTGGAGGACGGACGGATCTCGTTTGGGTGAGGGGCAATATGACGGCAGAACGATACGTCCAACAGGTGCTGGGGCCCGTAATCTTGCCCCACAGAACACAAATGGGGCAAGATTTCCTGCTCATGCACGACAATGCCCGGGCACACACGGCGAGAACGGTAGCAGCTTGGTTACATACACACAATGTTAGGGCCTTAGACTGGCCTGCTCAATCGCCAGATCTAAATCCCATTGAGCATGCGTGGAATATGCTGCAAAGAAGAGCTCTGAAGGAAGTACCTGAAAATCTGGCTATAGAAGATCAACTTTTTGCGCACCTCAGAAGGACATGGGACAATATTCCGCAGCAAGACATTGACAACCTTGTTCTGAGCATGCCGAATCGTTGCCGATGTGTTATGAACATCATGGGCGCTTTCTCAGACTACTAACTTCAAGTTTATAAACACAAATTAAATGATTTTTCTATTTTTTTCAGTTTTTACTCATAAATTAAAAGTTAATTCATATACGGTTTCCGTCTATGCTTCATTTTTTTTCCATAAAATCCTGAAATTTTAATCGAAGTACCTTAACCATTATTAAAAAATGGTAGAATATTAAATAACGTATCTTTTAAATATATACATGTCATATAAATAATTAACACATTGATAGTAATTCGCTTTTTTAAAAATATCCCTAGTACGTGTTGATGTGTGTATATATGTACTTACGTTATTAGCAACAATTATTGTTAATGCAGTAAATTATAGATAGTGAACTGCAGCCGTAATGCGTAAGTGAATACGGCAACGCAAAGAGTTTGACCGCTATCCAATCGACCAATTACACAGACGGAAAACCACATCGCGTCATTCATCTCGCATGTGTTTGGTCGATTTGGTCGATTGGATAGCGGTCAATACGGCTGCTGTTGTTATTACTATTCCGACATCCATAAACTTATGTGCACGACTGTACATCTAAACAGCTCATTACCATTGACAACTTAATTTGGTCAGGTTATACGCGAAGATTTGTTATGGAAAATTAATTAAAGCTAATTTCTCTTAACATACAACACTTAGGTAGCTGAATTTTTTGTCGCTATAACTTCTATTGGAGTAGTAATTTTTGTATAAATTTGGGAAGAAATCACAGAGTTTTTAATACGGAAATCTTGAAATTAAAATGTAACACCGTGACTACCGCCACCCCGCCAATGGCATTGTATATTTAGTAAACTACTGGAGTACTGGTTGTGAATTTTGGGTATTAATTTTATCTTGTAGGGTAGTAATTTTCTATGTAGGTTTGAGGAAAGCGACATGCTCCTCAAACTTGGAATCAACATTCAAAGTCGTGGTCCTGCTGAACGAGCGAGCGAAAGTTATCACCGTTGATGTCTCGGTAAATACAAATGTTTCAGTTCTGTTTTTTTCACGAAATGGATCACATTTATGGGCAGTAATTATTTGTAGACTTAGTTAATAGCTGTAGCATGCCCCCTTTTTCAGCGTTCGTGGTGGTCCTGCTGAATGGACCGTGACTACCGCAGGACCACCTTCAAAGTCGATTTTCTCGAAAACTACTAAGGTACCAATTTTGTTGTTCGAGTACCAATTGGTACCAATTGAGTAGTAATTATTTAACATATATGAAAGCGATTGGCGTCAGGGTCCGGGCATAAGAATTTAGAAAAAAAGTAGCCACTGATTGGATACCGAACAACAGGGACCGGTGCGGCGAAAGGCAAAAAATGATGGAGTGACGAGTTTGACTCCTATCTAAAGTATTTATCAGATTTAGTAAAAATGGCAGGACTGAAAGGAGGCAGTTCGCCTTGCAGTGAGACACAACAGGCAGCATGAGCATAGTATGCAAAACACGCGCCTGTTTCTGCGAATGTGACAGATAGAACGCACCACACCCTATGCAGTTTTGATAAGCCCACACGGCCCCTTTTATTTTGACAATACAACAGTAAAATGTATTCATTGCATCTTTTATGCTGTCGGGTAGACAGATTGTTGACTATAATTATGAAGCGCGCGTACTCCATTCTTTGAAGTAACCCAATTAGGGTGCTGCAGTGTACATACGATACAGAGTAGGGCCCAAAACGGAGCCTTGCGGTACCCCAGCTTTTATATCTTGAAAAGCAGAGAAGAAGTTATGTGGAAGTGGGTTCTTCATTTTGAAAAGCAAGCAAGTGTTATCGATTGCCTGATGTACCTAGTTACGTCAAGAAAGACAGCACAGCAATACTGCATTTTCTCGAGAGCTCATAAATCTCTTTCAATTTAGAGGTTTGGTGTTGGACTGCAGCTACTATTGCTTCGGCAGTGTGTACAGCAGTGTTCCCAACAATAATTTTTGAATTTCATATCCACAGCACATCAAATTTCGTTGTACTTACTTTATGCCGTCGATACAACCGTTACAATAATTTATTAATTGCCTTAGAAATTAGAATATCGCAGTAGCAAAACTATGAAGGCAAAATCACATAATTTTATGGACTTTTTTATTTATCAGGAAATTATGAGAATAAATTAAATAATTCAATATGGCAAGTGATCCTATCTAACAAACAAATGACAAAATTTTCAACAAAGACGATAATATTATTCAAATGTTTATATTACACTAGCTGTACCCCGCGGTTTCACTGCGTTACAATACAATAGGTGAGATCAGGGGTTCAGAGAGAGATAAAATCATAGAGGGCTCAGGGAATCTCCCTGATAAATAACTTTTTAACCGACTTACCGAGGTTCTATTTTTGACTTGACGAAATTGGTCCCATTTTAATTTGGTGGAGATCTGATGAAGAACTTCGGAGATATAAAACAGAATTCCGACAAAAATTGTAGATTATGCAATTATCTATAAAAATAATCTCTACAATTTTCTCCTTAACGTCACCTTTAAAGTTGAATTTGAAAAGTTCAGTCGTGCTCCAATGTTGAATCGCCATCAGAAGAGGATTAGTACGATATCAGTAAGGAGACATCTGATATCGCTGTTAGAACAATTTACTTCCACCCAGCAGGAAGAAGAAGAAGTACAAGAAGACGAAGAAGAACAAGAAGAAGAGGAAGCAGAATTATCAAATGATTATGAATGACACGGATAATATTACCAATTTTTTTAGAATTCACATGGCTTTCATCATTTCCAATAGTACTAGTTTTCACATATTTTTGAATAGTACCTACCTATTGAATTAAACAGGATCACAATAGATTGTGGCATAGGCCTATCGGGGCAACCACGTTAAAAAAAACGTGGAAACGTGCATATATGAAGCATACAACTTTTTCAATCATTATATCTTAGAAACGGTGACGTTTTGGAGAAAAATTGTAGGGATAATTTTTTATAGGTAATTGCATATTTTACAATTTTTGTCTGACCTATTTTTATCATAAAACTTACCGTTCGGCAAAAAAACCTTGAATAAATTTTTTTGCAAGTGTGGGATCGATGGGGACTTTTTACATTTCATTTATAATGGTGTTCCGAACATTCGTACCAATTTTCAGCTCTATGCGAATTACTGTAAACCTAACCCTATTTTTTGGTCTAATTTGACCGGACTAGAATCTATCTGACCGTTTAAATTAAGTGGAGTGTAGTTGATATCGTTTGTTACAATTACTTTATGTACCTATGTTTGTATTTTGAGATTTTGCATGAAATAATATTTTTGTCGACTAACTTGTTTCCGCCAAAGGTGCTGGATGTCTATAAGGCCTCTTCCTTCATGTTTTCGTTTGATAGTTAGTCTTTCTATGCCTGATTTAGTATGCAAGTTGTTGTATTTCGTAAGAGTTGTTCGTGTAATTCGTTCTAGTTATTCTGTGTCGGTTTTAGTCCATTTTATAACTCCGAAAGAGTAGGTATGTTAACACAGGGATGGCAAATGTGGTCGTATCTTGCCACTCACAATGTGAAGGGTTTTACATTTATCCAGACCAAATTGCATATTGTTATCCTTCCTCCTCTGCAGTTACTTCTACTTATTTATATTTCTTTCTCTGTTTCTCCGTACAATTTTATGTCATCCATGTATATAAGATGTGATACTGTTCAATCACCTGAAGTGTGCTTGAGGCAATATCCGCCTTACATCTCTGAAGTCAATGTGACAGAGGGTTTAGGGCGAGGCAGAACCACATAGGGCTCAGAGAATCACCTTGTTATATACATATTACAATAGATATCTGTCGTGTTGTAATGGTATTGTGACTCAAATTTAACTGAAGTGTGGTTTTTCAATATAAGATTATACAGCGCAGTAGCGGTGTAGAGTTTGCTCCTGGGGTAAAGCAGTCTTAGTCTTGAGCAGCTTGAACCCCTTGCTACACTTAGGACTTTACATAACTTAACTCGTTAACTCTAGAGTCCCTCATTACGCTCAGGGTTCAATATGCCGCCCGTGACGTAAGACACTGCTTTATCCCCTTGGTGCATAATCTACTATTATGGCCAAGGGTTCTTAAATACATAATTTGTAAATGCTTCCTTTATGGTGTGCTTCTGTGGCCAGTATAATATTTATTCAAAGTTATCATTATATTTTGTGGGTTGCCTTTTCAGCAACTGCATAGGATTTTGTCTCTGTGGGATTTTTGTTTGCATGTCTGGATTTCTCAATCATTTGCTATTGTTGTTGGTGTGATTCCAAGGTAATATTTGGCGGTCCTGCAATATTGTGTTTATTTTGGGACCTTTGTACCTGTTTTTCTTGATACTATTTCCTTGTACAGCTTATATCCTTTGTAGTTTACACGGTATTATATACCATCACATAATGCGCAGGTGGAGGGAGAGTTCAGGTACTTTTAAGGACAATTGGATTTTTTATATTCGTTTGCAAACTTTACGCAGCGACATGGCAGCATGCAATAATTTTTAGAATGCCCGCATTGTTGACACCTCCGGTATTGTATTATTGTGTTTCTATTCATATGCTCTTCAATTATAACAATTTTAGATTTTGTATCTTTTTTGTTTGGGCCGGCCACATGGTTAACAAAGAATGTCGTCTTTGGTGTTTTTTCTGAGCCATACTTTACATTAATCATTTCTCCTTGTACGTTATTTCCAGCTATTTCGGCCTCTTCTATGATAGCACTGTGAGTTGAATGATGGAGTTTTTTGTAAAAAAAAAAATTGTTTTTTTGTATTATTGATAGGCTTGCGTTTGACCACTTGAAATGTATGTAAGTGTGTTCGGCAGCCGTATTGCGTAAGTGAATACGGCAACGCAAAGGGTTTGATCGCAATCAATCGACCAATCACAAAGTCAAATATATGTCGCATCAAGGCTGGCCGATAGATGCAAACCATCGGGCAGTCAGGTTAAGACATCGTGTGTGGGCAGGTCGATGGGTATAATCGTGCAAATGAAATCACATAAGTTATTCGATACACTGGGTTTATTCAAATAGACACAAGTTACATTCCTGCTTACTAATATTACGGATCGACACTGATTCTACGACGTCTTAGCTCTACGGCTGTCAGTGCTCAACTGACTCAACTGCTCTATTCTGCACCACGCTAGTGCTTATAAAAGCGCGCCAACGCGCAGTTGCTCTTGATTGCCGCTAGGGGCGTGCTTGTGATTTGACTTTACGTCCATACTATTGACGAAACCCGACACGGCCATCCTGCGAGACAGGCGTCCTCGTCTGTTCCTCATTGTCAGGTTTTAACAGTGTATCGAATCATGTGGAAATCCTCAATGGATGTCCTCAGCCCTTGGGGAAAGCTGAGGGGTCTGTCAGACTCTTACTGACTAAAACCACATGGTGTGCTCTAGGCCGTAATTCCTCTTGAGAGGCGAGCGTGGAACACACACGTCGCCTTCTCGGGCCTCTCTCAGGTGACAGATCCCCAAATCTATCACCCGCAGGCATCTTCTTGTCCTTGCTCCATGCCATCTCATGGTCACCTCGTGTTGCACCACACGTCGTCTCAGTCCACTCCATCCTGGCAATCTCCCATCATACAAGGGATGTTTTTCTGAAAAATATAAAATTTTCAAACAGTATTTGCTCGTCCAATCCTGACTCATACTCTAGAGTGAGGAAACATTTTGAAATAATCAAACATGATCATTTAAATCTCTCTATTTCCATTTTAAAGAAAATAGCCACTGAATCATCGATTTAGTACCTAAAGGCACCCAATCTTCTTGATTACAAAGTTCAAGTACCACTGATAGTCATTACTCTCACATTGAATCAAACAAAAGAAACAATACACCAGGTTTCTTATTCACGATCTTTAGCCACCACATAGCTCTACTAGCTATCTCATAGCTCTCTTAACTATCTCAAATTGCTCTACTCGCACATCTCCACGATGTCGAGTCAACTCTACTCTCTGAACTCAGAACTTGTTCACACAGAGATTTAGTACTTACTACTTTATCTACAATCTCAATTGGTACTTGAGCTTTGTGTGTCTTACCAACACGATCTACGCATAGTAATCAATATTTGAAAACCAAAACTATTTCAATTTTCGTAATGAGGGCTTGACTATTCGAACGTCATTAACATTAACATGGTGACCTCACCTCTCGCATGACTATGTGAGTTTACTTTCTTTTAACCTCATAACTCATTAGAATCTTTCTGTAAGGTTCCTAACACAAACATGAATTTTCACACCAGACATAGTGTCACACAGACTTCCAGTTGCCATACAGGCCTATAGTTGCCATAAAGGACTACAGTTGTCATACAGGCCTATAGTTTCTATAAAGACCTTCACTTGCCATACAGGCCAACAGTTGCCATACAGGCCAACAGTTGCCTCACAGGCCAACAGTTGCCTCACAGGCCAACAGTTGCCACACAGCGCTCGGCTACTCCTGACCGAACTAGATTATTGGGTTCGTTAAAATAGGGAAATTTTAGAACCCTACTCTTTAACTAAATCATTACCCTGGGCCATGTACCACTAGTCGCTCCAAACAAACTTTAAAACTCTACTGCAGCAACAACTGCCAAGCTTATAGAAACCCTCGAGTAAAACCTCCAACGCCATGGCTCTCTAGCCGACCAGCAATTATATTGCTCTCACAACGGTCTCTCGGTCTCTCTCTAGACCTCGACCTCCGCCAGAATCCACTGGTACGGTCAAACATAATACGTTCGATAGACTGAATTACTCGACACCTTAAGCTTGCTCATCATCATCAAATCCTTTTGACATAAACATCGACTGGTACATGACCCGCTGGCATCTGCCCTAACCTACCGTGTGCATACTTGTAGGTTCTAAGCGTAAAGCTTTCGGTGTATAACGATCACCGTCCTGTCATAATTACCTATCGCAGACTTAATACAGGACCTATTTAGTTTTCGTACTAAAGTTTCCCACACAACACTTTTCATTAGATGAAGGTCCAACGATCAAAAAGTTCAACAACTAAACAAAGTTATTGTAAAAATTCTGTTACTCTTTACCATAATTCAAAGGCAATGAACACTCAACTCATGAAACTTCTTCGTTGACCCATCGCCACATGTTACTCATGAGGTGCGGTCCAAAGTTCTGAGTATGACAAGTGTACAAGCCATCAGATTTGGTCTCACTACTACTGTCATCAACTATGACGTCTAATTCTCAAGGAACTTGGTGATCCGGGATCCTTCTCACAAGATTCACGCTTTCTACTCAAAGATCTCGGAATATACCGACTGTTCATATGAGGGGAACAATTAAGCCTGATAATATTTGCGTGAAAATAACTCGTGTGAAGGAGCTTCACGAATTAACTTTGATAAATATCGTTTAAAATCAAATTATCAACAGTAACCCTTTACTATCGCTCGCTAACTCAGTTTTCATGTAAGGAAATCGATCGCGAGATAACTGCTATCATAATATTACTTTGAAAGTAAGCAAGCGAATAAAGAATCGGAAGACGGTGGTTGTAAATCGTTACGCAACATAAGATCTGTTCCGAATACACGCAAATGACCAGTACCGTTACTAACTCGATACAATTTCGCTACCCCACGCCATTTCTAACTCGCTTTGCCACTGAAAATCACAAGTTTTGCAGTCATTTTGGATATCTCATCTCCTTCATATGGGATATCTCATCCTAAAGTTCGTACTGAACCAAATGTTGAAACTACCGCCAATAGGAAACTCATTAACTACTTGCTTACAAGTGTGTCTTAATTACCTAGTGATAGAGCTAGATAACCACGACCAACTCAGTGGTCAAACATGAACACTCTTAAAGCTCGAACTAGCATCTCTTCACTAGAGAACATTCGACCTCACTATCGAAATAACATGGAAGCGACTCACCGAGTATTCCATTCCAAACTTGCGAGCTCCCGACTTCATAGCTGTGGTCGTAATATTCGGCTACCACCTGCGAACTGCTAGCCTGCCGTTCCTCATAACCTCTCAGTTGTTGTCAGCCTTCGCATACAGCATCTGAACCGCTAGCCTGCAGCAGAGGCTCCACTGCGACGCATCTGAAACTTGAAAAACATTACGAGAGTATAATATGTTCACAGTTATCTTAACTATACACAGCTTTGATGGCAATTAACCAGTGCAGCGGTATAGTAAACTAAACCGGCACAGCAAAATGGGTTATTGTAGACACCAAATGTGAGTGCAAAACATGAACTACTCCTTACAGTGTCCCAAGTGTCCTGGTAGGTAGGTTTTAGAGAATCCAATGAATGCCATAGCATTTTAAGTCGCAATTAACGAGGCCTGTTAGGGTTAACTACGTTCCAGAAAGTTTGGCTTCCTGACTCGAAAAGAAGAATACCATGCTTCTCCTCAAAGTTAGCCCTCACTGCATAAAACTATCACATTATCAAAACTAATCAAAATATTTCATTTAATATTATCATAATTTCCAGAATGATGTGTTCTGTACGGCAATGCTACTATATGGCTCTAAAGTCCAAACAATAATAGTCAGCTAAGGACCATTACCAGTGATAGTAGAATAATAACACTTCAGCAAAACTAAAACTTGATCAGTGATAACTAACATGAAATTACCCATCACGGGCCACCCCGACGATCCACTGACCGCCATACCGTACACAAAATTTTGAATAATGAACACTCTTGGCCATTGTCATAACAAAATGAAAACGACTCACCAGATTGGCATAAAGATCCGTGTGTACGGATCCTTCCATACGTCCACAAGCTCTGCCTTGACCTGTCCAGCCTCTTGGTTGTTGCTAGCTTCCTTGCTCCTCCGCTCCGGACTGGTTTTTTCATTATTTTGTTTTTGAGGGTAGTCGCAACTGACACCGTAATTTTTTTGCAAGAATGTAACCGCCACTTTCACTAGCATTGTTTTTACGTGTGATCTCATTAGCACGACCGAATCCCAATTCTGATGTCGCATCAAGGCTGGCCGATAGATGCAAACCATCGGGAAGTCAGGTTAAGACATCGTGTGTGGGCAGGTCGATGGGTATAATCGTGCAAATGAAATCACATAAGTTATTCGATACACTGGGTTTATTCAAATAGACACAAGTTACATTCCTGCTTACTAATATTACGGATCAACACTGATTCTACGACGTCTTAGCTCTACGGCTGTCAGTGCTCAACTGATTCAACTGCTCTATTCTGCACCACGCTAGTGCTTATAAAAGCGCGCCAACGCGCAGTTGCTCTTGATTGCCGCTAGGGGCGTGCTTGTGATTTGACTTTACGTCCATACTATTGACGAAACCCGACATATATTTATTTCAACTAGGCCACCAAGCGGCACTTTTGAACGTTACACAATTAAAATTTACAATAAAAATTTACATATAATAAAAAAAATTGATACTACCGTGAAACAGACAGACAGCAATCCACATCGCGTCATTCATCTCGTATGTGATTGGTCGATTTGATAGCGGTCAAACCCTTCGCCGAATTCATTTTCGCAATCCGGCTGCGGGTCAAATTTTGCAACTGAATTTTAAAGCTGTTATTCTCCACCGATTAAGATGAAATTTTGCATACACGTTTAGTTTGGATGACAATGCATGGTTAGCTAAGTGACGCCATTCTATATCAAATATGGTGGACAGCCCAATATGGCGGACTAGTTATTTTTTGTGCACTGCCATGATATGGGTATCAAATGAAAGGGTTTGCTGAGAAGAATACGAAAAAAGCGTGTTAATAACATATAAGATCGGAATTGGTGGATATTGAAACGTCCAAACGAACGAACGTTAAAAACGAACGAACGAACCAAACGAACGTTTGGGCGTTTCTCTTTGGGTTCGGGCTCATTTTCAGGCAGGTCTATCTGTAGGCCATTGTTTGGATTGTTTCAGAAGATGACGACTGTTATAACTTTTTCCACTTGTTGCCTCTAGCTATTTGGAACTCTTTGCAATTCGGGAGGACAATGTGTGTTATTATTTGGTGTCTGATTTTTCTGTTTCTTTGCCGTGAGAGCTGTTTTGGTAATTTCAAGCTGGTTTCTTTTTTCAAATGATTTGATTTCTTTGTCTACTTACAAACAAACTAGGGTTGAAATCTTGTTGAAAAATCGTTTGCCAGTAGCAGTGAATGCTGTGATTAACCAGACTTGGAAGTCTGGTTAATCACATCCACGTAGTCTTCGGTAGCCAATTTCACACTCTCTGGCCTGGATACCAGAGTCCCAAGAGGTTAGCCCGATTGCATCACGCATCATATATCGTATTCCACATTACCTAATAGAGTTTTCCATATTTATGGAGGAGTTTGCGATACACTCCAGAAGCAATTACCTAAGGCGCTATCGTCGCTCTTTTTGGGATTATTTAGTCCTCTAAGGTCTTTTGGGACAATCCTATCGCACTATGCCCAAACCACTGCAACACCTGTGCTTGCGCAAGTTTTATTAAATAAAATTTTACTACCAATATTTCTGAACGCATCTCACATTTAAATACACCATTCGCCGCAGTTTTGAGCTAACTATATTCCCTTCCTTTCCTAATTCCTATACTGCAGAGAGAGAAGGAACTATTCATCGAACGCGACCAATCAACTGCTCTTACGACGGTTGGTTGTTCTGAATTGAATCAAGCCGCACCGCATTTTCAACCGCTCTTCGCCGATTACTTATATTTACCGCTAATCCGCTCAATATTTTATAATTCTTGTTGGCCAACACGCGTGTGACATATACAGACCAAGGGAGCAAAAGTGAAAAGTGAATAAGTGAAAAAAAGAGGCATCGAACACGAGCGTCATCATCTCTGCTGCCCTTACACCAACGTGCTTCACTCCAGATACCAAGTAAGTCCTTTCACCACCCGTTTCCTTTGGTTGGCTCACCACTGTTTGTCAATAGGAATTTAAACCGCATAAATTATAATTCCCGCTGGTCCTTCGTAAAGCCGCGATTTACTCCACAACACCATTTTTTGGTCCAATCGAGTCGGATTCATAGAATCAACGATCTTTTATACTTTCCTCATAATTTCCCGCATCCTAATAGGTCTCATACCTAGGATTTAGGTCCACATACCTAGAATACAAAGTTCATAAAACCGCCATTAAGAACGCGTACGTTAGCGTTCGTACAATCCCGCTAAGTAGGTACATAATTCATTGAGAATTACTGTATCAACCTTGATATTTCTCCTACTGCATTGAAATAGCATATGTGAATATTCTACCCGCTACTTTTCGTGAGTTAACTCGGTTAATTTACGTACAACTTATTCTCAACCGCATTCTTTGTTATACCCGCTTAGAGTAATTTATTATTCTAAGTCTACCCGCTTTAACTAATATTTATCCGCTATATTTTCTGTTAATATTCCAACATGGAAGATCTTAAAATTAAAGTTAAATTACTTCAAGCTAAAAATCAAGCAATCTTTGAACGTTTATCGTCATTATACGAAACGTCTAAGAAAATAAATACGACTAGTATCGAGCTTCGTTCCTCGGAATTATTTATGCCAGATTCTGAAATTCTCTCAGTTATTCGTCAAGAATTTAGTACCAATTTAGATAATATAAATACATATTCTTTACAGTTAAACCCTGATTATAAAATCGATTATAAAAATCTTACATCTTTTGACGATGTATATACTCGTGTGGAGCGAATGCGATCTCTTATCGACGCGAAGTATTCGAGATCATCGACCGACGCAGCGTCCCATGATAACCTATCAAAACAATATAAAGTCAAACTCCCACCGATTCAAATTCCGTTCTTTGATGGTAGGATTGATAACTGGCCTGTTTTCTATGAATCATTTGAGTCAAATATTCATAGTAATTTAAACCTTACAGATTCTCAACGTGTGCAGTATTTGATAGGTAATTTAAAGGGAAGTGCGTTGCAAATTACCGCCGGAATTATTCCGTCAGGTGATAATTATACCGCTATCTGGGACAGTTTGGTGAAAAAGTATCAGGATAAACGAGCGCTAGGCTCACACTACATGTCTAACATATTAAATATTAAACCCGCAACTAATCATTCCGCATCTTTAAATAGTTTCATTGAAAGTTTTCACGCGTCTGTTTCTGCTTTAGAACAATTAAAAATTAACGATTTAAAGGATTTCATTTTGTTGAATTTAGCTTTAAAAAAGTTAGACCCCGCTACCGTAAATTTATTCGAAATGCATATGAGAGATAAGGAAATTCCTACATATACGGAATTCGTTGAATTTATAAAATCGCAAGTTAAAATATTAGATCGAACTATTTCATCGCGAACTGCGTTAGTAAGCAACAACCCTAATAAAAATATTTTTTCTCGTAATCAGTCACGTGATAGTACAGTACATACTTTTGTTGCTTGTGATAATAATCAAAATTGTTTGTATTGCAATAAGGTTGACCATTGTAAACTTTACACTTGCCCATCCTTTCAATCAATCTCAGCCAATTCGCGTTTGGACTTTATTAAAAACAAACGTTGTTGTGTGAACTGTCTTAGTATATCGCACACTGCTTCACAGTGTAAATCCACACATAATTGTAGGACGTGTAATAAACGACATCATTCTCTTTTACATCTGGAAAACAGTTCGCATCCGACTAAATCGGTATCGACTGACGCTGTCACTAGTTCCGCGCATTCGCAACAACAGGTGGCGCTGTGTGCATGCTCGCGTGTAGGTACAGACATGCCGCGTACAACCGTACTGTTATCAACTGCACAAGTCTATGTTGACAACAAATATAACAAATACATTTCCGTTAGATGTTTAATAGATAACGCTTCGCAAAATAATATAATCACTTCCGCTTGTTGTAAAAAACTACAATTAAACATTATACCACTTTCAAACTCATCTATAAAGGGTGTCGGAACCTCTTCGCGGCCTATCATAGGTTACGTTGAGATAACAGTTACTGCTAAAAATAAAACTAATTCTTTTAAAATTTCCGCTCTTGTTGTAGATTGTATCACGGATAACCTACCATCCCACTTTGTTGACACTTCTGCAGTGCAACATTTGTTTGATTTGCCGCTCGCTGATCCACTATGGTATGTACCTGGTGAGGTTGAATTGCTTCTAGGGGCAAAACTGTTCCCGTATTTATTACTTCACGATAAAATTATCTCACCTACCGCTCCATCCGCTATTGAAACCGTGTTTGGTTATATTCTTATGGGTGAGGTACCCGCTAGTTTATCTAATAATAATAATTATAGTCCCGCTAAAATAAATACCGCTTCATACTTGTCTACCGCGCTAAGTGTAGATAATTCTCATTGTTTTCTGTCTTTAGACGAATCTTTACATATATTTTGGAACATTGAAGAAATACCTTCAAAACCTTTTATGAGCCCTGCGGAACTGGATTGTGAACAGCTGTACGCTTCTACTGTGTCACGTGACTCCAGTGGTAGGTATTGTACTGCGTTACCATTCTGTAAAAATCCAGATTCACTTGGAAATTCTTATGCTGTCGCTTATCGACGTTTAATTAATTTGGAAAAAACTAAGCTTCGCGACCCTGCTTTGCGCGCTAGTTATAATGAAACAATTCAAGAATATATTGATCAAAATTATTTAACTGAAATTACACCTAGTTTTGTTGATCAGACTGTAGGTTATTATATACCGCATCACCCGGTCATTCGAAATGATAAACAAACAACTAAAGTTCGCATCGTTCTTGACGCGAGTGCTAAGTCTCATAATGGCGTGTCGTTGAATGACTTGTTACACTCAGGGCCGAATTTACAGGCTGACATATTTTTATTACTTTTAAATTTCCGCTTGTTCCCTATTGCAGTTACAGCTGACATAAAACAGATGTATCTTCGAATTGCTGTTATTGATGAGCATCGAAAATACCAAAAAATATTGTTTCGTTTTAATACCGCTGAACCTATTCGCGAATTTCAATTTAATCGAGTTGCATTTGGTCTCAAGCCCAGTCCTTTTTTAGCCATGCGCACTGTGCGCCAGCTAGCAGAAGATGAAAAACATCGCTTCCCGCGCGCATCCATTGTTGCTTCTCATGAGCTATACATGGATGACTTAGCAAATTCAACCCCTTCTCTGAAGGACGCCAAGGTTCTTTCCGCTGAACTTATCGCCTTATTTAAGGCTGGTGGCTTTGACCTTACTAAGTGGGCAAGTAATTCCTCGGAGCTTCTAGAGGTTATTCCACATTCTAACCGCTCTTCTATTAATTTTTCTGATGGGGATAATTTAAAGATTCTTGGACTCAAATGGATTCCTTCTGAAGATTGTTTCACCTTTACAACATCTAATTTGGATAAAGGTTGTACTAAACGCTCCATTCTTTCCACTATTGCCCGTCTGTGGGATTGTCTCGGTCTTGTGGCTCCAGTAGTTTTATTCGCGAAATTACTTATAAAAGAATTATGGAAATTAAATACAGATTGGGATGAAACTCCACCCGATTCAATTGTACTTCTCTTTCAAAAATTTAAAGAACAATTACCTTTACTTTCTTCTTTAAAATTGCCTCGTCATGTGGCCGTTTCTATGGGTTGCGTGACAAATATAGTAGGTTTTGCTGATGCCAGCTTGAATGCTTATGGCTGCGTCATATACTTACATGTCACTGATTCAAATGGTTACACACACGTAAATTTGGTGTGTGCTAAATCCAAAGTTGCACCTGTTAAAGTTGTATCTCTAGCTCGTCTAGAGCTTTGTGCCGCTGTTCTTTGTCTAAGTTAATAAAATTAGTTTATGACACTTACCGTTCTCGTACTGCTATTAATAGTATATTTGCCTTTTCCGATTCTACAATTACTCTTTCATGGATTCATTCCTCACCGCACAAATGGAACATTTTTGTTAGTAACCGCGTCGCTAAATGTCAAGAAAATCTTGATCCTAAGCATTTTTATCATATTAACGGAAAACAAAATCCTAGTGATTGTTTATCTCGAGGTCTCCTACCTGAACAGTTGCTAAACCACGATTTATGGTGGCATGGCCCTGAGTGGCTTCTGCGCCCCACTGCTGAGTGGCCTATCACATCTTTTGTTTCGTCATGCAACGAACAATTGCCTGAATTTAATAATAAAACTCTAACATTGGTATCTACCACATCAGAACTCAATTTAATATGTAGTATTTCTCAAAAATTTGCATCATTAAATAAAATATTGCGCATAATTGTATACATTCTAAGATTTTTACGTATTATTCCTTATGATAAATCACACAAGACGATTACTGTCCGTGAGTTAGCTTCCGCTGAAATTTATTTAATTCGTTGTATTCAACAATTTTATTTTAAAGATATTTATGACGAAATTAAAAGTAAGAAACTTCGCTCACAATATAAAAAACTCGATCTCTTCATAGACGAGCATAATATAATTAGAATCGGCGGCAGATTGTCAAATGCGAACCTTCCTTATGAAGCTCAGCACCCCTCTCTTTTACCTAAACATGATAATTTTACACATGTTCTAATAGACTATTACCACCGTATTTATTGTCATGCCGGTGTAAACCTTCTTAGTTCTCTGTTGCGCCAAAAATATTGGATCCTCTCTTCTAGAGGTGTAATAAGACAAAGATTACATGCTTGTAACTTTTGCTTTAAAGTTTCACCATCTCACCCCAGCCCAAAGATGGCTGATTTACCCGCTTGTCGCGTACAGGAGACCAAAGCTTTCGTCCATACGGGTGTGGACTACGCTGGTCCCATTAAAGTAACGTTATGTAGACGCCGAGGTCAAAGAAGTCAGAAGGCTTACATTTGCTTATTCATTTGCTTCGTTACCAAAGCGGTTCATATTGAATTGGTTACTGACGTGTCATCGGACACTTTCATTTCCGCCTTTAAAAGATTTATTTCCCGCAGAGGACCTGTCTCTTATTTATATTCCGATAACGGAACAAATTTCGTTGGAGCCAAGGCTCAATTGCAAGAACTACTTGCTAACCGCTACCGCATAGAGTGGAAAATGATTCCACCCCGCGCCCCCCACTTTGGAGGGTTGTGGGAATCAAATATTAAATCTATTAAGACGCATTTATACCGTGTTATCGGCTCTCAACTTCTTACCTATGAGGAGCTTTCGACTGTTCTCACTGAAATTGAGGCAGTTCTAAATTCCAGACCGCTCTGTGTCCTGGCTGAGGATCCGTACCCAGAACCGCTTACTCCCGCTCATTTTATAATGGCTTCTCCGTTGACTTCGTTGCCCGTCATGAATGTTCCCGAGACGACGAAGTCTCTAACTTGCCGCAAAAGATTGCTTGACCAGATGGTTTGTAGTTTCTGGAGGAGATGGCGTATAGAATATTTACATAATCTTCAAGTTAGACAAAAATGGTTAAATGCCGAAGATAATATTAAGATTGGTACAGTGGTTCTCATACATCAGGATGATGTCCCTCCTTTACGTTGGCCAATGGGTTTAATCACCGAAGTCTTTCCCGGCAAGGATGGGACAACCCGCGTTGCTATGGTGAAGACATGTAGTGGCTCTTTCAAGAGACCCATTGTCAAATTATGTCCTTTACCTTCTCAATAACATCACCGCGTAATTAAAACTTTAATTTAGCTATAGTTAACATACTTAAAATATTTTTCCCTTTTCTTAGTCCGCTTTAATATAATTTCTTTCCTTTTGAGAATATTACTTATCCTCAAAGCCGGGCAGGATGCTTGCGCAAGTTTTATTAAATAAAATTTTACTACCAATATTTCTGAACGCATCTCACATTTAAATACACCATTCGCCGCAGTTTTGAGCTAACTATATTCCCTTCCTTTCCTAATTCCTATACTGCAGAGAGAGAAGGAACTATTCATCGAACGCGACCAATCAACTGCTCTTACGACGGTTGGTTGTTCTGAATTGAATCAAGCCGCACCGCATTTTCAACCGCTCTTCGCCGATTACTTATATTTACCGCTAATCCGCTCAATATTTTATAATTCTTGTTGGCCAACACGCGTGTGACATATACAGACCAAGGGAGCAAAAGTGAAAAGTGAATAAGTGAAAAAAAGAGGCATCGAACACGAGCGTCATCATCTCTGCTGCCCTTACACCAACGTGCTTCACTCCAGATACCAAGTAAGTCCTTTCACCACCCGTTTCCTTTGGTTGGCTCACCACTGTTTGTCAATAGGAATTTAAACCGCATAAATTATAATTCCCGCTGGTCCTTCGTAAAGCCGCGATTTACTCCACAACACCAACCTGAAAGCCAGAATCAACAGTGGAGACCACAAGAAAAGCGCTGAGGCCATGAAGTTCGACGGAGTCCCGGCGAATTAATATAATCCTGTCCTGTCTGTGTCTGTGTCCTGTCTCTGCCGGTGTCCTCTAAGGTCTGTGAAGGCCTGATGACAGGTTATTTACCGCTGCCTGATCGTCGGCGTTGGGCATGGCTGATTGTCATATAATGGGGTATCATTCCCCAGTTTGGCAACACCCGGGGGACACGAGTAGAGTGGGTCTAGGTAAAGATGGCAAATCCTACGGACGCTAGTATTTTTTTTTTTCTTCTTTATTTAAAGAGCTTTTTTGCTAATGCGAATATGATGCTATGAGTAACTTCACCCCTCAGATGTATGAGTACTTTTTGATGGAAAACTAGATTTGTTTTACTAGGTTTTTTTTTCGCCTTACTTACCAAGGCTAAAAATTTGCTAATATTGACTATACTTATCTTTAAACTGAAACAGGAATGTTGCTTTGCGGTGAAATTCGATGTGGCGATACTTCCTGTACCTATCTTATTCCCTTGACAATTAAGTCCTTTAAAAAGCAGACTACTTGTCTTTTTCTGACTGAAGATTTCAACAATCAGCACACCAACGCTGCCACCCGATATGAATCGCCCTATCCCTCAAGAACCTTGTCTGACCTCGAAACTCAGAAGGATGTTATATTTAAATTTAAAGAAAACCTAGAATTTTTATTCTAACTTATTAATTGCAGTAACACCACAACGAACAGAACAACGATGTTCTAGTTAGATGTTGCTGTACAAATGTTTGTATCGAGTAACAATCGAAACTGCGATACACCCAATCGTTCGGTCACTGCCTCAACCGTATCGTTATTCGTTATGAACGCAACTTTACAAAATAATCGGCTCGAACTACTGAATTTTAACTTCTGGTAGACAGAGGAAAAGATTGAATAGAAAATTAATCATTGTTTTTTCCCCCAAACAACGTTAGTCAAATTGGTGTATGTGTCAGATTCCCACACATTTCACCGCGGTAAATTTTCTTTTATAAAGTCGGTCATAATATGTACCTACTATTGTTACTTTTCATGTACCACACCTGTACATACCCTCTATTGTCTAACTCTAAATGGTAGGTACTGCGGTCCACCAGCGTAGACCCAATCAATCGCTGACGTTCATCGGTGTAATGCGTAATCAAGCTAGACCGCGACGCAGACGTCAGCGTTACGGACTTTGAAGCTTTGCTGAGGTACAGTAGTCACAGCGAATCTTTGTGTCTCTAATTGACTCTGCGAACCATTGCGCGAGAAATAGTTTGTCATCGAGTATACTGCATAGAATAAGCGAGATAAGTCGATGCGATAAACGGAAGCGAGTGAAAGAGGCAGATATACAATGCTATCTTCTACTTCAACATTGACACAAAAATAGCAACTTGCAGCCAACTTCAGAGACACAAAGATCCGCAGGGAATACTATACCTAGGTAGGTATCCACCTTATTTTTTCACGTTTACAATACCATAGGCTCTCACCAGCCTTAATGTGATTAACCGTGTAGATGGTTGCAGATTATGTAGTAGGTAGGTAATTATGTAGTCCGTTGTCTGCGCTTTTATATCATTTACAGAAAAGTTTTCTTGCAGTCAAACTTTGAGAGATCTAGGTGTTATACTAATACCGTATTGATATAGTAAAGCCTTATGCCGCTTAGGTACTCGTATATTGTAGTACCTAGGCCATTACCCATGCGTACGTACCTGAGTGCATCGGGCCCATGGCATAAATGTAAATTAAGTAGTGGTCAACCGTCAACTGGTCATTGCACTTCTCTTTGAAGAGAGGTGATTCCCCAGCCTGGGGTGCGTGCCAGTCACCTTCGTGGTTATGTCAATTCACATAAAATAATCATTGTATACTATATATACAATATCGATAAGAGCTTATTACATTGTAACGTACTTATTTGATGCTTCTATAAAATATTATAATTCACAAACAATAAGTGTTCGCGTGTCAATACAAAGCACGTGAATTCAGAACTAACTGAACATGAAATGCCTACTTGTTTAATATTTTATAATTCTTCGTATCAATTAAAAGGCTGCCTGTGACGTGGACAGAGAACGACTGTGTAACCACATCGTTGGGGTTAATAGAAGTGCATTACCCATCAGCTTGGGACGTCGTGGTTGGTGAACATCTTGAAACTAGCTGAAACCGGAGTGTGGCGCCGCGGGCCGATCGCGCCCGGTCGCGCCACGCCACCACATCGTCGTCGCCTTAACCGTTTGTTTGACGACTGACCCTTTTTGTCTCGACTCAACATCATAAATGGACTTACGAATCATTTTAACACATAAGCTATGTTTCGAAATATACGCATCGACCAAACTGCAGACTATGTAGAAGCTAAGCTGTAGATATTTAAACAGTTTACGAGTTTTGCGCCAATAAAATAAACCAGGTTGGTATTAACGATTACTGCTGATTACTTTGTTGAGTAAGGGACTATGTAGGTGATGATTTGCCTACTTTTTAACCGACTTTCGAAAAAGGAGGAGGTTCTATGTTCGACTTCATGTATGTTTTTTTTTTCTTTTGTGTATGTTCACCGATATCTCCGTCAATTGTGAGCCGATTTTGAAAATTCTTTTTTGTTTAAAAGAGTATGTTTCGAAATTGGTCCCATTTTAATATGGTGAAGATCTGATGAAGAACTTCGGAGATATACAACAGAACTCTTCAATAAAAACTTTTTTACAAAAAAAATACTACCGGTAGATAATTTTTTTTTTTTAGATTTTGGACGTGTTTATCAAATTGATATAGATATATATAGATGTGGAAAGCAGTTTGTCCGATTATTATTGTGCCTACCTCAATAGTAAATTTCAGTCCGCGCGTGAGAGTACAGTTCAAATGACAAGTCAACTTCAGCCGAATGACTAACCAAAGGAACCGAAAAATACCAAGTTCTCGTCCCAAGTCATATGACAAAACCGTCATTAATTATTAATTTCCAGTTGACGGCAGTTCTTCTGGAACACTGACTTCATCGCCGAGGCACGCTAGAGAAATGATCTTGCAATTAATTTGTATGTCGTATATCTTAATTAGTCATGTCTCTGCTCATCATATACCTCTGTAAACAACATAAAACAGGTTCAGGAGGTTCTTTCAATCATTACTTCCACTTAAAAGGTTGTAAGTAGTTTTGCTTCGGGTTCCTATTTTTCTACGACACACTTCAAGTTTATCGGTCACGGGTTTTTGTTTATATCGATAGTGGTATTAAACACCTTCTCATATAACCTTACATTTAAAGTAATCTTTCTCATATATTATGGCATTATCACAAAAGTGAAAAAAGAAAGAATATTGTAGTTTCTTTTGTTTTTCTCACTTACATTTAGAATATGTAAGAATTTTTTCTTCTTTTGTTGGTTGGCACAACGTCGAGCAAAATTGATTGGATTAATCGAACAAAACCAGCATTAATAAGTTAGATTTAATTTGTATTTGTATTTCGGATTTATTTTACAATAAACTGTATTTAATTAACAATCTATTTAAATAAATAAAAACTGTTTTATAACTGTTATACATTTCCTACTCCTATGTTTAATGCATGCCGTAGCAGCCTTTAATCAAGGCTACTATAAAATGTGAAAATATGAGTACTTTAGCATGTATTTTTTTCGTGTAGGTATGCTTTGTAGATTGTCCTTAATTAAACAAATAAATTATACAAATCGATTAAACGTAAGAGTTGGTTAGGCAGACTTAACTAGATTTAACCGCCCTAATCCTAATCCGTCTCGTTGCGGTTCTTTGGTTATACTTCCATCACTAATGCAATGAAAATAATATAAGTTATCAATTCAGAAAGAGTTGACTTGAATTGCAAAACACTCTACTATGTCTCTGGGCTGATGATGTAGAGGAAATAGCAAGCTGGCAGACTGTTCAGATCATTTCAGCCGAAAGACGTCCACTGCTTGGCATAGGCCTCCCCCAAGCCTCTATGTCCTCCATGGGCTCAGCCATGACCACTATATCGTCGGCAAACCGAAGGTGAGTGATGTACTCGCCATTGATGCCAGTCCTCTCCAGTCCAGAACCTTGAAGACATCCAGTGCAGCAGAAAATAGTTTCGGCGATATGACATCTCCCTGTCTCAAACCACCTCGCTGCAGAAGGATAGGTTCTGAAGTCGGATTCTGAAGTCGGACTGACATTTTGGCGTGTTTGTACAAATGGATTTACCTCAGAGACCGCCGGGCAATGTTGAAAATTTTAAACCTTACTCAGTAGGTCGTTAAAGCCCAGAATATAAAAATTTCAGTAAAGTGGTCATCGCGCTACCTATATAATTACCTAGTCATTCATCTGCGATTTTTACAGTCAGAATTATTTATTTTCTAAGCAACAGTATTTACAACATCAGAAATAGTTCGACATCGAACTCGCGACCATTAATTGCAAGCTAAACCACACCCACACACGTCACTCTGGCTGCGAAGCTATCACAGTTTGTTTGTATATTACGTACGTGACAATCTAAGAAGTCGGATTTGACAGCTATTAAGACTTTTTAACAAAAAAATCAAACCGACTTGCAAAACAAAACACTACAAATTGAAAAATATCTTTCGATGCCGAAGTCAGTGTCTTTGGTACCCATTGTTTTCCGTTTTTCGATACCGACTTCGGAAAATAAAGTTATTTTTCGCTTTGTTTTGGAAGTCGGTTTAATTTTTTATTAAAAAGTTATTATTTATTTATAGCCAAAAGTACATCTCATGACGATTCCAATAAGCCCAAACACGACAAGGATACATTGTTTTACGACAAGGATACCTTCCAGCTTCATCATCAGATCAGTTCGATGGTACCATTTTCATCAGTACCTTTTTTCTATAAATATTTGCTACATCATAATCGGTTAACTATGCGAAATATCTTATACCCGTGACATACTTAGCATTAAGGTTGCCCTAGTCGACGGCACGAACTATTTTGTGCGCAGGGTTAAAATGCGTGCTATTTTATCCGTCAACACGTGGGAAATAGATAGATGCTGTGATGAGCAGTAAGAAGCTAGTTCGCGTACGAAATAGCACTTTTGTAATTTTTTTGCGAAAAAGATGATGATTTAGAACGAAAACGAGCGCGCGAAATTTTATAGACAGACCTTTGGGAGTCTGGATATCATTAAAAAGGGACTAAATGTATCTGTTCAAAATATAATTATTTGCATTGTTGAATTACTAATCTATCCCTGTATGGTGGCTGTTTTGCAATTTTCCTTATTCTTATGGTATTTATTTTCGCCCAACTTTCGACGCTCATAACTTTCGAATATTCTTTTTTTTTACTTTTATTTTCCATACAGGGCTAGATAATTATGAGACAAATTGATATCGTTTTTTATTTTAAACGTACATCGTCAAACAGTGGAGTAATCGCCAGACTACGTTTGTATGGAAGAATGATCGACTAATGTAACCTTAAGGGTACACTAGTCGACGGCACGATTTTGTGCGCGGGGTTAAAATGCATTTTATATCAACCGACAACACGTGCGGAAGAGATAGATGCTGTGATGAGCAGTAGGAAGCTAGTTCGCGTACGAATACACACTTTTGCAAATTTGTAGCGAAATAGATAATGATTTAGGACGAAACCGAGCGCGCGAAATTTTATAAACAGACCTTTGGCAGTCTAGATTTCATGGAAAAACTACTAAATCTATCTGTTCAAAATAAAATGATTTGCATTGTTGAACTACTAATCTATCCCTGTATGGAGGCCGTTTTGCAAATTTCCGTCTTCTTATGGGATTTATTTGCGCCCAAAAATGCGTTAAAATTAGCTCGTAACTTTCAAATATTTTCTTGTTTTACTTTTTTGCTTCCATACAGGGCTAGATAATGATGAGACAAATTGATATCACTTTTTATTTTGAACGTACATCATCAAACAGTGGAATAATCCATGGACTACGTTTGTGTGGAAGAATTTTCGACTAGTGTAACCTTAAGGATGTCCAGTGGCCATCTGTGGTCTTTTTCATCAGTTTCAGTTCACACACACACTTTTGCAGAGTCGGTAAAAATGAGAAAGTTCATCGGACTTCTTATCAAGACTATATGAATTTTTCACATCCACAAAAAAAAAATACACGAAAAATCTACTTCATGTATTTTTTTAGGCTGCTTTAAGCTTTTCAATGGCGATCGGCCATAGACTAAAACAATGAGGTTTCTTTTTTTTGGCTTTTCATGGACAGTGTTTTAGCCACGTACAAAATAGGGAATTTAAATTTTTCTTAATTACAGAGCAAATAAAATTTATATTTGAGTAAAAGTTTTATTTATTAAGCACGTACAAGTTGAAATTATCTATTTAAATACGAAGTTTCTTGAAATGAGCAAGCAATAGGTACATTAATTTATTTGTACTATTGAGTACGATCTTTTTTGTATCGAAACTTTTTTAAGGACAAAGCAACACAAACAATAAATAAATAAAAAAACTCTATAACTCACTTGTGAATAATAGCAATGAAAAAGTCACAGTTTGATAACAGGTATCATTATGTGCCTAAATGCGGTGAAATTAGAGCCACTTTATGAGCAAGTGTGTTGAAAAAATATTTCTACCTCAATTAAATGTGACAAAACGGAAGCTTTCAAACAACCAACGGTGTTATATATTTTACCAATGTAATCCTTATTGTAATCTTGGGTGCACGGTTGGCGCTGTGGTTGAGCGATTGACTGCTGCGCTGCGTGTCGCAGGTTCGATTCCCGCACGTAAAAGTATTTGTATGACCTACAGATAGTTGTTCCGGCTCTGCGTGTTTGTGTATGTGAGTTTATATGTTTGTAAACGCACCCACGATACAGGAAAAAATCCTAGTGTGAGGCAAGGTTTTTAATAAAAGAAGAAGAAATAAAAAACATCTTTTAGAACAGTTTCTTTAGATATCTTTTGTCGAATTAGAAACGGCTCGGGCATAAACAACCAACGTTTGTCATGGACTTGAAACAACGGTTGAAGAGTTGTCTCGTCTGTGGTATGCTAGAGACATACATAACAGTAGAGTAGGTCAGGGACATTAGGGATATTGTATTTTTATAATAGTCATCAAGTTATTATTTTGTTAAATAGTTAATAAGTTAAGCAACAATATAACAATATTTTTTCTTTCTTTCAAAACGAGTTTAAGGTTAGGTTAGTCGTTTTATTCTTCATTTTCAGTTTAATTATATTATTTTACAAAATTATACGTAGGTAACCTACGTATATTTTTTTTCAATTTCTTTTGATTTATATTTGAAAATCCTGGTTTGCAACTATCATAGATTCAAACAAGGCTTTTAGTACACTGAACAGCAGCCTTATTTCGTAATGAATTCGGTAAGGCAAAGAGCAAAGAGTATAATCGACCAATCACATGCGAGATGAAAGACGCGATGTGGATTTCCGTCAATCTGATTGGTCGATTGTTCGTACTCTTTGCCTTGCCGAATTCATTACAATCAATTTTTCAATTCCAAATTATTTCAAGCAACACAGACTCATATAACATAATAGCAGCACACACAGTCACATTAATTAAACTCAAATACAATGCAAAACAATTAAAACTTTTATACATTAAAAATAAATTAAATTAGATAAAAAAATGTCATTTAAATTAATTGTTACGCTATGAGGCTGCAGGCTTACCGTCTTCATATTCTGGTAAATTTGTATTACCCTCTTCATATGCTGGTAAATTATTATTACCCTCTTCATATGCTGGTAAATTTGTATTACCCTCTTCATATGCTGGTAAATTTTTATTCTTAAAGAAACATTTAGGAACGACCTATAACATTATTGCTTTTGAACAGATTGCAGATGCTGGACGTATCCACTGAGACAGATACTTTGGTAGGTATTTGTTCCGTAATAATATACTGGCCAATATGTACTTTATGACTACTCAATGTTTATTGGCTTTTATGACCATGTGGTATGTGGATTACCGAAAATTTGTTGAGCAGAAGATTTACGAGCGGGATAAAGTGCGAGCAGCCATGCGTTATGTCCGTGAAGACACGGGAATGAGCATATTTTATACTCGATTCACTTTGCTTCCAATGTAAATAATATCCAGTACATATTCACTAAAAATAAACACATACATAAACAAAGTAAATGGAGTTGAAGTTCGGCTGAGCGGTCGCTGGAACTGGCAGAAATCTCGTCCTAACTAGAACGAATGATTGTTGTAATTAAAAACTGCCGTTTGTAAGGGCGCGTGGTGATGGTGTTTATAAAGAGTCGGGGCTGAGGCTTCGCGGTCTCTGGTCGACCGGTACCGCGCGACGGACCGCACGCGCCACGCGTTTTTCCGCTTCGCGAAACACGACGCGAATTTGTCTATAGCCGGGTTTTAAAAAAAGAACAATTATCGAATTTAAAAATAAAATTCAAAAGTTTTTATTGCATAATAATTTGCATAATTATTTAAATTAGTGACTCTAAAACTGGTGTGTTTTCGTTTAGTGAATAAAAAAGGTGATACATATTTTATTATCTTGCAGTTTTAAAGGACGTTTTCTTCACTGCAAATCTTTTAAGGTAAGGAAAAAACTGAATAAAAGTTGTTAGGTATTTTTATCAGTTTGTCATTACGTTTATTTGTTGAGCACTCACTGCTCACCCGTATCAAACACACCGGTCGGTATTGAGGAAACAGCTGTTACGTTTAGCTGTCATAAAAACTATTGTATAATACCTAAAGGTATGATAAAATACCTATTGTAATCACTTCAGAAAATGAAGACATGAAAAGTAAATTAAATATCCACCCGTCATGTTCTTAGGACCTGAGTAGGTACATACCTATGTGACATGTGTCTAATTACCTACTTAAATAATATAATTTTATTCAATTTTAAATCTATTTATGTATAGATAGGTAAAAACCGAAAGATATAATTTTCCTGCTTTAAAGAATTAAGAGCTACATAAGTAGATAACTACTTAAACTTATAAATAAAGCCGATTGCCGCTGCTTAAAAAGCGAACTAAAAATGAGGATACATGTTCGCTGACTGAACAAAACGATATGCATCCTTTGACTGCACAGCATGATTTTCTTCTTGTTTACATCTTTTTAGTTCGCTTTTTAAGCAGCCAGGTTTTTTAATTTTTTAATAATTAACTTTTTTTATTTATAACTTTTTAGTTATTTTTTTTTTTGAAATTTGTACATTTAAATATGTAAGTATTATATATTTTTGAAATCACCTCTTAAAACCCTTTATTTTGATACCCAACACTTGGATGGGTTTGAAAGAACAAAAAATTTTTGGTCCCCCACAATATGGCGCTCAAAATCCGCCATTTTTATATTTACTAAGTTTAACTTCGGCAGCCGGTTAAAAATAGGTTCAATACACATATTTTTTGAGGAAGGATGAGATATTTCTGCAATTCTCTATAGTAGGTAGCTAGACAGACACTTACAAAAATATCTCGTCGAAATAAAACATTTTCACCAAAGGAATAATTCCTAAACCTCTTGTTGCCGTTTTTTTGTGGATTTGGATTTTCGCTGAAAAGCCTGAAAACACGATAAGCAACATCGAATCTGACTTTGGAAGGTACTTTATATTCAGCGGTTTTTTCAGAACAGACTTAAGTCATTTATTCATTTGTTTAACATAGGTACAATAACCGACTTACAAGTTGTAGGTCTAGGCTTTAATTTGTGTAAATTATATCATCACCACTGCTCTCAAAACGGTGAAGGAAAACATCGTGAGGAAACCGGCATGTCCTAGAACCAAAAATTCGAAGAAATGTGATATTCACCAACTCGCACTGGGCCCGTTTGGTGGATTACGGCCCATTCCCTCTCACAGAGAGGAGGCCTGTGTCCCAGCAGTGGGAACATTAATAGGCTGTTGATGAGGTACAATAATAGTGATATATACAGGTAATAAATAGTGCGCTATGTTATGTCAGAGGGCGTACAAATGTTTGCAAATAATTTTAAATAATCAAGCCAGCTAAATCTCAATAATTAAATAAAATAAGCCTGGACAATAAAACAACAATTATAAAGAATTGCATAATACAAATTAATAGAAATCAATGTCAATGCAAATATCAATAGAAATCAATGTCAATAAAAAGAGAAACAAATAATAATAGGAACAATAATATAAAAATACAAAATGTTAAAACAGTACATGTCAAGACAGAGACTGAAATAAAAAATTGTAGTTCTAAAAACTAAAAAACACGCTTTAATGGTAAATTGAACTAAAAAGTCGCTAATCCTGAAGATCTTGGTAAGGCATTTGGGACAAACAATTTAAACGCGCACGGTAAAATCAACTTTTATTAGGTACTTGCAAATTTTAATTTTTGTTTGACTTTCAAAAGTACTTTGACTAAATTAATGCATTGTCATCGGTCCTTGATAGGTGTGCAAAGTTTCAAATCAATCCGACGTTTTGAAGTGTGTGAAAATCACGTTCAAAGATTCCGTTACATTGATACATAGTTTTTTTTATTATTTTTTTTATTTTTATGGGTTTGCTCTTGACTCTAATCTAGGTCATAGGTGACAGAGACAGAGTCTACGATGGAGTGAGCTTACCCAGAAGAAGCCTGTTCACTCTAACTTTGAAGATATTCGGGTTGAATGAGTTCGGAAACACAGACGCAGGTAGTGAGTTCCATTCATTCGTTGTGCGCATTATAAAGGATGTTTGGAAGCGCTTGGTTCGAATTGGTGGAATGGCAACAAGGTAAGGATGATAACTTGCAGTGCGTCTAGATGTCCGATGGTAGAAGGGGGCTGGTGGGATGAGGTCGTGGAGTTCTTACACATACATACATACATAGTTACATAGATACATACCAAGCTAATAAAAGCGTGTTAAAAACAGATAATAAGGCTATGTCAACATAGGTAAAAATTACACTACCACTGGACCTATACAGCCTCAATAGTCTCTAACTCTACCAGCCACTTCCATCTAGCTGCTAGCAGCCAACTATTACGTTATTTACATAAAACAATAGAGTAGGTACTTACTACCTATAGTATTTACCAAAAAGTATTAAGTAATTATTCACTCAAAGTCATCATCATTATCTAGTAGGTACCTGCAGCACTTAGTAACTCAAAATTGTTCGCCGTTATAAAAAAAAATTGTCACATTAAGTTAATTGCATGGGACTAAACGGGGCATATGATGGGCTATAATAATCGCAGTGTTGATTGCTTAGATTAATTAGATAAATAATTAGCGGCTTCCAACAAGGTGTCGTTGATAACGGGTGAGGACTTATGAGTGTTTCATCTATGTGTTGAATACATATTGCTACACTTTACTAATAGGTTGTATAAATGCAAAAGTAACTCTGTCTGTCTGTTATGTTTTCACACCAAAACCGCTTTACCAATTTTCATGTACTTTGGTATAGAGATAGATTGTACCTTGGCCCATTGCCCATTGGCCCAAGATTGGACATCTATGAACTTCTGGACATGGAATACATTTTATCGCTGAAGTTTAATACCTTGAAATTATTTTCGACTTCACAAGCTAGATGCTAGTAAACTATATAATAGTACATTATGGTACAAGTGTGCAATGTTGGTGATTACCGCTGAGGCGCCATTGGCTATCTTAAGACCCGAGCCGTAGGTGAGGGTCTTAAGAGAGCCGAGGACGGTAATCCTCAATACACACGTGTATCATACGACGTTTTTCAACACATTTGTGAAGAAAATAATACAAAAAAAACATTTTCAACAGTAAAAACGAGTTGCGAATTTTGTTTTCACAATGGCGGGTAAAATTAATCAGTTCTCGCGCATCTAACAATGGGTTTCTTTTTTTGTGGCTTTTCGTGGATAGTGTTTTAGCCACGTACAAAATAGGGAAATTCAATTTATCTTAATTACAGAGCAAATAAAATTTATATTTGAGTGAAAGTTTTATTTATTAAGCACGAACAAGTTGAAATTAATACGAAGTTGCATGAAATGAGCAAGCAATAGGTACATTAATTTATTTGTACTAGAGTCTGGCAAACGCAAGTAGAGACTGAAAAAGCGCGTCAAATTTAAAAAAAAGCGAACTAAAAAGATATAAACAAGAAGAAAATCATGCTGTGCAGTCGGAGGATACATCTGGTTTTGGCCAGCAAGCTCGCGCATATGTATCCTCCAACTGCACAGCACGATTTTCTTCTTATGTCTTTTTAGTTCGCTTTTTTTAAATTTGACGCGCTTTTTCAGTCTCTACTTTCGTTTGCCAGACTCTATTGAGCACGATCTTTTTTGTATCGAAACTTTTTTAAGAACAAAGCAACTCAACCAATAAATAAAAAAAAAAACTCTATAACTCACTTGTGAATAATGGCAATGAAAAATTCACAGTTTGATAACAGGTATCATTATGTGCCTGATTGCGGTGAAATTAGAGCCACTTTATGAGCAAGTGTGTTGAAAAGTATATCGAACGCAATTTTAAATCGTTTAGTTTAGGACATTAGTCACGTGCCTTGATTGGTGTCTTTAAAATAACTCTACATTTGTTAAATAGGCTAGGTGCTACCTATTAACACTGCCTTACCTAGCCTATTTAACACTGTTACCAATTAAAGTGACCACCATTTTCTATAATCCTATCTAAGGACCATCGACTCTCTAGGTTAAAAAAAAATTACACATCCACAAGGATGAAACAATTCACTATGTAGGTTCTCCCAAATGAAGTTTAATTAATATTATATATGTACATACTTAAACACTTAACAAAAGTAAACTTTACAAAATTAAAATTAAACTAGGTTCTCCTTGTTTTAAGAATGTTCATAGAATAATAAAAAAATTCATTAATTAAATTCCCGAGTTAATAGCACGGATGCAAACAAATATACCATGCGAAAAAAATCGTTTGGTTTGGTCTTGTCCGTGAAAGCGTGAAATGTTCACTTCTGTTGTATTTTAAACGTTTAGCAATAAGAGAGTAGGTAAACAACCTTAAATCTCAACAATTTCCTTAATGTCTGTAAGTGTTGATAAGGAATTAAAGCCCTGTTGTATTTATTACTACCTACATTATGAAAGGCACTCGACTGATTATACTAACGAGGTATCAAGAAAAACTTAGGTAGATAGATCATATCAGCCAGAAGACGTCCACGGCTGGACATAGGCCTCCCCCAAGCGTCGCCACATTGACCGGTCCCGTGCGTCCCGCAACCAGCGGATTCCTGCAACCTTCACCAGGTCATCGGTCCACCTGGTGGGAGGTAGATAGATACTCTAGTTATTCTGGCAGGTTTCGTTGAAATTTTGTTACGATTAGCTGTAAACTTGAAAATGATCGCTGAATTTGAAAACTCTAGTTGTTTTAACTACCTTGTTCTAAGTGTACTGAAAATATGACGCTGTGGGCAGAAAACATACTATTATTATTTTTAGAAAACTTTATATTCAGGTGCTGAAATCGGAAAAAACTAAATTTATTTGCCTAATTACTTTGCTACTCTCTAGAAAAGTAAGAGTGTCTTAAGCAAACTACATTGTGTTTATTAAATTATAAATCCTCGGAAAAGCAATCTTCCTAGAGCTCGCCTTAGTAGGACACAATAGTTCAAATTACTCATAAATATCTTTTCAGCTAATTATTTATGGTTTTGACAGTAAATTATGGCTGAATAATCAATATATTCCGATTAAAAAATAGGCGATAAGTGACGCGTGCAATGTAATGTACTCTTATTGGTGTATGTGTACTGCCATAAATGCCTTCAAACAGAATTTCTACAGAATTATTAAATTTTAGGTTATTCTGGATTTCAGAAGTTAGTTAAGCACTCATTATTCTGAAAAAAACGAATAGTGTTAGTGTTTTTATTTTTATAAAATTTTCTACACATTCTACTATTTACATTTTTAAATATTTCTTTGTAAAAACAAATAATAAAAAATAAAAATAAAATGATTGTCCGCCGGTGTCGGGAGCAAGGTCCAAGCTACCGATGGTTAGCGCTCCAGAGACAGGAACCTCCTCACAATGCGAGCCGTATCGTGGAGTACTGCTTTCTGCATCAGGCCCTTGATCCAACCGCGCAATGACAGCCTCGACAGATCTTCGTCGAGGTTCTTGACCATCAGGCCGATGGTTTTATTTTTATCATCATTATGATAAAACTATTTTAACGGCTCTCTAAAGTGCAAAGTACAAATTATCTATTTAAAATTATCCTATTTTTGCATCTGCAACATCATAAGTCCTATCGAAATAGTTAAATGTAAAAACCAGTGAATGTTTCACCACACCTATAAGATTCCTCTTTGACACGTAACCATTATTTTTAATACGGTTTTTGGGTTTAGTCAAAATAGATGGTTGACTAATTTTAGTACTGTCGATGAAGTAACTATAGTATAAAAATTTATTTAATTTTTTCATTTCAGGTTAGCTAATCGAAATTGATTACCATTTAATAACACTGAAAAGAAAACGTTTATTTTGCGACATAGTCTAGGTGACACGTTTATGTTTTATTGAAGAAAACGAAATTCTTTCCTCTACTTTTTCTAAGCCTTCCTCGGGCACTCCGGCACCTTAAATGTGTAACTTCCCTAGCTGTGTATTGTGTTCATCCGTCACTTCATTCCTTGCAAAAATCCGTCTATTCGGTAGCGTAAAATACGCAATAAATATTGTTGAGTTACCAAAATGAAAGGGAAGAAGTGTGCTTTGTGATGTTAAGGCGCCTCCCCGAGCAAAACGCCGCGCTAGTCGTTTTTGTGCAGTTTTTAAGAGCTATCTACTATTTATTTAAAAAGAAATATCAATTAATAAAAATACATTAAATTTCTACATAATGTTGATTCTAAAATGGTAGTACACTTTTCTTTATAAAGAGGTATAATGTTTCACAAATCTCCTTCCAACAAAACCATAAAAATGAGTAATAATTATTGATAGCATGCATCTCCTCGTAAAGTGTTCATTAATTATTTTTTAAACTAACACTAATGGATAGACAATTTGATAACGAACATTTTGTAAGTTTTATTTTTTTCAAAAGACCAATATTCGATTTTATAAAGATTTTATTCTAAAAATCTGGGCGCATACACTTTTTTTTTATTTATTTTTTTATTGTCTATAGGCTTGCGCTTGACCACTATTTCACCTAATGGTAAGCGATGATGTGGTCGATGATGGAGCACGCTTGCCTAGAAGAAACCTATTCACTCTTGACTTAAAGACCCCTAGATTGTAGCTATCGGGAAACACAGATTCCGGCAGGGAACTACCGTTATTCATGCGCCACCAGTGCCGCTAGGCCAATAGGAATGCTCATATCTCATGCTGATTTTTTGGTCAGGGTACGGCCGTAAAACTGATATGCAGTTAGAGTGCTGGACAGCCGCGTTCAAAACTTATTTGCTAAGCTTGTAGCTACCAACTGCAAAATTGGCAGAAATAGACAAAATACTTCGATATACAAGCATTTGTACAAAACAGTGAGCATCTGAAAACATTATGTACCTCTATTATACCCATAGCGAATTTACTGTTTCTAACAACAATTACTGATTAAGAGTTGCTTTAAGGTAAATAACCTACCATACAATTTTGTTTCTAAAGCCAATAATCCCACCTGAAAATACCCTGAAAGTACCTTAACTACGTAGACGTCCGCTATTTGAGAATACCATTGATTCATTAAGCTCTGACGTAATCAGATGTGTAGGTATCTATTGTTTTTAAAAAGGGAGAGGTTGTCTATGACAGAAATGGCATCGTCATACGTAGTACGTAGAACATACACGGGTACAGTAGTGATTCATAGTAGCATCGACGTTAGGTACACCTATGTTTCCTCATGGATTAACATCCAGGGCCATTTATGAATTAATAAGAACTTAAATAGAGAAAAAAAAAGAAAATAGCCAAATTATGCAAAAAATTAAGTAATAGAATTGATGAACTTTAAAGCGCTGTTCACACATTACCGCGGGTACCCGTCCCTGACGGCACACGCTGGGGAAAAATCAGTTACATACGATTTGTACGAACTTGTTCACACATCTCCGTATCAGGTATCCGGATCGTTCATAATAATCCCGTCAGGGACGGGAACACGGAAATGTGTGGACAGCGCTTAAATCTGCTTCTTTATGGGGGCTGCAGCTCAAAGCAGCTTTTGTAACAAACAGTGAGAAATATCTGGTTCGTGTTCATCATAATAGGTAAAGCTTATATGTAGATACATAATATAATTTGTCAGTTCAATCAAAATTAGGTACATAACACAAGATGATACTTATCAGACATTTGCTCGTTTGATCTGTAAAATTGTAACAGATCATGGGCAAAAATAATAAACTTTCCATATTTCATCTCATATACAAATCAAAGATCACTGGATAGATGAAATACGAGCATATGAGACTACCAGTTTATTTGTAAGACATTTAGATATTAATCACCAGAATGATTCCGTCTTTTGATACATGCAACAGGTATCCGAGCTTCTTCCGCCTTTAATGTCGCCATGACATCACATTCATGACGATGTATTCTCGTCCGAACGTTTCAGGAGAAAACGCAATAGGGTCAGGGCCCGATCTAGCTATTTTGCCGCTCCGGGCATATATATATACAATATTTGCCGCTCTTTACAATAACTCCTTATAAGGAGGTAAATGTTTCAGGACACAATATATTTACAAAAAAAAAAAACTTTTCATCCGACAGGATGTGATAAAACCGGTTTTTAGAAAACTTTGAGCGAAAGTGAAAACAAAGTGAGCTCGAAACATTTCACCTTATTTTTTTTACAACATCATGATTGTTAAGTTACTTAACGGTGGGCTTACAACCAGTGTGCTTAGTGCGCGTTTTTTAACGTACTCACTGGTGATAACGTTAACGATCTCTTATGTCAATTTGTATTGAAACTGGATAAGCGCCGTCTGGTGACGGCAAGGCAAAACCTCTTTTTTTGTATACATTTTGACATAAGAGATCGTTTACGATATCACGAGTGAGTACGTTAAAAACTCGCACTAAGCACACAGCAGAACCAATTACTTACGACAGCGTAGCGAGCTTGAAAATTCGAGTACCACACCACGAAGAAATGAAAAGGGCTGTTAGTTCAGTTTGGCCGCCCCTCATTTATGCCGCTCTGGGCATTTGCCTGGCCCGACCCTCCCTAGATCCGGCCCTGTGTAATTTACTCGTACCTATCTACATACTTCAGTTACTATGCTAGCCTGAATGTTGAAGATGTCGTAATTAAAAGTATGTATGAGGAAATTGTTCACAATTATTTCCATGTTGTTAGTGTTGTGTTAGGAAGGTTTTTCAGCGAACAATTTGTTACATTGTAAGCGTACGTTTTCTACATGCGGTTTGTGTGTTGCTTTTACAAACAAATTATATATAATGAGTTCCAGACCTTTAGAGCTCCGACAAGTATACAGAAGCCATGTGAAAAAAATGTCAAGTGGCCTTTTTTTATTGGGTCAATCCCACCGCACTATTCCCAAACCACTGAAACTGTTGAAAGCCAGGATCAACAGAGGCGACCACTAGAAAAGCGCCGAGGCATTGAAGCTCGACGAAGTCCCGGATAATGAATTTAACTGTCTTGGATCCCGCAAAAGAATAACGGAGGAGGAAAAATACAAATTTCCACTTCATTGTCAGTGACCTAATTAAAAAGGACCGAAGGCAAAGCCACAGGTTTAGTCAACCTCTTATCAGTGGTAACAAACTAATAGTAGTAATAACATAGATTTGGCCCGGCTTTGACAGACTTTAAGGCGGCAGCAATATTCTTTAATATGGTCCTTACGGGTACGACAAAAAGGAAGATTTTTGTAGTTTCTTGCACTGATGTAGGTACGTTTCTCTGTACATGAAACAGCAGCGAAAATCGGTCACTTCATTTGCGATCTACAGACAAATGCAACAGCTACTACTCGTCTTCCCCAATCGATACGACGACATAGCTTGCCCCAAGTGCTATAGATATGATTGTCTTCATGAGACGTCTATTACTTGATTACCCTCGAAGCTGCCGCACCCAGTCGACGTCACCACTATAGAATAATGACATAAAGATGCATATGACCTTGTGCCGTGTCACCTAGTTTAAATATTAGATCTATATCGTATCTTTGAAGAGGGTGGCATTTGCGTTGTTTTCCTTTGAAGAGTACTAAGAATACATAATTTATAACAGTTGGATTAGTTGAAGCTTCTATGTATTGGCGTATCGCGTAATTATCCTCATGTCCTTATCTCCTTTTAGGGTTCCGTACCCAAAGGGTAAAAACGGGACCCTATTTCTAAGACGCCGCGATCCGTCTGTCACTAGGCTGTATCTCATGAACCGTGATAGCTAGACAGTTGAAATTTTCACAGATGATGTATTTCTGTTGCCGCTATAACAACAAATACTAAAAGCAGAATAAAAAAATATATATTTAAGTGGGGATCCCATACAACAAACAAATTTTTTTTGCGGTTTTTTGTGATAATGGTACGGAACCTTTCGTGCGCGAGTCCGACTCGCACTTGGCCGGTTTTTGTTGACTAGCCCAACACTGTTCCGTTGTTGTTGAATAGGTACTTTACCTATGTTTGCAATATTTGTATGTTTGTGAGAACCATGTTCCTATTTATCAAATGAATGAATTTACCTGTTTGTGTTTGTAATACTTTATATCTATTATTTATTATTATTATAATGATGATGATAATGATGAATCAGCATGTCTTCTTAATCTCTATTTGCTGTAATTTCAATAGTCACCTTTTTATTTCAGCCGTTCTGGCTGTTGTGATTGAGTAACAAACTTACATCCACGCACACATCCATCCAAATTTTTACATTTATAATTTGTTTTTTTTTTATGTATCTATAGGCTCGCGTTTGACCACTATCTCGCCTGATGGTAAGCGATGATGTGGTCGACGGTGAAGCACGCTTGCCTAGAAGTAACCTATTCACTCATAATAATAATATTAGTAAGAAGTAAGATTCTTCTGGGGCCTGGTTTAGGTTAAATAAAAAATAAAAAAGACATTTGTATACGATTTATTAAATTCAACGATTTGCACACCACACTCATCCTTTTGTCATCACAAAATGCATATTTTCCCACGAATCAAAACAACAATAAGGCAGGCATTGTATTAGGCTATACCTACCTTGTTACTCTTGGACATCTGTCCTCATCAAGCACCCTGTCGCATTCAACAGGTGCCATGCCACTAACTGGTGATATTGTGGCAACCTTTTGATGTCATGTTTCTCTAGTATGTCACGTGTGTGCTTAATACTAAGAAGTAACGGGTAGATCATTGCACATAACATGACATACATTTTAAAATCATGAGTGAAATTAAGATTCTTCATCATAATTTTATCCGGGAGACATCCAAAGTTTCGGCAGGTTCTTAGTACCTTAAATAAAAATTGGTTATTTAAAAACTCTGCAAAGACGTTGTGCTTTTTACCCGATTGCTGAAGGCGGGTAATGTGTTTATCCGTCTATGTATGTCATGTATGTTTGTTCCTATGTGGCGTTCTAGAGACCAAACGCGTTGGTCGATTTTGGTGATTCTTACCTTAATATATTCGTCTTAACCTTGCGAGTGTCACTGGCTACATTAAAATTGGAAAATAGAGAAATGGTTTTTTCTTCTTACGAACGCATCGTGGGGGGTATCAAAATAAAGGGTTTTAAGAGGTGATTTCAAAAATATATAACACATTTATGTTTAAATGTACAAGAAGTAAATCATGCTGTGCAATCGGAGGATACATCTGGTTTTGGTCAGCCAGCTCGTGAATATGTATCCTCCGACTGCACAGCATGATTTTCTTCTTGTTTACTTCTTTTTTGTTCGCTTCTTAAGCTGTCGGGTATTTTGTTTTTTTGATTTAGGTAACTTTTTTTATTTAAACATTTTTGCAAGAAAAATCCTCCAGTTTCCTGTCCATTTTTTTAGTTTTAGTTTGCTTACACTCAAAACAATTGGACATGCAGGACATCTGACTGACAGATCAACTAACTTTTTCATCTTATAGGTAGGTATCTTTTCACAAGGTTATATAAAAATTTAATAATATGACATCAGATTTTTTGTTTATTTCGATTTGAAATTGGCCGAAGTCGGCACGTAAAATGCATATTGATGTCTCTGGAAAGCCCATACAAAGTATGAATGCTCCAAATAGAACTAATTGCAATCTTGAGGAAAACGTAGTTTTGCTTATGTTCGGTCATATACCTATAATTGTCTGTCTTGCTCATTAGAGTAGTTCGGAATAAATCCTCATTCAGTAAAGACGTGTGTTTGTTTTTTACGAAGTCCTACATTCAATATTGAACCTTAATCACTTTAACATATGGTCCTTCGAGCCGGATAATTAGAAAAATAGATAAGGACGACCCAGCGATCGGAGAACAATAGGCCGCATTCATGAGCCATTTTTTGCACCTATTTTTTTGCAAGTCATGTTGGTGCTACTTGCGATATACTAGTAAACAAGTTATAACGTTGTTGACTAAAAAAGTGAATTGTGAGTGCTTTGAAACTATCATAAGAGGAAGTATCTATATAGAACAATGAGTGTTACATTAACTAGTGAACAGCAACAGTTAGTTAACTCGTTGGAAGATACATATTTACTATTACAGAAGACACAAAGTAATTTAAAGAAATGTCCGAAGCAAAGATTAACAAGAGGTTATATCGAAACGAAGTTACAAAGTATCGAAGGATATATGCGGACGTTTAATACGACACATCAAGACTTAGTGAAGTGTACGCCTAAGTGTAAACGAAATGAGGTTCCGTATTTCGTAAACGAAGATTATTTTCTGGTCGAAGATTTATACTCATGTTTATTAGGCGATTTGAAGGATATGTTGTCGATGGCTTCGAAAACTACAGATGATCAGATACAAACACATGAAGCCTCGTCGCCGCCGTCGCCACGAGTTAACTTACCACGCATCGAGTTACCTTCTTTCAACGGGAGCTATGAGGACTGGCCTATGTTCCGAGATATGTTCACGTCGTTGGTACACAGCAACACGTCTTTATGTAACGTCGAAAGATTACATTACCTGAAGTTGAGCCTGGTTGGTGAACCCAAAGAATTGTTGAAGCATGTTAACATCACGGACATTAATTATGAACAGGCATGGAATACACTTGCACAACGGTATGGAAACAAACGTTTAATAGTTCATTCTCTACTCCAGAAGTTATTTACTCAAAAGAAAATAACCACTCCATCGGCTATCCAAATAAAGAATTTATTAGATACAACCTGTCAGTGCTTAAATAACTTGAAAAATCAAGAATTACCTGTCGAGTCCTGGGATCAGCTGATTATACACCTAGTTGTAGAGAAGTTAGATGTCGACACACACACGGCCTGGGAAGAATATTCATACAAGGAAAAGACTGACAACTTACCATCTTGGGAAGAATTAAAGGCGTTCCTGGAAACCAAATACCGGACAAGGGAAATGGTTAACCCTACAGCTAAAAGGGAGCAGACGAATGTTAAGGCGAAGTCATTCCATTCCACCGCACCGGAAGAGAAGTCAGTTACATCACCGACCAAGTCATGCAGTATGTGTAACGCGGAGCACTCCTTGTGTCACTGCAAGGAATTTTGTAAGTTACAACCGAATGAACGCAATGAGTTTGTTAAGAAAAATAATTTATGCTTCAATTGTCTGACGTCAGGACATTCTGTCAAGAGATGCCGCAATCGAATGACCTGCCGAAGATGCAACCGCCGCCATCATACCTTATTACATAAACCAAGCAGCGGTCAGTCAGACAATGTGAAAACACAACAAACCCAAATAGAGGAAGACCAACAGAAAGTGGAACACAGTGACAATTCTGAGTTAGCGTTATCAACGCACTTTGTGTCGGAGAAGTCAACAGCGTTGCTTGCTACAGCATTAGTGCAAGTAAGAGATGAAGATGGACATAGTACAATATTGCGAGCATTGGTAGATCAGGGCTCACAAGCAAACTTTATTAGTGAGCGAGCAGCGCAACTGTTAAGAGTCAAGAGATCGCAAATTAAGGGCACAATCACTGGTGTTGGAGCAACACAGACTACAGTCAATCACGTGATACAAGTCGAGATTCGTTCAAGATATGATAATGATGTCAAGATTGCTGTCGAGGCCTACGTAATGCCAAAGCGATTAACATCACACTTGCCATCTGAAACAATTACTGGTACATTGCACACCTGGCCGCACTTAAAAGGACTCACCCTGGCTGACCCGAGCTTTCATTCACCAGGGCGAGTAGACATGCTGTTGGGCGTAGAAGTTTGTGCTCAAATTTTAAAGGCTGAGATAATCAAAGGTCCACCAGGCTCCCCATGTGCCCAAAATACAAGCTTGGGTTGGATCTTATTTGGAAAGATACAAGCACAAACTGCAGAACCACAGATACTAGTAATGCATCATAAGCTGGATCTAGATGAAATTTTGAAATCTATGTGGGAGGTTGAAACAGATGCGCAAGGACAACTTACCAAAGAAGAAAAGGACTGCGAGAGAATATATAAAGAGACATACAGGCGAAATAGTGAAGGGCGTTACATTGTCAAGCTGCCATTTAAAACAGAAAACCCACAATCACCGCATGGTAATACGAAGGAAGGAGCTATACATAGATTATTTCACCTGGAAAGACGTTTCAGAAAGAATGATAATCTGAGAAAGGAGTACACTAAGGCAATTAATGAATACAACGAAATGAAACACATGGAGGAAGTTCCAAGCGATGAAAGCAATAAGTCAGCTGTATACCTTCCTCACCATGCAGTGGTAAAAGAAGAAAGTGAGACGACTAAGGTCAGGCCAGTATTTGACGCCTCTCACAGAGGCTCAAATAACGTAGCACTTAACGATGAGTTACTTGTTGGACCGCATCTTCAGGAAGATATGAGATCACTCGTCATGAGATGGCGCCTCAAAAGGATAGCATTTGTAGCCGACATTCAGAAGATGTATCGACAAATACTCGTTTCGGAAGAGGACACAGATTACCAAAGAATTGTCTGGCGTAACAGCCCTAATGAACCTGTAAAGGAATATCGACTTCTGCGAGTCACCTTTGGCACGGCATGTGCTCCATACCTTGCCGTCAAAACTCTACACCAGGTGGCGAAAGATGAAGGTGAGAACCATCCTGGAGCAGCAGCTACCATTACACAAGACTTTTACATGGACGATTTAATGTCCGGTCAAGATACAGTTCCCGAAGCAGTTGGTGTAGCTAAGGATGTGAAGTCAATTCTGAAGAGAGGTGGTTTCATCCTACAGAAATGGGCGTCGAACAGTTCCGATTTTCTTAGAGAATTTCATCCAGCTGAGCTCAGCTCTCATGTTAACATCGATATCAAGTTAAACGGTTTGATAAAAACACTGGGCTTATCCTGGAATATGGGAGAAGATGTACTTAAATATAACCTGAAGCTACCACCCTTGTCGGAAACAGTCACTAAGAGAAAAATATTGGCCGAGGTTCAACGACTTTTTGATCCTCTGGGATGGTTAGCTCCAGCACTGGTACCTGCAAAGATAATGATCCAGAAATTATGGCTTCGACGGATCCACTGGGATGAAGAAGTTTCACCTGAAACAAAAAACGAATGGTTAAATATTAGACACAGTTTTGAAGATATTAAATTAATGGAATTAAAGAGATGGCTGTTTACTACTCAAGAAACGTTGAAAGATGTAACTATTCATGGTTATTGTGACGCTTCAACTAAGGCTTATGGAGCTGTTGCTTACCTGAGGGTTAGAGGAGTCAACGGAGACTATCAGACAGGAATTATAGCTGCCAAGGCAAAGGTCGCTCCGGTCAAGGCATTAACCCTTCCACGGCTGGAATTGTGCGGTGCAGTTCTCCTGTCAAGGTTACTAAAGCATATCAGTGAGGCGACACGCATCCCAAAGAGTCAGATATTTTGTTGGACTGATTCCACGATAGTGTTGTCATGGCTACAAGGAGATCCAAGCAGATGGGATACATTTGTAAGAAATAGAGTAATAACTATTCTTGACAATATTGGAAACAAGTGGTTCCACATACAGTCACAACAAAATCCAGCCGATGTCGCATCAAGAGGAATGTTGGCTTCGGACTTGAGAAAATATGCACTCTGGTGGCACGGTCCGGAACACCTAAAACAAAAGGAAATACACATGGAAACATTAATTAACGAAGAAACTGACTTAGAAAGAAGAAAAACCATTAATACTTACCTCACAAAAGAAAGCGAAGAAAATGCCTTGTACAGAAAAATGGAAATTTTCGATGACTTACCGGAATTATTAAAGACTATCACGTATGTTAAAAGATTTCTAAGGTTAAGACAAAATCAATCTATACAGTCCCCGATTACTACTGAAGAAATCGAAGACTCGCTGCAGACCTGCATCAAAATCATACAAGATGTTATATTCAGTAGCGGCGTTAGGGTAGGGCGCGGTTGGGCGATCGCCCAGGGCGCCGGATAAAAAGGGCGCCGCGAGCGCCCCTTTGTAGTAGGGCATGAAATATCGGCAGTTTTTCGATTCCGATATTAGATCTCAACATCGGAATTTCGTTAAATATCGCAATTTATTCTTTATTAATTCCACAAATTCAGTAGAAGGCTGGAATGAGTACAATAAAGAAACACGCTTATGCCGGACACATAATAGGATTTTCTATTGTGTCTCTCTCTAATCACCAGTGACTGTGTAATCGGGCGCTTATTTACCTAAACTGCACAGTTGTTCCCTAGAAAGAATATAAGTCATATAAATCCAGAAAGTAAATGTTTATCGATCAATCTGAAAATTAGCCCCGATAAGTGTAGTGAGTAATATTGATTTATAAATCCAGTATAAGTATCGGCCAATGTGGCGACGCCACTGCTGAACAACAAAACAGTTGACGTCTTTTGGCTGAAATAATGATGATGATGGGAGACAATGAAGTCAAGTAGTGGAAGTTGATTTATCCAACAGATTAATGATAGGTTAGATTAATTTGTTTTATTCAATACAAGCAGAAGACAGAAAAATATTAAGCTTTAATTTATTAAGGTTTCGAAGCAAGTAACACAGTATACATTTTAAATAAAGTTTGACAATGATAGGTGCCGAAACAACCCTCTCAAAAGTATGAAAAACTATCTTAGCATTTATCATCATCATTATCGTCATCGTCCTTTCAGCCGAAAGATGTCCACTGCTAACCATAAGCCGCACCCAAATGTCGTCATATTGGCCGATCCCGTGCGTCTCAAATCCAGCGGATACCCGTTACCTAAGCATTAATCAATGAAAATATAATTGTTACAACGGGTTCTATGAATCTGTGTATTTACTTGTACCCTTAGAGCTAACATTTTTATCAATCTTGGGACTAAAATCCAGAATTCATCAAGGCACAGATAATTTTTCGTGAAGTGAACTGTAAGAAAATAAACGCACGATTAGTAAACAGATAATCCGAACACTGCTAATCACCGTAGCCAAATCTAACTCGAAAAAAATAAAATAATGCAGCTAAAATAAGGTATTTTTCTGATTCCGAGATTCCGATATTGGATCACTCAGTAACGGAATCGAAATATCGGTAATATCGTTCCAAGATTCCGATATTCAATGCCCTACTTCGTAGCCTATGGCTCATAGTTCGAGGTCTACTTACTCGTAAATTTCCTAATTTAAGCGAAAAATCTTTTATGTCTACGCAGTATTCAATCTGTTCGATCGAAGCATGCAGTTCATTTTACCGAGAATCCCCAAACATAGAAACACATTGTCTACCTCTTTTTAACATTTTAGTTAAAAAGAGTTAGCGTCATTTTTAACTTTAATTTTTCAACTGTCTTTTGGAAACCACGTTAATTTCAGTCAATGAAAGGTTCGAACAGTGAGTACTCGGGATCTTGGCCTTTTTTGTACAATATTAAACAGGTGCCGGAAAAACCCAACCTTGTTAAACTCTCTGGTGATCTCCAATTAAATTGTTCTAAAAATCAGACTTAGATGGTTGTATGTTGTGTGATGAACTCGTAAGTCTGATATCCATTTTGCCTGATTAATGTGGTTACTCCTGTTTTTTTTTTTTTTTTTTTATTTGTGATGGGTTTGCTCTTGACTCTAGTCTAGGTCAGAGGTGACAGAGACAAAGTCGACGATGGAGTGAGCTTACCCAGAAGAAGCCTTTTCATTCTAACTTTGAACTTTGTTTGTTTTCTATTAAACGGTTATTTTACATATTAAATTATTATTTCTTTTAATAAATGGTCATTTCATTATAGGATCCTTTCCCTTTTTTAGTATTGGTTTGAATTGCAGTCAGGGGGCGCCGTAGAAATCTCGCCCAGGGCTCTGGTAGTGTTAAAACCGGCACTGGTTATATTTGAGGAAGAAATTACAGACCTATTAGAAAGGAATCAAGTAAGAAATACAAGCCGTTTGAAGACCCTTAATCCTTATCTAGATGCTAAAAAGATACTCAGGGTGGGCGGCAGATTACAAAACGCTTTTTATTTGGAACACGACCGTCTACATCCTATCGTCTTAGACCACAAAAATCCACTCACCTCCTTACTCATTGCTGATGCTCACAAACAGACGCTACACGGAGGTGTGCAACTGATGCTAAATTACCTGAGGTCAAGATACTGGATTCTGAAAGTTAAGGGTTTGGTAAAGACATTCATTCATAAATGTTTTGTTTGCGCAAAGTTAAATACCAGAGCTCGAACGCAATTGATGGGCGAGTTACCGAAAGTGCGAGTAACCCCTGCACGACCATTCCTTCACAGTGGCGTTGATTTTGCTGGCCCTTATGATGTTCTTATGTCCAAAGGCAGAGGTGCAAAAACCAACAAATCCTACATCGCCATCTTCATATGCATGTCGACAAAGGCAATTCATTTAGAGCTTGTGGGAGATTTGACGTCGGAAGCCTTTATCGCAGCTTTTCGGCGCTTTGTATCACGACGTGGAAGATGTAGTGATTTATGGAGTGACCAGGGACGGAATTTCGTTGGAGCGAATAAGTTACTTGCAGAGGCGTTTAAGGAAGCAAACTTTGAATTTGGCGATCATATGTCCAACCTCCTGGCAGCAGACGGCACTCAGTGGCATTTCATACCGGCTTATAGCCCAAATTTTGGAGGCCTCTGGGAAGCCGGAGTAAAATCAATGAAGTTCCACCTCAAACGCATCATGAATACGAATTTGACATACGAAGAGATGACCACCGTATTATGTCAAGTTGAAGCATGTCTTAATTCCCGTCCTCTTTGCCCTGTTATTGAGTCCGATTTGAACAATTTGGATGTACTTACACCTGGCCACTTCCTCATTGGAGAGTCTCCAATAACTATACCCACACCTAGCTTGAAAGATAGTTCCCAATCAAGCTTATCGCGGTGGCAACACTGTCAAAGGGTATTGTCAAATTTTTGGCATCGCTGGCAGTGCGAGTATCTCTCCAGACTCCAACAAAGACCAAAGTGGCAAAAAAGGCAAGAAGAGTTTGACATAGGCCAGATTGTCTTGGTCAAAACGGAAGGATTGCCACCTGGCAAATGGCCTTTAGGACGGATTGTGAATAAACACACAGGATCTGATGGAATCACTAGAGTTTATAGTGTAAAGAGTGGTACAAACATTGTAAAAAGATCAATATCTAAACTCTGTTTTCTACCCATAAGTAATAGTAGCGACAGCAGTTCAATATTGCAATAATTGTGTTTATTTATTTTAAATTTCATTTTTTTTAAGTCTGTCTAATGAATGCCTAGTTAAATAATTGTAATTGTTTGAAAGACTCTCAATTTGTTTTGTAATATAAACTTATGTTGTAGTCTTCCTGGAACGTCATATTATTTCTCTGATAGTTATTCATGAATCATTAACTAATATTAGATGAGACTATAATGTCTAAGTGCATGCTTTTTTTTTGTTAATTTATTTAATTGTACTTAAAATCTCAAAATTGAATTGTAAAAGGAATTAAAAATCCCTTTTGGTGGGCGGTATGTTCGGTCATATACCTATAATTGTCTGTCTTGCTCATTAGAGTAGTTCGGAATAAATCCTCATTCAGTAAAGACGTGTGTTTGTTTTTTACGAAGTCCTACATTCAATATTGAACCTTAATCACTTTAACAGCTTATATCTGCAGAATAGGTAGATAAGCAAATACGGGGTTGAGGAGGAATGGTTGAATATATAGATAATTAGAAATATCTATATATACAAACTCAAATATCCACTTTAACATTGTGTAGGTAGGTATGCTAAGTGACCATTTGTATTAAAACGGCCCTTGAAAAGGGTTGTAATGAAAGGAGAATGACCAAAAGTGGTACCAAAAAGTCTCACGCATCAAGACCAAATTTTTTTAGTAATTGGTTTCATATTTTTTTACGACATTACGCATCGGGAATTTGATTTTTGAACAGGGAATTTAATTTTGAGTATAAAAGTATGGTTATTGTTTTACTCCATATTGGAGAATGACCAAAAGTGGTACCAAAAAGTCTCACGCGTCAAGACCAAAATTTTTTAGTAATTAGTTTCATGTTTTTTTACGACATTACGCATCGGGAATTTGATTTTTGAACAGGGAATTTAATTTTGAGTATAAAAGTATGGTTATTGTTTTACTCCATATTGGAGAATGACCAAAAGTGGTACCAAAAAGTCTCACGCGTCAAGACCAAAATTTTTTAGTAATTAGTTTCATGTTTTTTTACGACATTACGCATCGGGAATTTGATTTTTGAACAGGGAATTTAATTTTGAGTATAAAAGTATGGTTATTGTTTTACTCCATATTGGAGAATGACCAAAAGTGGTACCAAAAACTCTCACGCGTCAAGACCAAAATTTTTTAGTAATTAGTTTCATGTTTTTTTACGACATTACGCATCGGGGATTTGATTTTTGAATAGGGAATTTAATTTTGAGTACCTATAAAAGTATGGTTATTGTTTTCACATCACATCACATCATCAGCCTATTAATGTTCCCACTGCTGGGACACAGGCCTCCTCTCTGTGAGAGGGAATGGGCCGTTATCCACCACGCAGGCCCAGTGCGGGTTGGTGGATGTCACATGTCTTCGAATTATTGGTTCTAGGACATGCCGGTTTCCTCACGATGTTTTCCTTCACCGTTTTGAGAGCAGTGGTGATGAAATAATTTACACAAAGTAAAGCGCCTGCTTGGGCTCGAACCCACGACCTACAACTTGTAAGTCGCGGCCGATACCACTGGGCCACCATACCACTGGGCCACCATTGTTTTACCATTGTTTTACTCCATATAAATTTCGTTCTGTTTTAGATGATATTGTTATAATTAGGTAACATAACCTTGATTATTGAAAGTGTCATGATCACTATAAAAAAATATAATTAGTCGATTCTATATTAATTAAAAAAACAAACTAGTATTGAGTAGAACCTTTACTTAAAAGATTATCATTATTTTATGTAAGATTAATCAGCCGTTCACACAGATAATATAACCACTACGTTTGCCGTTCACAGCGGGTCGTAAAGATGTAGAATGCAATATATAGAATCGATATTTGATGAAAAGACTAACCAGTAATTGTTTCTTTTACTTTATACATGGACACATGTATAAAGTTTCTATATAAATTACGTCGTTGGTAGCGTCGAACAAAATAGAACTAGTTTATAAGTAGGTTATTTTAGATTTTATAAAATAATTCTGAAACCCGGGTTTTGTTTTCAAAAATAATTTATGTAGGAGTTAACATGATCAGTGTAGTCTATAAAAAACAAAGATTGATTTTGATGCATCTTGGTACGGGATTCCATACATCCATGAGCACATTCTCCTTTGGATATTGTTATCATGGTTGACATAGTGACAAATTGATGATTAAATCGAATTCCGATGTCAAACATAGCGTAGGTTGTTAATCAGAATTAACAAACGACTTTCTACTCAAAGTCAGCAGCTGACTGAATGCTACTATCACGAGATGTTATCAGTGTCTCAATGTTTATGTGCACGAATTAAAAAATCTGAGATAACACAGCTACCTAACCTACCTTCAGTAGTCACGCTGTGATCTTTGTATGAAATTATTTTGTTTACTCAGATAACTTTATTTGGTACAGTCTTATAAACGTTGATCTTCAGGGTCATCCTAAAATTGTTGAAATTTTCTGGTTAGGTTAACAAAATGACGTGATAGACGACTTCATAGCTATGTCTTTAAATATATGGTGACAATTGACATAATCTGCATAAAAATCATCGGAACTTAGCCAAAGAAGCGTTGGTTTGTCATGATAATGCTAGCAATTAGAAACTTTTGTTTGATATTGGTTCTTTATGTCTTTTCCATTTTTAGGGACCCAAAGGGTAGAAACGGGACCCTATTACTAAGGCTACACTGTCCGTCTGACTGTCTGTTTGTCTGTCTGTTTATTATTATTATTATTATTATATACTTTATTGTACACCACTTAAATAATTACAGGACAAAAAACATTTATAAAGATGGTGGTGGTGATGGTGGTTTGTCTGTCACCAGGCTGTACCTCATGAACCGTGATAGCTAGACAGTTACAATTTTCACAGATCATGTATTTCTGTTGCCGCTATAACAACAAATACTAAAAACAGAATAAAATAAATATTTAAGTGGGGCTCCCATACAACAAACGTGTTTTTTTGCCGTTTTGCGATAATGGTACGGAACCCTTTGTGCGCGAGTCCGACTCGCACTTGGCCGGTTTTTTGTTACTATTCTAGAATAGTAACTAAAATAAAATAAATAATAAATATTTCAAATCATTTGTTATTAATAGCCACAAATAAATGAACTTAATATCAAGCATCGTTTCCGCAACGACTCTATAATTTATGTAAATATAGTGTCATTTTAAAAATCGTCCGTACAAAACCTGCGCGGCCGCGAGATAACTATTGTCAAACCATCGGCCATTATATTTTGTAATATTCACGTGCTTTTGTACGACTCTTGTATCAGGGACGATTATATGCACACAATGTACTTACAAAGGTTTTACTTCGAACTGACATTTTTGAATAATTCTTCAGTAACAATAGCATTTACGACCGTTTCTAAAACTAATTAGGTGCATTGTTATTGTACTTTTTTACCTTACCAACTTAAGAACTTAATTTTGGAACAGAGTTCCTTATCGCACGTTATAGTTCTGATTTGTTTGCGGGCTTACTTTTAAATATCCTTTTTTATTAATATCAATAATCATACTAATACTATAAAGGCGAAAGTCTGTGAGTGTGTATGTTTGTTACTTCTTCACGCTCAAACGGCTGGACGGATCTCGATGAAATTTGGCATAGAGATAGATTATAGTCTGGAATAGCACATAGGATACCAAGAATGTATGTTCCCTCGAGATAATTTTCGAGATTCACGCGGGCGAAGCCCCTGGCTGGCTAGTCATTGCGAGATACAGCGATCACAGCGTGCTGCATGCACATAGTTCACGCGAAGATCCGCACAAAAGGGAGACGCCGAGGAGAGAGCTGGAGGCGCACGAAGAAAACCGAAGACGTACGAGCGCGCGCTGACTAGCCACATACAGTACCTACGCTAGCAGCCGCTAGTGTGTTATTTCAGTTTCGTCATATTTTACGAAACAGAAAGAATGTAAATTTAATTAATTGAACTCCTTTCCAACCGGGTATCCATAAAACACCTCTCTCTTTTTAATTATGTACTAAATATACTATGTACCTAACTAAATTGTACTTAAATATTATGAACTTTTCTCGCAGTTGCATATTATTACGCTATTCGCGTTAGCAAGCTTGCCAGTTTGTGGGGAATCCACAAAATTGTGAGGATTTTTTGTTCTACTGCGTAATTATTATTTTGTTAGATGACGCAGTCGAACGTACAGGTAAAATGTGGGGAATTCAGGCATTAGCATTTAATATAGGTAATTTAAAAAGCAATGAAAAATGTAAAAAAAAAGTTTACTATAGAGACCTACTATAGAGAATTGCAGAAATATCTCGTCAGCCTCGAAAGCCTTCCTCAAAAAAAGTTCATTAAAAAAATAAAAAAACCCGACTGCTTAAAAAGCGAACTAAAAAGACGTAAACAAGAAGATAATCATGCAGTGCAGTCGGAGGATACATATTCGCGAGCTGGCTGACCAAAACCAGATGTATCCTCCGACTGCACATTTTTTATTTAAAACTTTTTAGTTATTTTTTTTAGAATGAACCTAACATGTAAATAGATAGGTGTCATATATTTTTGAAATCACCTATCACCTCTTAAAACCCTTTATTTTGATACCCCAAACGATGCGTTTGGAAGAAAAAAATATCCTCCACAATATTGCGTCCAAAATCCGCCATTTTTTTCTTTTCCAATTTTGACACTCGCAGGGTTAAGACGAATCGATTGACGTAAGAATCATCAAAATCGGCCCCACATAGGAACAAACATACATACATAGACTGATAAACACATTACCCTCCTTCGGCAGTCGGGTAAAAAAACAGTTGCACAGTTAGTCGTAGCTCGTAGGTACCTGTCGCGTAGCAAGTGCTACGCATAAAAAGTTCGTAGCACGGCACTTGCGATTTCCTTAGGCCAAGATCTTATAATAAAATATTTGTCCGTTTGTATAAATATGTGCCTTATTTTTAAGACAGGAATCTCACACTAGTCTGGCCAAGGAGGGGTGTAGTGACTGGGTTGTGGAGGACTGGGAAGTAAATGGTCCATTGAAAAATACTGGTACTCAGCTCCATCCAGTTAGACTGCAAGCCGAACCCAACATAGTTCTGAAACAGGCAGATTAATTTTGTTCATGATCAGCCTTATAATGTTCCCACTGCTGGGACACAGGCATCCTCTCTGTGAGAGAGGTAATGGGCCTTAATCCACGAAGGCCCAATGCGGGTTGGTGGATGTCATATGACTTAGAATTTTCGGTTCTAGGACATGCTGGTTTCCTCACGATGTTTTCCTTCACCGTTTTAAGAGCAGAGGTCATGAAATAATTTACACAAAGTAAAGCGCCTGCCTGGGTTCGAACTCACGACCAACGACACGTATGTCAGGGCCGTTACCACTGGGCCACCAATGCTCTCAATTTTGTAAGTACCTAATATTTGCACGTCTCTGCAATTGGCAGAATGTGATAAGAGAACCGCTCTAATTAGGATAATAAAAAAATATCTCTATTGCTAATTCCAATATATAAATACTACCGCATTTCTCTGGAAGGTATTGATGAGTTTAGTCGTAATAAAAATTGTTTCAGCTCATAACCCTAAGGTTGTAATAAACAGTCTTCTAAAGTAGAGTTAGACAAATACTCAATTTCAAAAACAGAAACCCTCAAACGGCGCAAATATAACAACCTTATTGGAAGTTATATGTTAAGAGCCGTTTGGGGTTGAAACATTAAGGCCCATGGGGTCCGAGTACGCATCGAGTGTTTCGAGAAATTAGCACAAAGCTCGTCGACTCTTTACGTGACCAGAGGGCTGGCCTTTTCTTCGGCCAGAGAATCAGCATTGCCATACAACGTGGCAATGCTGCCAGCGTTCTGGGCACGTTTTTCATTGATATCGATGTGGACGAATTTTTTGATGCACAATGAGCTTTTTTGCCGTCTCCCTTTTGTATTTGTATAAAGGTTTGTTTTTTTATAAGAATATTCAATTGTATATATGTTAATAAATTAATCTAGTATCTGGCAATAAACATTTCAGAAAGAAATCGGGAAATATTCTGACAAATAAATTAATTTATTGCTTCATTCAGGTCTGAATAGTATACTCTTGTAGGTACTTAGGTACTTTTCACCATCAATCACGATGGACGTGATCTTGTAAGCAGTAATGTTCTAAGATGGCGGAAGTTGTCGTAACCTTTGGGTTGCCGCCAAAAATATCCCTTGAAATGTTACGTCATAGTCACCGCACGAAAACTGTTTGTTTATGGTTTACGTACATTAGCTGGAGACATTAAGACTTACCAAATGTGATTAATACGTGTAGTGTGTTGGTAAATTTTACAGTTATCGTGGTAGACTGAAGGCGAGAAAGGAAAGGTAGAAAAGTTCTTCTATGAAGTTAATTATTCTGATTGATAAACTGTTACTCTGATTGACATCATTATTGTGATCGTCTCATTGACTTATTTTATTTTTTATTGCTGTGACCACGCTGACATTTTTTAATTTAAATATTATAATTGTATTAATATAGTATTGTATGTAATTCCAATGATCTGCCTCTTAATTTTGATTTTTTATTTGGAATTGTAGCATTTGCATGCCCATGTGACGGTAAAATATGGATAACTTTATAATAAAATCACCTATGTATTATACCAATGTTTGCAAAGAAAAAAATCTTTTCCAGCTTTTAAAACTAGCGATCACTACAACCTGTATAAAACCAGCTTCCAAAGTTATATCTACAAGCATCTTTAACAGACACTCGTTACATCATCATAATCCATCTCACCCCATCAGGGGGGTGACCATAAGCTCTTAGAGCGGTATCAATTTGAGATCGCATAAGGGACAGATGTATATGACTTGTATACATCTGTCACTTACTCGATCTCAAATTGATACCGCATAAGCTCTTAGAGCGGTATCAATTTGAGATCGAATAAGGGACAGATGTATATGACTTGTATACATCTGTCACTTACTCGATCTCAAATTGATACCGCTCTAAGAGCTTATGGTCACCCCCAGCCGTGATCGAGTTCAAGTGTAAGTGTAAAAAAACTTTGCATGTAAGATTGTGTGATTTTAGTACTGTAAGTTTTAAATAAAACGAAAATTATAATTTTGTATAAGCTTTTGAAATCTGTTCAGAACCTAAGGCCTGGAAAAGCTGAAGAGCTCCTCATAATTTAGGCGATAGTTTACTTAACCTTAACTATCATCCTATGAATGAAAAGACAATGTTTTGTAATGTTTAAGTTCATACAACACAATAGATGCTACATAATAATTACTATGTATGTACCACGGTACATACATCTATTGTGACAACGTGGTAGATACATGTATCCAGGGCCGTCTTAACCCATGCGGGGGCCCCTGGGCACACAGAGTTTGGAAGAAGGGCCCCTTAGTCAAATTATTATTCTTCGTGCTTTCAGCATTATCACATTAATTTGCATGTCTGCTTGTTTTATTCTACGATAAACGATTTTGCGCGAGACCTCAGTGGTCGAAGTAGGTATATTATGTTGTCAAGATAATCCTATCAAACAAGACGACTTGTAATAATATTATTATGAAATTCATAGAAAACTCGTACCTAAATTGTATCTAACTAAATTAAGCGGACTATTTGTCACATCCATCGCAGCTTATTTTTTTTTGTATTTTGTTTCTTTTCCACTTAGTTTTATTTTAATCTAATAACATTTGGGGGCCCCCCAATGAACCGGGGCCCAGGGCACGTGCCCCTTGTGCCGCTATGGTAAAGACAGAACTGCATGTATCTACGAGAACACATTAAGAGCAGGCCCCTACATTATCTAAATGTTTAACTTGGTTTCTAAGAATGCTGACTATAAAGACTAATGTTTAATATTGTCATCTAATTGGACAAACAATGACTATATGGTCATACTACGTAGGTTCAAACTAAGTACGTAAAAGCGAGGTGTAAAAACCGATCCCTTTTGGCAAATACCAACTGTTTATATTCTCACTGCAAAGGTCAGCAACGACATAAGTTGACATCAATTATTTGGTTTTGGAATTATCGAACATCCAAAATTGTCTTTACCTAAGTAGATATTGGTCTTTTGAGACATGTAAGTAGTCCTTTTATTATTGTTTACATATTCTAAATACATCAAGGGCATGACGTAGGCAATAAGACATGCGGGTATATAGATACAGTCTATGCTTAAATTGTCAGTAAGAATAACATCATAATTTTTTGATAAAAGGCGTCCATCGTTATCTACCATATAATGCTTATCGTCATTAAATAACATAAGAGGGGTCTCGCACTAACAGATCTTCTTCATAGAGTAGGATGTAGGGAATCGGGCGGCGCGGCGGTCCCGTGGCAAAAAAAAAACCTTAAAATACCGCCCATGTGCGATTTGGATTCGCGCACGAAGGGTTCCGTACCATTATCGCAAAAAAACGGCAAAAAAAACACATTTGTTGTATGGGAGCCCCACTTAAATATTATTTTTATTCTGTTTTTAGTATTTGTTGTTATAGCGGCAACAGAAATACATCATCTGTGAAAATTTCAACTGCCTAGCTATCACGGTTCACGAGAGCCTGGTGACAGACGGACAGACAGACAGACAGACAGACGGATCGCGGAGTCTTAGTAATAGGGTCCCGTTTTACCCTTTGGGTATGGAACCCTAAAAACGTCACTGACTTTTATTTTATATAAACCACAGTCGCCATGATTATAAAAACACAATGTATAGATGACTATCATGAAATTGGCTGAGATCATTTTATAATGAGCGACTAGTCATAATAGGTTTTTTTTTCGCAAAATTAAAGACCTTGGAACTGACCTGTTTTAACAAATTAATTATTGCAAATAGAACTTGGTTTCTGAAAGACAAAATGAATATGAAAAAATACTGAAAAGCGCTTATCTTGAAAATACATATTTGAAAATCTGTATGATTGTCAAGCAATGACGCCTTAACGTCTAAACGGATTTGGATAAAACTTTAACACACGAGTACACTATGGCCTGGATTAGGATATTGGGTAATTGTTATTCCGGGAGACTTTCCCTTACAATACCACACGGTCGAGACTGCTGGCAGAAACTAGAGAACTATTAATTTTGGTATCTTGAAATTTTTTAAATTTCACACACACACACATGCACTTGTTAGATTTAAGGAGGAACCCCATATAAAATGATCGATATTTACGAAGATAGCAAGCTTGGAATGTCAAGATGGTTGCTGGTTATTTACTGTGTATGTGATGTATAAGGGTAAGGTTTTATGAATAAAAGCACAGAAAGACAAGACTAGGTATTTATTTCAATTAGGCTTGTCAATTAATTCATATTGAGGCTCAGAAAGCTTACCGCCCGTTCGCTAAACTAGTTCTCGTGGAGAAGAAGGGCCAGAAACTCCACGGAAGCAACTATGGTTGTAAAAGTATTTATCTTTTATATATTTTACAACCATATAAATATCGTTTATTACAATAAAGGTCTAATTCTATTATGGCCATTATATGATGAATCTTGTAATATTCCACAATGTTACATAATCAAAACAACAAGGATAAGGCAAAGAACATGACTAGCCCTTAAATCAATTTAACATCATTATAAATAAAGGCCACAACATGAAATAGAGTTTCAACACCACCATTAGCAATAATCAAGTTATAATATCAAATAACTTACGTGAAGCTTGTGTAGTCCATATTTCACAAAATATAACAATTCAGGAAATAATATCACTATCATAATATAACAACTGGTCTGTACTGGCTTGTAGTTCACGATAAAGTGTGTCAATCTTACGAATTACACACTATTTATAGTAACGAGTCGAACTGTCAAATGTCCCCACCATTTTCTACATTTCTATAAACAATCTCACAATTAGGTCAATAATCAATTCTTGAGCAATGAAACCTTTTTAAAACTTATCAAGACAATTAAGGAATTGATTATCGCCTATTTAGTCATTCTTAATCAATATTCGAAAGAATATTGATACTAACTGACGGTCTTGTACTAATTGTCTCAAAGGAGTTATAGTATTAAAATGGCAATATAAAATCCAGGATACATCACAATGATCATTATAAATTACGTAATATTTTATTGGAATATCATCACTATTGTTTATTTGTAAGTTTAGAGTTATTTCCTGTACACACAACAATATTTACTCAGGTGGGTACTCTAACAATTGTAGGTATTTGACAACACAATAATAATTTAGGTAGGTACTTAGACATTTGTCGGTAGATGCTTAATAAATGTGACAGTTTGTATTTTGTAGCAAAACATTGTGCTTAAAAAGTGAAAGTTCATGATTAAATGACGTCACACGTACTTCCAATACTAACACGGCCATACTGACATGTACTTCGTTCTCGAAGTACACTTTTGATAACTAATCTTCATAAATTAATTTAGATTTAACTTGGTCATCTTGCTTGAAGTTAATTTCTGGCAATCAATTATTTTAAAGAAACAAATATACTAACAAATGTACCATTGAATATTTAAATTTAAATAAAAACTTATATTCAAATACAAAGGGGGGGAAGGAAAATTACTTTTGGCACAGCCATCTTATTTTTTAAGGCACAGCCATTTCACTTTTTTAGGCACAGCCATTGGCACAGCCTTTTCTCTTTGTTTTATAGGCACAGTCATTGGCACAGCCTTTTCTTTTTGTTTTTAGGCACAGCCATTGGCACAGCCTTTTCTCTTTGTTTTTAGGCACAGCCATTGGCACAGCCTTTTCTATTTGTTTTTTTAGGCACAGACACAGGCACACAGCCACAGGCAAAGCCATTTCTTTTTTTTTATTCACAGCCACAGGCACACAGCCACAGGCACAGCCATCTGTTTTTTTAGGCACAGCCACAAGCACACAGCCACAGGCACAGCCATCTGTTTTTTTTTAGGCACAGGCACAGGCACACAGCCACAGGCACAGCCATCTGTTTTTTCAGGCACAGCCACAGGCACACTGCCACAGGCACAGCCATCTGTTTTTTAGGCACAGCCACAGGCACACAGCCACAGGCACAGCCATCTGTTTATTAGGCACAGCCACAGGCACACAGCCACAGGCACAGCCATCTGTTTTTAGGCACAGCCACAGGCACACTGCCACAGGCACAGCCACAACCACTGGCAAACAGCCAGAGCCACAGGCAAACAGCCACAGGCTTCTTTTTTTGTGGTTTCTCTCATTATTTATACAAACTTAAACAATACATCATTACTTTAATATTATCGCTCGGCCAATCTGACAAAACTTTTGCAATTTTTACTGAACGTAGATATTTTCTTCTGTCTAAAATCAGATCAATAAAGGCTATATATTTAAATTCTTTCATGGTCTTAAAAAGTACCAACTATTAATTTTGAAATTTATCTAGAATATCAAGCATTGTAATGACCAAACTTTTAACGACCCTTTTTTTTAATTACTTTTTACCAGAAATAAAACCAAAACAATCTCAACAGGTACCACTAACGATAAAATTCTAGTGCACTATGCTGATGGCACGGCCTGGCATTATTATAACTCTTCTGTGTTTCTCTTGTCATGTCATTTTTCAAACAACTGCTTGGAAAGTTACACCCACATGGTTTTTATTGATCAAAAATATACTTTTCATTCATTTGTTTTATTCTATAATGTTTTTTTATATATATTCATGACTCAATTATCAGAAGTTATTTATTATGTAGCTGTCCCGATAGAACCGAACTATGTCAGCTGTGTGCTCACAGACAAACACATTCTTAGACATTCACACAGTAGTGTTCTTGTCCGTTAATCTTTATGTTCCTAACAAAATAATTTAGCCAGCTGTGCTAATTTTTTAGCACTTTTGCTTAGTTTGCAATAAATTATTGTAATTCTACCTCTGTATACCTTTAGATCACGATTGGTTTATATCAAAATCTGAATCTCTAATAGCCCTAAAACCAATCACTTAAATGTATTATCAGATCGTGAATTGGATTGTTTATTCTAATATTTCTGAAGATTAGAATATTTATTTTATTAATTAATACAGAACTTTCATGAAAATAATTGCTCAAGAGCTTTTGCTATAAATACGATTCCTTTTTAGTTTTACTCAAAAATAGCCAAGAGAAAAACAGAGCAGAGTTTTTTTTGTTAATGTGAGAGTATTGGTAAAAACTACTATTCTGCCTCAATTAACTAATAACGATTCTTTGCAAATCCTTTGTACCTCTCAGGTATGTATGTGGTCACTCAATTGTTAAATCACCAAGTTGGGTACATTTTCGCAAAAACACCCTCTGGCAAAAATTGCCATAAAATTCTAGACAAGTTTCTAATAAATAAACTGAAAACCTTAGGAGTTTATCTTTATAACACCAACTATATTCAACAGTGAAACAAATAAAAACAAAGCCTCCGAAGGCCTTACCACTTTTATCCGTTTCGTGCTGCAGCTGTCAGCTAGATGTCCAAAGTCAGAATCTGATGCTCAGACCTTAGTTTGCAGATCAATGTCGTACAGCTTCTAGATCCGCAAGCTAGGCAACTCGCAGTGCCGTTGGCTGGGGCGGCATCGCGAGGACATCGTCTTGGTGCAGTAGAGTCGACAGACGTCGACACGTTGTTTATGAAAATGACAAAATGAAATTCATTAGAAATCTTGTGTAAGCTAGAGCTGGATCCCACTTCTGATGTTAGATTTAAGGAGGAACCCCATATAAAATGATCGATATTTACGAAGATAGCAAGCTTGGAATGTCAAGATGGTTGCTGGTTATTTACTGTGTATGTGATGTATAAGGGTAAGGTTTTATGAATAAAAGCACAGAAAGACAAGACTAGGTATTTATTTCAATTAGGCTTGTCAATTAATTCATATTGAGGCTCAGAAAGCTTACCGCCCGTTCGCTAAACTAGTTCTCGTGGAGAAGAAGGGCCAGAAACTCCACGGAAGCAACTATGGTTGTAAAAGTATTTATCTTTTATATATTTTACAACCATATAAATATCGTTTATTACAATAAAGGTCTAATTCTATTATGGCCATTATATGATGAATCTTGTAATATTCCACAATGTTACATAATCAAAACAACAAGGATAAGGCAAAGAACATGACTAGCCCTTAAATCAATTTAACATCATTATAAATAAAGGCCACAACATGAAATAGAGTTTCAACACCACCATTAGCAATAATCAAGTTATAATATCAAATAACTTACGTGAAGCTTGTGTAGTCCATATTTCACAAAATATAACAATTCAGGAAATAATATCACTATCATAATATAACAACTGGTCTGTACTGGCTTGTAGTTCACGATAAAGTGTGTCAATCTTACGAATTACACACTATTTATAGTAACGAGTCGAACTGTCAAATGTCCCCACCATTTTCTACATTTCTATAAACAATCTCACAATTAGGTCAATAATCAATTCTTGAGCAATGAAACCTTTTTAAAACTTATCAAGACAATTAAGGAATTGATTATCGCCTATTTAGTCATTCTTAATCAATATTCGAAAGAATATTGATACTAACTGACGGTCTTGTACTAATTGTCTCAAAGGAGTTATAGTATTAAAATGGCAATATAAAATCCAGGATACATCACAATGATCATTATAAATTACGTAATATTTTATTGGAATATCATCACTATTGTTTATTTGTAAGTTTAGAGTTATTTCCTGTACACACAACAATATTTACTCAGGTGGGTACTCTAACAATTGTAGGTATTTGACAACACAATAATAATTTAGGTAGGTACTTAGACATTTGTCGGTAGATGCTTAATAAATGTGACAGTTTGTATTTTGTAGCAAAACATTGTGCTTAAAAAGTGAAAGTTCATGATTAAATGACGTCACACGTACTTCCAATACTAACACACTCACAAGCGCTCACAGCTTACCCCCTTATTCACCTCTTTTAAATCCCCGACGACGGAAAAAAAGAGATGTTATAAGTTTGAGGTGTGTTGCTGTTTATCTGTGTATCTGTGAGTCTGTCTGTGGCATCATAGCGCCTAAAAAGATGAACCGATTTTGATTTTTTTTTGTTTGAAAGGTGAATTTGTCGAGAGTGTTCTTAGCTATGTTTGAATAAAATCGGTTAAGCCGTTCAAAAGTTATTCGCATTTTACTCTTTGAATCTGGCTTTTTTTGCAAGATATCGTGTCATTATTAGGTGTTTCGAATGATTATCGATTGAATCGTGTCTGCTACTAGGTATATATGTAGTTTAAAAAGCATGAAATAAATAACTTGTTTTATCTTGTTATTTTTCTTGTTTATTTAATTTTCCGTGTATAATCTGCTGATTTAGCATTGGTACTGTTTACTTGATAAGTGTTAGATAAAAGTTCAAGCGACAGTAGAACACTGACTCCTAAGACACAGGGTAGGTATCCTAGTTTAGGAGTTTAATAAATTAGTACGCCTATTAAGAAAAAAGAAATAAGGTATTTGTTCAGTAAAGAAATTTGATTTGATTTGACGTATCTCTAATTCTCTACATACTTAACTAGATCCCATTAAGGCGCCTCCCCGAGCAAAACGCCGCGCTGGTCGTTTTTGTACAGATTGTAAGAGCTATCTACTCTTTATTTAAAAAGAAATAACAATTAATAAAAATTAATTAAATTTCTACTTAATGTTGATTCTAAAATTGTAGTACACTTTTTTATGTTTCACTTATCTCCTTCCAACAAAACCATAAATGTGAAATAATTATTGATAGTATGCATCTCCTCGTAAAGCTTTCATTAATAATTTTTATACTAACACTAATGGATGGACAATTTGATAACGAACATGTTGTCAGTTTGATTTTTTTCAAAAGACCAATATTCGATTTTATAAAGATTTTATTCTAAAATCTGGGCGTATTCACTACCGTAATTCATGCGCCACTAGTGCCGCTAGGCCCATAGGAATGCTCATATCTCATGCTGATTTGGTTAGGGTACGGCCTTAAGAGACACGTGGCAATAAGGCATTACAGTCATCTTAAACCGGTTGAATGAGACTTGAACTCAGGGACTTGAACTTGATTGTAAAGTGGCCTTAATCCATCGATCGCATTAAGTTCACGAACAACAAAACGTAATTAATTTTCTTCTAATTCACACACGTATTCAAGTAATAAATGAAATTATAGTAGATAGTATTTCGGATTGCAAAATGTCATTAATTATGAGTAGATTCTTGAGAAACTTTTTGAATGTACCAATCTTTTATAGCCTAAAGACTCTTAATTAATTCTTCAACACTAAACAAAAGTAAACTTTACAAAATTAAAATTAAACTAACTACTTACACTATATACAAAAGAAAGGTACACTTAGGCGTCGAAGTACTCATCCACAAAAGAAGAGAAAGAGAGAGAAAAAAAAGAAAGCCTAAAGACTAATATAGATATCTTCGCTTTTGATATAGGTACCACTAGAGTGTAATAGATACTGAAACCAGCTTAGTTGTCGTTGCCCCACATGCTACTAAAATTGCTAGTTTATAACGAATACAATCATTATTAATCTGCATTACTCGTGCTAACTGGACAGAAGTACCAAACAACATTATGAGATGATAAATCCAGCAGCTGATAGTCTCTATTACGAGTACTTGCACAACGGGCGGTTTCTACGACTTCCTTTCTTAAAAACCAATCATCGCCCGTTTTCTGCGATTAATATCCATACGAGACAACTTATTTATTTTATTTATTACGTACTTTATTGTACACCACAAAAACATACAGGACAAACATTTACAAAAACCAGTGTACAATGGGGCAGTCTTATCGCACTAGGCAATCTCGTACAAACAACTAATAGTCATCAGATCAGATTATACCTATTTAGATATCAGTTGAAGTCGCTCCATGTAAATACTGGGTTTGAGCTGCATTTGGACAGACTGGACACTGGAAGCCGGCCCCAAGAACCCAACACAGTTGACAAGAGATACAAATAAAGTTGACTTAACAAAAACGAGACTAATTACTAGAGACTATTGTTCATAATGATCCTTCGGTTCCCTCTCACATATTGCGATCAAGGCAGGTTAAGTGTTCATCACGTGATGTCCGCGCGGTTAACTCGCCTCTCGGCCTTCGTGATAGGCATACTGGCAAAGCGGCATGGCTACTGTGTGTGTTTCCCCCAGAACCGGCCGGAACCGGCCGAAACTGGCGCGAAAGCCTTCGGCCGAACTCGTCAGGGTTTTATGTAAAAACAATGTATAGCGGAATTGTGAATGAAGTCAGAGCTTGCTGCCAAGGGTTTTGACTTATTCAACATTGCCTGTGTTTTGGGCGAAATTATTTTAAAATTGTAAATGGTAAGGTGTAAGTTTTGAGGGTGAATGTCGAAGTTTGAAGAGTAAAATAGAAACGACGATAGATTGTGTGAAGGATGATATGGTTAAAAACGGGAGACTACTGAGATGACGAATAATGATAAAGTAATGATACTAATCCGACAAAATCTGAATTTGAGCTAATCAATAACATAAAAGAAGAAGATAAAGAAGAATGGAAAATGGAGACGCGTTTGGTTGACAGTGACATCTTATAACTTGGGATACGAGCAAGTTAATTGAGGACTGTGAAGTGTTTAGAAATGTATTAATAATTTGCAAACATCACGTGTACAGGAGGATTTTTTTTAACTTGTAAACTTGTTTTAGTCAGTTATTGAATATGACAAAAAGTGATGACATCACTGACACTGTATGACCGGTTGATATCTTAATTGACGATGATCAAGATACCTAAAGTGATTAATGAGTGGTTTTTATTATGACTTTAGAAATAAACGATATTTGTCAATTAAAGCACAGCGTTCATCAGCTGCATCTGGTTAGACTGGAAATCGACCCCAAAATAGTTAGGAAAAGCTCAAAAGTTTAGGCAGATTGATTTTGCTGTGATCCTACCATTGATCCTACAATGCAATTAATTATTATTAAATATTCAAACACAGGACGCCTATGTCCAGCTAATTGACGTCTTTCGGCTCAAATGATAATGATGATGGTGATGATTCAAACACAAAAGCGTTTTGCAAAAGTTGCAACGTGATATTCGAAGCAATTTTATAATACAAATTGAACTAAAAAATGTCGTCGGAAATAAACCTATTGTAGTACCCAAATAGATTACATTATCATGATGTAGGTAGTAAATCTTAAACAATTGACTATCAGAGATCAAACTTCATCAATACTGACTAGGTACTTTATTAGATAAGAAACTTGCGTGTCTGAATTCTTAACTAGATCTCTACACTTGTTGAAAATGCAATATATTCCACTTCGGCATTGAAATAAAGATGGTATCAATCTCAAGTGTAGTGAGCTTATATTGTAGATTGTTGTGATGGTGATAAGCGTTTAGTTATTTCAAGTTGGGAATGACATTTATTAACATGTTATTTAATCGTCACTGGAGTATTAGACGATTCTGTCCTTGGTGAAAAGCATAATTATATAGGTTTAACCTAAGTTTATTACGTAAGGGAAATTTATTGTATAACATTTTGTGACAAATTATGAAAGCACACATTAGCATACACATGGGGATAATAATTACTGAATTAAGTAATCACTTGGCGACCTTCCTGTGATGGCTCGACGCGATTCGATTTATATCACACCGATAACGAATTTTTACGAAGCGAAATTGCAAGTACGTTCACATGGACGCAATGCGAAGCATTTAACCGTTTTGAGCTTGAAATTTTCCTAGAAAAGACGATCGACAATCGCCTTTCGATGCAATTCCCCTCTTTCTTCTGTTATATTGCCAACAATTTTTTATATTCCCAAAAGCCTGGCAAACCTCCGCATCTTGTGTGTTCATACAGACCGATTAGTCTGTTACCAACTTTGTCGTAACTGTTTGGGAAGATCATCTTACGAAGGCTAACAAGAATACTTAACGAATGTGACTCCATTCCTCAGCGTCAGTTTGGTTTTAGAGTTGGTCATTCGACTGCGAAACAGGTTCACCGAGTTGCCAACAAAATAAGAGAAGCCTTCGAGAAAAAGCAGCACTGCTGTGCTGTCTTTCTCGATGTACAGCAAGCATTCGATAAGGTTTGGCACTTAGGCCTGCTTTCCAAGATGAAGAACCAACTTCCACACAACTTCTACTTGTTGTTAAAATCTTATCTGAAAGAAAGAATATTTAGAGTCAAAATCAATGACACCTACTCTGCCTTTCATGGTATAAAAGCTGGGGTACCGCAAGGATCCGTGTTGGGCCCTACTTTATATCTTATGTATACTGCAGATATACCCACAACAGAAAATATCCTGTCAGCCACATTTGCTGATGACACCGCAGCACTTTGCAACCATGTAAACCCTAGTGTGGCGTCGTTAATATTGCAGAGTCGCCTTAGCAAAGTTAACGCATGGATGGAAAAGTGGCGTATCAAGGACAGCTCCAACAAATCAGTGCATGTCACGTTTACTTTAAGAAAGGACAATTGCCCCTCAATTAAACTCGGCAATGACGTTCTTCTAGTGGTAGAAGAACGTCATTTCCGAGTTGATTTGATTTGTTGGAGCTGGCTGAATCTTGGTGTGGACCAAGATTCAGCTGTTTAGGGATGCATCTTGATAGGAAACAAACAGCTTGAAGGAGACTATCAATACACCTGACCATCATCATTAACTGACTTGGCAATGACGTTCTTCTAGTGGTAGAAGAACGTCATTTCCGAGTTGTTTTGATTTGTTGGAGCTGGCTGAATCTTGGTGTGGACCAAGATTCAGCTGTTTAGGAATGCATCTTGATAGGAAACAAACAGCTTGAAGGAGACTATCAATACACCTGACCATCATCATTAACTGAAATTTAATTGGTTTCTCTTTGTTCCAGATATCGCGCAAAGAAAATTATGTGGTTGGGTGCAACACCGAAGAAGTATTTCGTCACTATAAAGCTACGCGAGGTAGTTTCATACAAGTGTAGCTTCCGGTAGTCCACCGAACTTACATATCATGGAAGACAACAGGTGCGATGGGAATCTAATACTAAAGTAACAATAAACTGATTTATCCTTAAGTCTTTTGAAGGTATCTTCCTCCACTTCAATCGATTCAGTGCCCATTACAATGAAAAAACACCAGCCAAGTGCGTGTCAGTCTTCGCATATTAAGGGTTACGTACCAATTTATCAATGTATTGGTATTTGTTGGTAAATACGTATTAAAAAACATTATCACCAAATTTCAAATTCATCTGGTCAATGGGAAGTTAACAAAATGTGTGACAGATGACGGACAGATAGACGGACACGTACACGACAGCAATAAGGTTCCGTTTGGACCCTTCAGGTACGAAACCCTAAAAAGGTCTCGAATAATAAGCTATAACTGACAACTTTATAGAGTCAAGTGGAGGAAATTCCTTAAAATACAGGCGCATTGTGGCCGATATGTGTACGTAATTCATGACGATATACTATTTTGTGACGTTGGATGATTTCATGAATTCTCCGTAGAGATTGTCTCTTCTTTATGTAAATAAGTCACCATCGCATGTATGAATAATGTATCAAGTTAGGAATAGGTACAGGTAACATACAGATTTATAGCTAAATAAACCAACTTTGGAGGTGAGTATTTGCTGGAATACCTACCTCCTGAAACACAAAAGAAGACATACAATCTGATTATGGCTGAATAGCCGATGGTAGATACTTATATAATGTGTACAATTTTTTTTTATAAATTAACCAACCAGCACGAGAAGTGGGATTATCCCCTAACATAAACCTATATTGATTGTCATAATCTAAATTACATCATCATCACAGCGGGTTCTATCTTCTAATATCATAGGGCTCGCTACTACCGATGCTTTTTAGGGTTCCGTACCCAAATGGTAATAACGGGAAGCTATTACTAAGACTCCACTGTCAGTCTGTCTGTCACCAGGCTTTATATGTCATGAACCGTGGTAGCTATACAGTTGAAATTTTCACAAATGATGGATTTCTGTTGCCGCTATAACAACAAATACTAAAAACAGAATAAAATAAATATTTAAGTGGGGCTCCCATACAACAAACGTGTTTTTTTTTGCTATAATAGTACGGAACCCTTCGTGCGCGAATCCGACTTATACTTGGTCGGTTTTTTTTTATATCGCTGTACATGCTGAGATAGGATGCTTCTTGATGGATTTAATCACTTAATTTTATTGTTGTTTTTCCTGTGCAAGTCACAATCACAAGTATTTTCTTTCTTTAATCAACATTTTCCTGAACAGGTTCAAAGTCTCCACCGTGGAGGCCGAGTCCAAGAAGAATGGCATCCACATGGGTGCCAACATCATCACACGACCGCTGCGGAACTCAGCAGAGACGGTAGAACGAGGAGTAGCAGTAGTGGCCCCCAATGCCCAAGCAGACACATGGCTCCACGATGCTGGATGGAGGAGGAAGAGGTCCCTGGCACAGCTCACCAGGGAAGCCTTGCCTAGATTGGACAACTATAGGAATTCGAAAAGGGCATTGAAAAGGCCGAGTCTTGGAGAGCTGCATGGGGACCATCTAATTACAGAAGAGGTATGTTATGGTAGAATTTCGTCATCATAAAAATCAAAACCCTTCGAGTTAGTGAATAGTGCAAAAGTGCTAAAGTTGTCAAAAAATAAAAGGCCCGTTATATCAGCTATAAAAATACTTATTATTAATTAAACTTGATGCTTGCGAATGATACTCGTTGTTATAGTGTAGTAATTAATTAGGATTTTTAATTTCTTACGTAGAAAGTTATCGCGGCATGTAAAATGAGAAACGTCAACGGACTTCTTAGATTGTGACGACTTTACCAAATAAACACACGACAGAAGTATATTCGCCTTAGCACTTAGTGAGCATAAATGCAGACAAATAAAATAAGAACTCACTCAATAAACCATTTTAAATGAACAGAAAATCACGTGGGTTTGTAAAACCATAGAATTGTGTGAACTCACGTGTATGAATAAATTCTCACCAAAAATCCAATGTCATGTCATGCAAAACTCATCATTATTGATCTGCTATAATCAAAGTGTCGTTAGGCGCCATTAAAATTAGTATTTTGGCGTAGAGCAAGGAATTGTGTGTCTATTATTACAGTCGGAATTACCTCATGTGAGGTTATCGGGTAATTATAAAGATGGGCATCGAATTCGTTCGCAATTTTTGCGGAAATAGGATGTTACGTACTCTGTAGGTACCCATGTAAGAGACGTACCTACTGCCATCAATATGGCGCATATACTGACTGGACTTGACTTGACTGGAGGGTGTTGCTGAGAAATTCCAGATAGGAAAACCCCTATAACACCCTGCTAGACCCGGGCATCGGGAAACACAGGCGCCGGCGCGCTGTTGTGTAATTTATGTTACTGTAAAAGCCCGAAGCGCGGTAAAAAGTAGGTTTAACCAGTAAAACCTAGGATTTATCAAGTAAAACTGGTAAAAGCCCGAAATGATATATGATAAGTACTAAGTTCCGGCTTTTACCAGGAATTACACGGTAAATCTTAGGATTTATATCAGCGGCTTGTAAATGTTTGAACAACTGTAATTTCTATGACATACTATGATACGAAATGATGAGAACGGTTATTTAAGGCCTGACTAATTAGCTTCACCATATTTGGGATAATGTTTGTTAGACAATTTTTTTTCTGCAAATTTGCTTATTCGTAGCATTGTAGTGTATCATTTAATCAGCCCTTAATTGTTTACCATTTCGTATCAAAATGTGTCACAGGCATTAACATTTTGAACTTTTACCAGTCTCTAAGGTAAATCCTAAGATTTAACTTGTGATTTTTGGTAAGAGCCCGAAATTTGCGATCATCATAGATTATGTTGGATTTTTACCAGTGAGACTTGGTAAATTCTAGGTTATACCGTAGTTCGGGCTTTTATAGTAACATTTATAAATTACGTTGCCCCATTTTAATGAAAATAGTTGATTTGCGATGCCTCTGCTTAATCTGACAATAAATGCTTTTCGATTTACACAACAAGTCGACTAAATGGTATTTTAATAGAAACTGTTTGGTGTGATAACACCCACTTAAAATTCTCCGTTTGTTACCGACTTCCCAAAAAGCTATCAATTATCAATTCGACTGTATATATTTTTTTTTTACTAGGTGAACCGATTTTAATTAATCTTTTTCTATTTAAAAGCTGGTGCTTGTCATGGGATCCCATTTCTAATTTCATCAAGATCTGATGAAGAACTTCGTAGATATAAATCAGAATTCTTCAATAAATGATGGCAAATCACTCGGGACAACTGCAATCGCATGTGTGTTTATTGTTTACAACATTTCATAACATAATATCACACTGGTACGCTCTAAAGGAGTAAGCAGGTGTGTACAGTTCACCCTGGTATACTCTCATACCACCGGTTTTATATATGTTTCATGTTATTTCATATTGTTTCATGGGTTATTCTATACTGGCATCACTTTGGGCATTATATGTACCTAGCCTATAGAACTGGTCCATTATGTACCACAACTAAAAAGTGAAAAATAAAAAATAAATACAAAAAAAAAAACTACCAACTTCCAAATAAAAACACTACAAAATGAAAAATAACTTCAATTTCGGAAGTCGGTGTCAAAAAACGAAAACAGGAACACTGACTTCCAAAATTGAAGTTATTTTTCACTTTGTAGTGTTTTTAGTAGGAAGTCTGTTGTATTTTTTTGTAAAAGTTTTTTATCAGCCATTCCAAAAATCTTTCCATTTTCCTCTAAGTCCTTTGACGCAGTCGAAGTTCCTACTATAATTATTGTTGAGTATTATACATATAATAATCGTCAAATGATCGTAAAGTGTACGAATGGTGACCACTTTCCCCTAGGATAGAAATGAATAAAACGTACGTAAAAAAAAAAGTATTGTTATCGGCTGGCTGAATAGAGCTAATCAATCCATTGAGATTGGCAACTTTTGGTGCGATTAAAAAAAAACAGTGCAATGAAATTTCATACATTTTTATTGCTCTAGAGCATTAAAGACTCGCTTTGTACTGAGTTTTTAGTGTGATTGTGATGAAATTAAAGCATAGTTGGAAGAAAAATAATTTGATATACCTAAACTTTACATATTTTAAGAAAACTTTATAAATGACTGCGTTCTAAACAATTTCATTGAACAAATCATCACCGTTACACCCTTTCATCACGTACAATACAGCGATGCTGAGTTATTTTCTTCTGATTAATCGTGCAAACAAAACAAGTAGGTTTATGTGCTCATTTAATCTACACAAACTGTCGATAGTAAACAAACAATTTATGTTTCATATACAAAGATTCATAGAATCGCAATATAACAATGCAAATAAGAAAAGATGTTGACACGTGTTCAACTGTTGAGGAATTTCCATTCACTTCTTGTCTATTTTTACTCTCATTTGGAAAACTAATTAGTGGGTGAAAAAGTCTTATATTTTAGTCATTTTAATGGTAGTTTTTGAAGTAGAGATATAGCATCGATTAGTCGACATAATGTCTTGCGTTGTAAAGTGGATCGGACCGGTGCGATCCGGCGCTAGCTGCCGTGAGCGGGTCGGCGGCGGCGGCACTTCGCATTCGAGAGCTTGACGGATGTAGTCACGTATGTATATGTAAATACTTATAGGTACTGTGGTTAACATACAATCGATATATAGGTAACTGTTTAGTTTTTTAAGCTCGATAAATAAAAAAAAGGTTTAAAATGGATTTATATGCTTTGACAGGTCAAAGAGACAGTTTGTTTTAGGAGGTAACGATCATGGTCTCTCTCATTTTATTGATATAAATTTTCAAACGATTTCCGCATAAGCCAATCCTAGCTATTAAGTATTAACTACATTTGCACTACCAGGCCTGAATGAAATGATCTCAAGATGTACCTGAATTAAACCTTTTTCGTTGTACACTTCACAGCAAAGCATAGAGAAACTAGGTAATATTGTAACATCACACACACCGTGTAACTCTACCTATGTTTACAAATAAATATTCTTATTCTGATTTTAAATAATAAGGAAAAACGTAGATATTATACGTGATAATTGTTTCTGTTTTTTTTTTAATTTATACACATATTTTATTTGCCTGTAGCTTCAATAATCCATGGCACAGAAGTGTGGGCAAATGAAACACCTTTTAGAGAAAATTTTGATTTTACTTGTAAAATTTTGCCCTTCATTTTCCAAGTGACCATACAAATAAATTGTTGAATGTGCTACATAAATAAAACAAGAACTGTCGTCACAAGACACGTTGTTTCGATGCCGTCTGGGAACAATACCCAAGTGCAGTGTTATAGCAGAGATCAACAAAGCGCGGGACAGACGGTGTCCATTATGGCAGAATGGTGGAAAACGCAGTCACCTGTCACTCACTGGACTCATTATATCCATGATAATCACGTGCATCATGGACGACGGAGACAATAAACTCATGTTGTTATGTTTGGACATATTCAATCTGATTTGTTGCACCTGTATTTCGCTACATTAGCCATGACTGGAGTCATGGAAATAAACGAGTTTTTTTATGTTTTGGTTCCGCACGGTTTGTGCATTAAGCCAGTGTTACGTTTAGAATAGAAGTTCTAGTTTCTTTCGATTTTAGTCCAATGTCCTAGTTAGGCCCCAATAAAATGGCGGTAACATTATTGGAAGCTTACGGAGTTTTGTCGACAACATGAACAAAATCATGTTCTACCGCTGTGTTTTACTTGCCCACACTCGTGCACGTACACTAATATTATTAGAATAAAAAACTACCATTTTTACACTATTAATATTCAATTTAACACAATTTTAGGAAAATAAAACAGAGAGGCAACATAGACGCCATCACGTACCCGCCAAAAAAAAACGAGTATTAGAATGTTGTGTTTGGTTTCAGGACGAGAAAGTACAACAAACGAGAGAAACGAAGTCACCGACTCCTGTCGAGGTTGGAATTAAGTTAGGATGGATTCAAGTAAGTTTTAGTACATTCTGAAAGCATAATGTTGAAAGAAAAGATAAACGGGAATTAGGTCTAAATTTAATAAGATGGTCAATGTTTTTGAATAGAAATAATAAAATAAAATTTATTGCTTTGCTTTTAGGTCCTAAGGACCCACAAAATTATAGAACGACTATAATAATGCTAGCACGGATTATAATATTATAATAAATATCGTAGGGCGTGCTGATACCATGTTTGCTGAACATCTGGGGAGTGATGCTGTTCCTGCGTATATCGTGGGTGGTCTCCCAGGCAGGCATCGGGTTTTCTCTGATCATCATCGCCATATCAGCCTTCGTGTGTGTTATAACAACGCTCTCTATGAGCGCCATATGCACCAATGGAGAAGTAAAAGGAGGTTGGTTGATATCTTACTTTTCGTTTTTTAATCTGACAGGACCATCTGTCAACCGGTCGTTCAACTGTTTTAGAGCAAATCGAACCACTTTCTAAGTTTTGTTAAGATTTCGCTGCACTTAAATTTAAAAGTGATGTAGTCATCGTGTCTGCCAAACTGAGAAATGCCAGCTGTCTCATGGGGAAGATAAAATAAGTGATCAGCTGCTTCTGATGTGTCAAGTCTATGGTGATTCTATTCCACTTTAAAATGAATCCATTTTAAAGTGTTTCCTCTTAACAGACAAAAGTTAATTGATTTGCAAACAGGAGTACAACAACTGAATCTGTAATGACATGAGTCATGACTCATGACGAGCATTGACGAGAAAAAACGATTTGTGGGAATTCATTTCAGATTTCACTGTTTAGATTGGAGTTGTCAGCCCGAGCCTTAAAGTCTATCCTCGTAAATTAGCTTTTTATATTGCTGACGTTGAGTCTAACGTCCTAACTTACACAACTAACCGGTCTAGAATTATTTTCTAATGAGGTTGTTTCGATAATAAATATGGCCTCCAACTGAGAAATTAAGATTTATCCTTCTTTTGAGATTGATTTACATTAGAAGCGTCTGAGATTTTATTATGCACATAAAATTCATTAAACACAGAGTTGAGTTATTAATCTCACTACCTATGTCAGAATAAAAGATAGCTTAACATAAAATTATATCTTTACACCTAGTAAGTATGTTGTTGTTATTAGCATTATCATTGAACTGCATTTGAAAAGATCTAGAAGGTAGCATTTCCATAAAATCTTATAACAATATCTATAGATATAGATACAATAGCCAGTGGACTTTTATCTGACAATACAATTAGCGAAGCGAGAACAGAGTACGATATGAACAATGTGCCCCTGTCATCCGTTACACTTCCTCTTGCCTTTTGTGCCAACCAGGGAAAAAGCGATGCGACCTAGTAACACAGTGCTGCTAACTAAAATGACGACAGCCACACAATAGGCTACAGTAATCACTATTAAGATTATCATCTGTAACATATGATCGCGGCATACACACAATCTTATACAATGGTAGTACTCGTAAGAACATACGCTACCTGAGGATAATCGTGTGAAACCAAGAACCTGTTTTGAATCAAGTGACGCAGGCTCTGGGTCAATTGAGTCACGTGCACCCAAAACGCATGCAAAGACTTCTTTCGAAAATTGAAATATTGTACAATATAAAGGATAAAGTAAACGAATGGTGCATATAACAGGATAACTTTCTCTCACTGACGAAGACGATAACACAACGATAAGATTCTTGAGTACTCCTTTTGTGGATCTCAGTTAAGCTTTTGACAAAGTGAAGATCATATTTTTTATTTTAACTTTTCTAACACCGTTACATGATAACAAAGCATAAATTCGGAATCGAAGGTAAATAAACAACTCACATATATTTCGAATTTAAATATTTATTTAATCTTCTAGGTGGTATCTACTACATAATCTCAAGATCACTGGGTCCTGAATTCGGTGCCTCCGTGGGCATTATCTTCGCCTTCGCCAACGCTGTCGCCGCTAGTATGAACACCATCGGCTTCTGCGAGTCCTTGAACGACTTGCTGAAGAGTTATGACTTGAAAATCATCGATGGTGGCGTGAATGACGTCAGGATCGTGGGGGCTGTGGCTCTGCTTGTCATGTGCTTCATCTGCGCTGTTGGCATGGACTGGGAGAGCAAAGCACAGGTTAGTTTATGATGTTGGATTTCCTATTATACCAATGCCTTATTTTTTAGTAGATAAGTAGAATAGGCTATTTCTTCAAACTAAAACGAATTAACAGTGACAGCCACGTAATCAAACTTTTACATAAATGTCCCATTGCTATAAATCAGTCTAAAATCGGTACTCGGGTCACGAGCTTCGGTATTGGCAATTGCCACAAATAGATTTCCTGATATGATTTACATCGATTCAACAATCGTTCGAACTCGGTTTATAACACGTGCTTGAGTTTCATTTCCATCGCTCACATCAGGAGAGAACATTGTGTTTCTTATAAACTTGTTGAACTTTCGTAAAAATTAAATAAAAGCTATAATTTAAATCCATATTATTATGCCTTATGGCAAGTTCAAAAATTTACATAAACATCTAGGTAAAACCAAGATTTTTTAATTTTGAATTACCTAACCAATTTTTGTGAAGTTTTGTTAGGTTTTAACGCATGAAAATGTCAATTATTTCTGAATGAAAGCTTGTTTAAACTTAAATGACTTAGAATTACTATTTGTTTCGGAATATTTACCATGTATATTTAGATTTTGGTTGAGAGCGCGATATCTAAAATCTAATAAATACATGGTAAATATCCCGAAACAAATATTAATTCTAATGATTGTGACCATGTCAGCTTAAAAACTTAAATTACCTATTACACTAAAGACTAAACAATCAAAAAATCTTTCCTATTTATATTAATTGTAATAACAAGTTAACGATAACCATTCCCAAGGGTATAATTACTGACGAAACAGCAAACATGCAACAGGGCAGTTCTGTAACCGACGAATGTTCAGGAAAACTCTAGCTATTATATATCGCCACTGTCTACCGTGGTTTGCGGACTAGCTGGCCATTCAGCCCTAATTGACCTCTCTGGCTGTAAACAAAGCGTCCTTCAACCCACTGACAATCAATACAGTATTCATTTACTCCCTGCGACCTCCGGCAAAATTGGACGAAATGTGGGAGCATCGCTTGTTATTCTATTACTACGTAAAAGCTGCTGAAGCTTTGGAAATAAACTCTTTACGCAATGTTTTGGTCTGAATCTGATCGTAGTACCTACCTATGAATTATGAAACGGTTATTCTCGTAACTATGAGTAAAAATTTAACCTTTGAAATGAAAAACGTAAACACATTGTAATTAGGTAAGTACTTCTGTTTGAATGTATGCCAGATCTTGAAAATGCAAACTGTTGGATACGCAATGTTTTGGATAATACAAAAACTTGTTTTGTTATGGTAACTTTCATTGCATATTCAGGACACGATCCATACGTTCGATAAGGCGGTCAGCAACAGGTATTTTAAGCTCACGTTCAAGACATGAATTCACTCAGGTCATCATTGTGCCTTGTTTTTTCCTAACTAAATATGTTAGGATTAGCTTCCAGTCTAACTGGATGTAGTGCAATATCAGTAGCTATTTGTGTTAGTTATCACTAGACTGGCGACTAGGAAGAGTTTAACGTAGGTACAACTACCGACGAAAATCATGACGATCAACAGTAAACATCAAATCAAGAAACAAATACGTATAGTTTCAGAGATATAGACCGACTGACACTAAAGAATAAAATTATGAAATGGGTACGTTTATGTACTCCAAAATAGACTCTGCAGTTCAACAGGACAATGAAGGTAAAATAGATTTAGGTGTCAATCACAGCATTATTAGAATCTACTAACAATATAGAACAAATCACTGCATCTATTTTGTTGAACAATAAATAAATGATGCACGCATTTCTATTCCACGTCATGTTTCTGTCGTATCGCGTTGCAGTACACTGTTAGCACCGAGCGAAGTCTTTCAGCAAACATGGGGACGATTATACGCCGCAAATAACTGTAATACACTAGAAACGTTTATAAACAATACTAGCTGCTACCACGACTTTGTCTGACTAGTTTCAAAAATATAGAAAGATTTGAGACTAAAAGAGTGATGAATTAATGTTGACGGATGATAAGGAAGAAGAAGGCCAAATAAAAGATGAATCACAACTCAGCACCATTTCATCTACCCCATCTTTAGATAATTTAACTATGAAACTATGGGCTGAATATAGATCTCGAATTATATGGCCGGACCACCTGCATCCTTCAGAACTGGAAACATGTTGATGATGCATGACCGATGGACGGAATGAAATGAGGCCTTTGGCAATAGGACAATAATAATAAAGTTTATTTAATGAAGATCCTTACTTCATAATCACTTCATGACTTTTTAAAGAAAGTTTATATTTCCTTTTTAATCTTGTTCTCCTTGGATGGCACACAATGTTATAATGTGCATGGATAGATCAAATAGAGTGGCGTTCTGCCACGTCACGCCTCTGTTAAGTTAATTGCATTAATTTTCAGTATAAAAACCAGTATTTTAATATGATGTAGATACGTTATGGAACTCCCCGACAAATTATAGTTAAAAGCAGTTAATCAACTGTTGGGCTTTTTACCTGATTGCCTTTTATTTGAATGTGTTCGTGATAACTGCGTGTATAAAAGCCTTGAATGCCATGGGGAATTTTACTCAAAAGTATAGTGAATTGTTAACATTTTCAAGTTTGTTACCGATAAAAGCTTTACGGAGCTGCTGTATATTATTCCGTTCAAACTATATTATAAATTTTGGGATATTGGTATTTTCTGTAAAACAACGGTAGCATTTGAATGTTTTAACTGGAATCGATTCGACTGAATCGTGAATCCGGTAAGACTGGAAGCCGACCCCAATATAGTTGGGAAAAGGCTAGGCAGATGATGAACTGGAATGTATTCGGAAAGCAATAAATCTTACTTAACTTCCCTTAATGTGTAAAATTACTTCCAATTTTATTTTGTACAACTCATCGAAAACATCGTCTTATGACTCGAAGTTCCAACAAACTTGCTTACGCACGTTATTGTCAATCCAGCCGAAAGAGTACCACTACTGGAAAAAAGCCTCCCCCAAACTTCATCACATCGACCGGAATTTTTCTTATTTTTTTTTATTACCTATAGGCTTGCGCTTGACCACTATCTCACCTGATGGTAAGCGATGATGTGGTCGACGGTGAAGCACGCTTGCTTAGAGAAACCCATTCGATCTTGACTTAAAGACCCCTAGATTGTAGCTATCGGGAAACACAGACTCGGGCAAGGAATGCCACTCCTTGGCTGTGCGCATAATAAAAGTGTGCGTGTGTGTTTCCTTGCCTTGTCACACATTTCTTAGTCATTATGGATTTGTAATGTAATCCAATACATACTGTAAATGATCCCAGGAACCACTTACCTTCTGGTGACGTATTCTTTTCTGGGATTATTTCCCGGAAATTACCTTTAAAGTAGGAAAACTAGCAGTGACCTTCTCCAATTCAAAGTCCAATTTATCAATAGCTGTATCATAAAAGGTAGCCTCACAAAATGTTAGTAAATCCAGTCTTATGTCAAATTGCTGTGATCCAATCGTATTTATCTATTATTGTAATTACTGTCTGTTATTATTTTGTTTTTGCATGCTGTGTCTATCGCATCATATTGTACACTTAGTATATATTATTGCTTGTATTAGATATAAGGTTATTTTTAGTGTAACAATTGTAGATAGGCCAATAAATAAGTCAAAGGAAATTCGTGATAAGTTTCTTTGATTACTATCTACGTATATACGTTTCATAGTCAGGGCAGTAAAGTTTGGACGCTGGATTTTTTTCAGAGTAGAGTTGGTAATGAAAATAAATCGTTTGTAAGGGAATATGAAAGGAGGGATGAAATATACAATTATATATATATGTGTCTAAAAGAGATATGAATAAGGATGCATTGTGTGAGGAATGACATGAGTTAAAAGTTAGTCAGTGATAGCGTGACGGTTGGCAGGACGGTATGGAAGAAGACAACGTGTTGCGCCGACCACAAGTGACATGGAACAAGAGCAGGAAGATGACGATAAAAAAACCGGCCAAGTGCGAGTCGGACTCGCGCACGAAGGGTTTCGTACCATTATCGCAAAAAATCACGTTTGTTGTATGGGAGCCCCACTTAAATATTAATTTTATTCCGTTTTTAGAATTTATTGTTATAGCGGCAACAGAAATACATCATCTGTGAAAATTTCAACTGTCTTGCTATCACGGTTCATGAGATACAGCCTGGTGACAGTCAGACAGACAGAAGGACTGCGGAGTCTTAGTAATAAGGTCCCGTTTTTACCCTTTGGGTACGGAACCCTAAAAAGCAATAATTTTTGCAAGCATTACTTAGTGTCTTCTTTATTCTTTTTTTACTAGTCCTTCAACCAGAGCACGACTGTAATTGATTTGCCCGCATGTTTTTTGTGTGGCTGAATGGTAAATACAGTTACCATCCATCGCTGCGTAAACAAATATGGCTGGCATTGTAATAACAAACATACTACTTTACCCAATAAATACAGATTTAATGATTTACAAGAATTACGAATGCATATATTTTGTTTCTGTAAAGGTGTGTTCATTTGATTAGCATGTTTAAAAAAATAATACTTTTACTAAGTAGTAACGGTCTCTGCCAAGCATTTACTTCCCTCGCTCAAAATCTCTCAAAGACCATTTTTAAGATGCCAACGAGGAAATTGCCATATAAACCACGCTTGACGTACATATAGTGTTTGGCTAGTTGCCCATTTTCATCGTTGCCATAAAGTTTGTATGTTTGTAACCTATGTTCCTACATAGAAACCTGCCTAGTAACTAAAGACATGCTGTTTGAGTGAAAAGGGCCAAAACAGAGATCGACATACATATATTAGTAAAACAATCATCTAAAGATTACCAATATATGCATAATCTCCAAATAATGTTCCGTTAATTGTCCACAGAATTTCCTGATCGCCATCATCGTAGGTGCTATGGTGGACTTCGTAGTCGGTACTATAATGGGCCCGAGTAGTGAACAGGAAATAGCCAATGGTTTCGTCGGTCTCAGCAGTAAGTTACTTTTTATCTTAAAGAATGCTTTCAGTTCCTTTGTGACACACATTCTAGGTCCTTGAGATCATCGGAGAATCTGAAATTAAGTATACGTATGCATTCCACATCCTTCTTCGACAAATCTTTTACAGTTCAAGCAGCTCGTTTGTGGAATCATTACCTATTGAAGTGAGGCGTGCTCAATCCTTACCAATATTCAAAAAAATTGTGAATGAGCATTTCCTTTCACTATAATTAGTCTTCTCCTTTCTCTGTTATATTTTTGTTGTAAATTAGTATATTATGTATGTATTTTATGTTATTATGTATATTTAATATTATTTAAGATAATATTGTACACAGACAACCCAAAATTTCTCTCCTCTCTTTCAGTCCATCCAAACGTTGTCTCTAAGAGATTGCCCTGTGCGATAAGACCGCCCATTGTACACTTGCTTTTGTTTTTTTTTGTCCTGTGTATATATTTTTGTGGTGTACAATAAAGAATATAATAAATAAATAAATAATAATTTACCTAAGCTTGCAGGAAAAGTTTCTTAAAGGAAATTGTGCCAAGTTCAGTATTATGACGTCATTATATGTGGTAGCATCGTGACGTCAGTTAGCGTCACTGAAGGACAATTCATTTGAGTTTATTAATGTTCTACTGTTATTAAGATCTTGTCTTATGAAGGAAATACGTATGATATATTTCTTACATGCCTTGACCATATTTTAAATATCTATATCAAGTTTCCATCAAGTAAACATTATTCTAATGAGTTTTGATAGCGTTTAGCTACCGCTCCTCCAAAACCAAGGTTTATAGCATTGTTTATGAAACCTTGTCATTAATTTCCGATATTTTCTTCATATTCATCGCATAGTAAACTATTTCATTTTAAGATATTATTCCTTCATTTTACTTTTCATCAATCTTGTGATCTCCCCTTAACCCACATAACGAATGATGATGTTTACTCGACTAGAATATGTTTACGAAAGTTCCCTTTCAATTATAGCGGCCACGTTAGCCTCGAACTTCAAGACGGACTACCGCTTCAGTGAAGGTCTGAACCAGGACTTCTTCAGTGTGTTCGCCATCTTCTTCCCTTCTGTCACCGGCATCCAGGCTGGTGCTAATATTTCCGGAGATTTGAAGGTATGGAATATTTTCTTACTTCTTGGTCTTCTCTCGTAAAAGCACATATTATATAATTTTATCATTAATCTACTAAATAATAGCTTAATTTAAAAACATGCTCTAAATATTCTTTTACACATTCAATAATTAGTATAAATCTTAGGCTATGGCATGGTAGACAAAGCCAAAGGATTAATATTGTGCCTTGCCTTGCCTTGTGTGTACAAAATTGGTACAAAAATTAAATAAAAATATCAGAATTACGTTGCGTTTAAAGGTCGTATCTTCAATAACAAGTTGTTATATCGAACTTCCTGTTCGGTACTAAGAATTTCTCCACCAGCTCTCAATCAAAATAAAGGTGTTCTAAAAATATGGCAGTTGTGGAAACAACTGCCATATTTAGAACACCTTGAAAGAAAACCAGAAGGCCCCCGTTTTCATACGTTTCTTAGACTCCATTCGATTCTTATATATCGTTAACAGTTCCAAGAACACCCCGTAAGGTAACGCCTACACATAGTTGTGTTAGTAAATTATGAAATAGATACGAATTACTTTTGAAGAAGTTTTTGTATAGTAGCATCTACCATAATAGGAGTTACCTATTTATTGAGATTTAGTGTACATACAGGTATGGGCATCATAAGTGATGTAAATCAAACAATAGGTTGCTAAGTATATATGCTAAGTATATTATAGTCACTCATCTTTTTTTAAAGAAGATTTTTCCTGAAACTAGTTGACAGCTAGAAGTAACTTTCTGGTTTTAGTAACAATATTGCCATTGCAAAGCTTTTTCTCAACGATGGCAACAATAGGGATGATGACGGGGTACGAAATAGCAAATTCTATTTAGTCCGTTGGTTAAATAATCAAAAAATATTGCACACGTATTTTTTGCTTCGAATAAGCATCAATAAAAAGATCACAAAGATAAAGCGCATCAAAGTTCGGGAGTGTGGGCTTGTGACGTAACTTAATTCTATGTAAAAAGTGTACCAAGGGATGACGTCATACGATATTTTAACGCACTGTATTGTAATCTTTTTTTGTTAACGTGACAAAAGAAGAAATATGTGCCCAATATTTTTTGAAAATCTAACTGACGGATAAAAAAAAACTATTTCCTATTCTACTAGTCCTGCTAATATTGTAAATGTAAATGTTTTGTAAGGATGGATCTTTGTTGCTCTTTCACGCAAAACCACTGAACGGGTTTGAAGACACTTTACAGTAATATCGCTTATACATCAAAAATGCAGAATACCACGCAGGCTATGGTTTATAAAGATATTGAAGGCAGTACTAATTATCCACGAAGCCGCGGGTAGTAGCTAGTTAAAAATATTCTGAGCGCCACGATTGCTGTTGCTGCACAAATTCATTAATTAAAAACTGGTCTTAATTGGGCTGCTATTTAAAATCAAAATACGCCTACACGTGGTATTGCAATCGATCCGTGGTTAATGTTTGCACGGAGAAGCACGCGCGCTCTACGTCCCTGCCTACCTACCTTTCTGCACGTGTTATCAGTGTCAATGACAGCGCAACGTGACGTCACTGCACACGTCACGGGTTTGAGGCAAAACAAATGAATCATTTGCTAAACTACGTCAATATCTCCTGAATTCATTCATACATTGAATACTCTAAAACTAAAAATAGTGGGTTATTCGTGGTCGTGGTTGGTGGTAAAGAATTTTAGCAGGGAAAGCACGTGCGTGGGTATGTCAGTCACGCACGTGTTGTGTGTCTTTGACAGCGCAACGTGATGCCATCACTGCCATAAAACGTGACGACACGGGGCTGGAGAGGATAGGGATTCACAGATTTCCAGGAGAAACCAAAGCTTTTTTTGTTCATACTCTACCTTGTGTAACGGCTGTTTCTCTACAAATTTAGCATTCATTAAATAAGTAAAACAATTACAATTTAGCATAGCAGTGCAACTCAAATCAATCTTTTGGGATGTACCGAAAGATTGAATTGAGACATACGATTTGATTGGTCTGACTGAATGGCTAGATTGCCTAAACCGAATCTATCCTGATACCGATACAGCATCGGGTGTACAAGTCAATAGTGATGTCAAGCAAATCGAATCATAAAAAGAGGTGATGCCGCGTGTAACAATATTATTTGAATGTCGAATTAATGTGTAACATTTCGTGGCACAAATCGAATGAAACGAGCTCAACATCGAGATCAATTTAGTTAACCTTCGCAATTTTTCGCTATCTTGTTTCTTGGCTCAGACACTCATCGATTCATTAAAATCAATTGATATAGTGTCGGTGTGAGTCATCTCTATACCCGCAAAACATTAAATGATAAACAAGATACTTCTGGGAAAGGAAGTTCGTTTCGTTCGAAGTGTGTCGATTATTAATTTCTTCTATATGGGACAATCCATAAACCTATCAATTAACTTCGTGAATAACATCGTCGTCTTCGAAACGAATTATAAGTTATTGACACTTAGGTAGTATGTAATTATCGTTATTATAGAGTCATTAGGTAATTGCGTATCAAATAAATATCTAATTGAAATTATCCCACCTGACGTAGGTACTTATTTAAACAGCATCCCCTGAGAATTGTGTATCAAGGTTGAGAAGCTTGTTGTCGTTTACAGAACTGTTAATATAAGATCTTTTAATATCATAGTCCTCTAATGTAAGGTTTAAGGAAAATAACGTAGATCCCGTAAACAAAGCAAAAGGATTATGTGAGGATCTTAGCAGGTAGCGTTCTGTACCGTTCTGCCAACTCCCCATGGGAAAAAGGCATGATGATGATGGCATGAGAATGGATTGAAGTATCTGGCAAATCCCCTGTTCTAACCCATCTTCAAATCCAAGCCAACATACAAAGTAACTCCAAGAAGTTCTCACTTTTTTAATTTTCAGGACCCCGCATCAGCAATCCCGAAGGGTACATTACTCGCGTTAGCTATATCCATGGTGAGCTACGCGGCGATGGTAATGTTCTCTGGAGCAGGTGCCTTGAGGGACGCCAGTGGAAGCCTGACTGACCTGATATATGACAACGGCACGCTTGTGCAAGACTTCAGCGGACTGGCCAGCTGCCTTAACGCAACTAATGGCACCTGCACATATGGACTGCATAACAGTTACTCAGTAAGTTAATCCACTCTCTATAAACAAGATAGATCTAAATGTTGAATAACTCCTTTATTCTTTTTAAGCGGTCCTCTTTGGTGCTTTAAGTGTAGTGTACCCCAGAGAATCTTAAGCCTTCTAAAGGTTTTAATCATTATCTTTAATTAGGTTCCCTGGGTATTTAAGTACCAACGAACGGCTCATTGCATTAGTTACAGCATTTTTCTTTAAGGTAATTTCAGAGGCCGTCCAAGTACCACGTACCCACGTACCTTGCCCAAAAAGTTACGACAGTAATGATATCTTCGTCTCGACCAGGTAATGCAGCTCATGTCAGCATGGGGTCCATTCATTTACGGAGGCTGTTGGGCAGCCACACTCTCCACTGCACTGACGAATCTGCTATCGGTACCACGGTTGATCCAGGCACTTGGAACCGACCGCATCTACCCCGGACTCATCTTCTTCTCTAAGCCTTATGGAAGACTTGGGGAGCCGTACAGAGGATATGTGCTTACATTCTTCGTTTCGTTGCTGTTTTTGCTTATCGGTATGTACTTGTATAAAATGTTCAATCATGTTAGGTTTTGAGTAATCCTTTTTGAATAGCAGGAAATTTTTACTTTATTCGAAGACCTTGTTTATTTGTGCAAATTGAAAGATTCTAAGTATTTTGGTTTAAATACCAAAATATTTGTCTTGTAGATGACTCCAAGTACTGTCTTGTATTTTTACTGCCTAATGTCAAAATCACGTCTTTGTGTTCAAAATTGTATAAAAAAATGCATAATTTATTTTCTCCTACAGCTGACCTGAACACAATAGCGCCACTGATATCCAACTTCTACCTCGCGTCGTACGCCCTCATTAATTTCTGCACCTTCCACGCGGCGCTCGTGCGGCCGCTAGGATGGCGACCTACTTTCAGGGTAAGCAACACCATATAAACATCTATACAATGTAATTCGATGCTGAATTCAATGCCAATGACTCATGCAGACAAAAATATATCTGTAACATCGCATCGTTATTCGTCATTTTCCGTCACGGTGTGATGGCCATTGTATCAAAATATGATTTTGAATGTTATTAAATTGTAGCGAATTTGACTTACATTTGTTATAAGGCCGTTGGTCCTTCGAGCCGGATTTAAACTAGCAACACCGACTTTTATTATTGTTTAAAGATCATTAATAAAATACGAAGACCTCGTGGATAATTATTAACAGCCTTAAGGGCCGATCTTCAAGGTTAAGCAACGCTTGCCAAGTTACAGTAACAGTAGCTTATGGCGTTACAGTGTTACCCAGTTACTGGGTTGTGGCGATCAGTCGTTTCTTGTAAAACCCTGACCGACCACAACCTAGGTGGATAATCAACTCCTACATCTTTATTGAACTGTTCGATTTCAACTGTTGTTCGTTATTCCAGTACTACAACGTGTGGTTGTCCCTGATCGGGTTCCTGAGCTGCGTGGCCATCATGTTGCTCATCAGCTGGGTCATGTCGCTCGTCACTTTCGCCATCTTCTTCACGCTGTACCTCATCGTGCACTACAGGGATCCCGGTTAGTATTGGTATATGCATATGCAGATCTAGTTCAGATTTATTGCGAAGGGGATTATTTAATGCTTACTTGTGTTTCACTCTCGTTAGGATTGTATTGTAGAATAAGGGATATTATTAATTGCACATCAAATCACCTATTAATTTATTTCCATCATTTATATACTTTTTACATCAGAAATTTTGACTGCACAGCAAATTAACCAGAGTGTACAAATGTTATACTCACGCATATATAACAAAATAAGTCCAAGAGCGAGCGATGCGAGCTCGGAAGCTTAGGTCTTTACTTTAGACCCTGCAGACAGAAATAGGAGCCCGCAATTGTTGCTAAAATAAAATTTTGACTGACTTGAAATAAACTATTTTGCTGTGCAATCAATATTTTTTATTGGAATCCGACTTACTTTTGTATTTTTTATTTTTATTTTATATACTATCCGTAACATAATAGATGTCTGTAACTAAACAAAAACTAAAAAAGATAATGCACGAGCAAGAGTATCACTTGATATTTGAATACTAGAGAGGAAAGTTATTCGAAACACATTATATATTATACACATCAATTAGCATATTACCACAAGGAAAATCAGAGAAAACTTCATACCTTGAGTAGGACAGATTCAGGTATTCCATAGGGGCTTTTATACCACATCTAACTATAGTTACTTTAAAACCAGTAGCGTAGTAAAAACATGTTTGATCAAGTCAAGTACTACTGGGTATCGAGAATAGCCGTTGTTGTCCCAATCTAAATCCGTTTGAACTCCAGTGATGATTGCATCACTTGTTCCATACTCACTCGCATTTGATTCATATCCCTGAACCGAGCGTTTGTATATAATCCCATTTCCGAAAGTTATTTTATAAATGGAATTCTTCAGATTATTGGTTCGAAGCGTCATGTGAATGTTTAGATTTCATGAAAGGTTGCGTTGATGGCTACTGGAAACACTTGATGAGAATTCATTAGATTTCATGAAGTAAATAAATTGGCCTTCATTGCCATTGATTCCAGTCATAAAAACAAAAGTTTTATAGTGCTATAAAAACATATTACTCCTATTTAAATTAACAAGTGTAGTACAGTCATTCAGGTCTAAATTGATGTCAAATGCCCAAATTAATATTTTTTAACCTCAAAATATCACTTCTTAAGATGGTACATGTAATTTCTGAATCTTCATGAGTAGAAGACTTGTTTCTATGCCGTTAAAAAAGTACAACCGACTTCCAAATAAAAACACTACAAAAAATCATTTTATTTTCGGCAGTCGGTGTTTCGTTTTCTTTTCTTCGTTTTTGACAACTTCCGAAAAATAAGTTATTTTTCACTTTGTAGTGTTTTTATTTGGAATCGGTTAATGTATGTATATGTAAAAGAGTTTTTTATTCTTCACTTTTATGTTGTGGTAACTTTTTTTTTTTGCTCGGGAAATCTTCCAATGACTTCTCCGGCTCTGGGTGAAGCGGGAGGGCGTGTCAGACTTTTACTGACTAAAACCCACCCGTGTTCCACTAGGCAAATTCTTTAGTAAGGTACCTATAATGCCAGAATATACTACCCGAATATCAAGAAACTTAACCATAACCAGTGAAATGAGAGTGTACCAATACAAAGGTGGACTGTACACATCTGCGTACTCCTTTAGAGCGTACTGGCGTGATGTTATGTTATCAAATGATATAAACAATAAAAATACATGCAATTGCAGCAATCCTGAAAAGACATGATCCTACATCGCGCACTCAAAGTTCTCCGCGTGATTAGAACATATATTTGTATAACAAGTCTGACAACAACTATTTGGCAGACACAACTCAACACCCGTCTCGTCGAAGGATCCTCCCTTTTCAAAGGAGATTTTCAAGAAAATACGTACGACAACAACAACAATGAGAACAGGAACGAAATCAAACATGTAACATTTCTTTTATCGTAATTTACAGATGTAAACTGGGGCAGCAGTACTCAAGCCCAAATATACAAGACAGCTCTATCGAGTGCATACAACTTGGCCAAGACTGGCGAGCATGTGAAGAACTATTGGCCGCAAATATTGGTGTTGGCCGGCAGACCACAGTCCAGACCTGCTCTCGTTGACCTTGGTAATTTGATCACTAAGGCTGGATCGCTGATGATTGTTGGTGATATATCACAGGTAAGAGCTGTTTTGATAAATGAGTTGGCGAATGTTTTGGTTCTCTATATTGGGTGTTTTAATAATTCGCTAAAACCTCGCCAAGTTATTAGTTCGCCATAGCCTGTCTTTCTCCTTTTTCTGACCTTCCTCTACTTTTATAAGCACCCAAATTCAATGAACAAGAGATTAATTTAGGGCTCTGTTTCTCGAAGCAAAGCTTGTTCTGTACATATTTACTCCATTTTCTGCATCACGTTCGTTCAACAGCTTCAAACTAATAAACCATCTCTCTCTCTTCTTATTCGTTGTCTTCATTACTAAAGGTCATGTCCCTCTTGGAAAGCTTTCACGGAGTCACTGACGAGATGCTTCCAAGACACTCTGTCTTTGGCTCTTCTCAGGGCAGGGTCAGCGGGAGTCCCGTAATCGTCCTGATCTGGCCTGACCATCGAAAGGGTGGTGAGCGTCTGCGTGGCCTTTTGCCATCCACTTTTCCTACAACAAGTTATCTGGCTATCTGCGGGCGATGTGACCAAAGTAATTAAGGACTCTTTGGTAGCAGATTGTGGAGAGTCTGGTTTTGATTTTCAACTGTTAGAGAATGGTCTTATTTGTGTGTTTTGCTGTCCATGGTATGCGCAACATTCTCCTTCAGCACCACATCTCGAAAGATTCAATCTTTCTGCGGTCCACCGAGCGAATTGCCCAAAGTTCCAAATCCATCTCTATCTTTCAGGAAAAAGTATCGTACAAGGAGAGCTCCACGCGCGCTCGCACGGACGCAGAGTGGCTGCGGCTGCGCAAAGTGCGCGCGTTCTGCTCGCGCGTGCACGGCTTCGGCTTCGAGGCCGGAGCACGTGCGCTCGTGCAGGCCGCCGGAGTGGGCAAGTTGGCGCCCAACGTACTGCTCATGGGCTTCAAGCAAGACTGGACCACCTGCCCTTCTGAAGATCTAGTGTCCTACTTCAATGTGCTGCAGTAAGTATAGTGGCTTTAATATTTAAGTAGTCTTCACACGTAGTGATGCTTCGTGCAAGCTGTGTTTGTGCAGAGGCTGGCTCTTAATATGCTGTTCATGGGCTTCAAAAAAGACTGGACCACTTGCCCTTCTGAAGATCTGATGTCCTACTTGTGGTGTATGTTAATATTCAAATAGTCTCCATTCGTCCGATGATTCTACTCATTTACTTCAAGCTAGGCTGGACCACTTGTCCTTTTGAAGATTTGGTACCGCAGGTACTACAATATGTTGTAGCTTTAACATTGAAATAGAGGTTCTACATGTATAATGTTAGTGGCGCTGCTTTGTGCAAACACCTGCTCATTGGATTTAAGCAGTAGACGATGTTGTCCTTCTGATAATTTGGTATACCGAATTGTACATTGAAATAAATAACCTCTACAAGCAGATTGTTTACACAATGTCTGCTAACCTATGTGGCCATTCCCATTAGCGTCTCTCCTTATAGGGGGACATCTTGTGATGTAAAATCGGTAGCACCTCCATATAAGTTGGTTGTTATCTTTATGATGAAACTTTTTGTCCTCCAAGCACATCATTCAACGGTTTTAGAAAATTACATTACAAATACAGAGCAAAGTTTAACTTCCAAAAATGTTTACAAATATAGCCAGTACTTAATTGCTATTAGAACCAAACTTGTAAATGGCCTCCCTTTAGTCATCATCACCATTGTGAGGACCTTATGGCTGTGTTGGCGAATGGTGTTGCCGTGGCTTACTATTGGGTCAAAGATAACATATAAAATAGTCAAATATTTTGTTTAACCGACTTCCCAGAAAGGAGGAGGTTCTCAATACGGATGTTTAATTTTTTTTTTAATTTTTTTCGGCCTTATCTCCGTCATATATAGACGGACAAGCAATTTTTTTTTGTTTGATTTGTTATATTCTCGAGGTGGTGGACAATGGGTGGTGATAATGGGACCACTCATTGTCACCAAATCAGAATCTGATGAAGGGATCCCATGGAAATCGACAAATAGAGATTTAAGTATTTTTAATAACTTAAGGCAAGTATTTGCAATCAGAAAGTATAATTTTGTGAAGTGGAATGTAACACATTGCCTAAGAAATTCGTTTCGAAATATGAACATTTAGCCACAAGATTATAAAATAAAAATTAAAAACAACAAAATTTCATAATAACAGTTACGAAATGACTTTTGTATGGAGTTATGATATCATTATGTAACTGGCAGAATGATACTGAACCTGTTACCTCTCGAAAAAAGCGCGCGTTGATTATGTTTATATAGTCTGTGGTTTTTAGTCTGATCGTTTCTAATAAATTGTTGTTGGAACTTATTTGCATTTAATTAAGTAAGCTCATCAGGTAGTGGAAAAAAATCGTTCGTGTCTCGCATAAAAAGGCTTTATTTTAATACTCGCATGTAGATTTCGACGTTTGCCTTCAACGCACGTCGAAATTAGCTACATCACACGAAATGTACTATTTATTTCCAACCATACTTTAACAATCAACCCTTTCACAGTACCGCCTTCGAGAGTCGCCTCGCGGTGGCAATAGTCCGCGTGGCAGGCGGCCTGGACTTCGGAGTCCTCAGCTCGGAGACAGCGGCCACCAGCTCGCTGACCGGCACCTCCAGCGGCAGTGCGGACGAGCTGCGGGTCCGCCGAGCTCCCCTCATGCTGCACGCGGACTCCGACCTGGACATCCGCGGGGCGGAGCAGCAGCCCCGGCACAACCTGTCCAGTACGTTGCCCGTAGATACTAGTAAGTACTGCGCACCTGTGGCCTGGTGGTGGTACTCGCTTAAGACTAATTGTTAGCTTGGCTTGGCACACACGTAGTCATCAGCATACATTCTAATATCAACACGTTCACTCACTGCAAATTCATAGATAAGCCTGGATAAGAATTTATTTGGCTGGCTTATTGAGTCATAATAATTATAGCTTATAACCATCAATCATCAATACAAGTCTGCGCATCATCTCATCAATTATCAATACCTATAATAATCAATCAATATCATCAGCATCAATACATATTATAATCTGCAGAAAAGTCGTTTTTGTACTTACATCAAAAATATTTCTAAAAAAAATTGCCAGTTTGTTAAAGGATAACCAACAGAACCCATTTCCAGCATTTTTGTCGCCTTTTCTGTTTGTCTGTTTATTTGTGCACGCATCACTTTTATACATAAAAATAGTGCGTAACTTGAAGTATTATTAGTTTTTGTTTTATCGTAATTGGTTCATTCTATCAAAAGTTAGATGAATTTAAAGTGATCAAGAAGTAATATTATCACAACACACGAAATATAGATACTCGGTCAATTGAACTCCATATTCGATAGATGGCGTTGTGCATTTGAAGTCATTTACTGAAGGGCGGTGTTAATATTCTCCGCGAAATAATGACGGTAGAAAACAATTGGTTGCAAGGTAGGGTAGGCAGGAAGTACAGCTTGTACAGTACAAGGACGTGCCATTCATTACCTAAGAAGGTCACAGACATTTCCGTATCAAGTAATTTTCCTCAATCATTCTCCCTAGCCACTCGTCAATTAAGTTATGGTCGGATTCCAATCTAGCCGGCTTCGCCTTCAGCTAAGTACCAGTGTTTTACATGGAGCGACTGCCTATCTGTCCTCCACAACCCAGTAACTGGGTAACACGATACCCCTTGGCAAGACTGGTGTCAGATCTCCAGCTTCTGACTGCACGTAAAGACTGTCAAAGTTCTTCAAATGACAGCCGGGGTCAACAGCCTTAAGGCTTAGCACGCACTGCGGTTTTTATTCGCTGCGAATAAAAACCCTATTCTGCGACCTATGGAATTGTATGAAGCTATACGCATTGCGGTAAAAAAAACCACGCGGAAATGATACCGCAAGAAATCCGTGTTTTGAAACAGAATCCTCCGCACCGCGGCGCGAATTTAATTCGCGCGAATATTTTGAGCTCTATGAACAGGTAGAAAGAGGCAAAAATCGCGCGGAATTTTATCCGCGCCGTTAAATTCGGGGCTAAAAATCTCAATTGTTTTCCGAGGCACGGAGGAAACTCGCTATGCAAAGATGGTCACCCATCCACGGCCTTAACCTTAAAGATCGACCTGTGCGGCTGTTATTATTTAACCACCAGCTCCTCATCATCAAGTCATTTTCCTCATCAAAGGTTATTCTCCAGGTATTCTGACGCTGTCGACGTCTCGATCGTTCACGATCTCCGAGACCAACAGCACGAAGGAGAGGAAGAAGAAAGACAAGAAGAATGACATGCACCGACAGATTATATACAACACGTCCACGGGACTGGAGCTGTCGAAGGAGCAACTGTGTCAGATGACGATATTCCAGAGGAAACAGGTAAAACCACTTGAAATTAATCTCTTGGACCCATTGCGATAGTTTAGTTACTTGAAGATTTAAATTAATTCTGATTTTTACCCGACTGCCGAAGGAGGGTAATGTGTTTATCAGTCTATGTATGTATGTATGTTTGTTCCTATGTGGCGTTCTAGAGACCAAACGCGTTGTCCGATTTTAATGGTTCTTACGTCAATCGATTCGTCTTATATCTGCGAGTGTCACTGGCTACATTAAAATTGCAAAATAGGAAAATGACGGTTTTTGGGCTTCATATTGTGCGGGCCCAATCCAAATCTTCCAAACCTATCGTGTGGGGTCTCTAAATAAAGGATTTTCGCGAACTAAAAAGACGTAAACAAGGAGAAAATCATGCTGTGCAGTGAGAGGATACATCTGGTTTCGGTCAGCTAGCTCGCGAATATGTATCCTCCGACTGCACAGCATGATTTTCTCCTTGTTTACGTCTTTTTAGTTCGCTTTTCAAGCAGTCGGGATTTTTTGTTTTTTTTAATTAACTTTATTTTTATTTTTTAAATCTAAATAATGATGTTAAAAGGCCAGCCTGTTTTATCCCATTTCTAGGCAAATGCCTCCCTCCATTCTTTTTATTGTTCTCGGTTCTTTCCAATTCTTAAGTAAGATACCCAAGTCGTCCAAAATCCTAAAACAATCATTAATTTATCTATCTATATCTGCCTGCAAAAATAATAATAGCGTCTAATTCGCAAATCTATAGTATTTTTAAAAATAATATGATCATTCAACTCTCGAACCATGTCAAACGAGTCTAAAAGTTTATGTTGTATAAATTAAATCTACTAGCATTGTGACTATACTGGAGCAGTACTACTACTACGCTAGTATTATATTATTTATGACAAGAGTAACTACTAGGAACTGTATCGCTTGGCGTTATGTAGTTTTCGTCTAACTCTCAATCCCCACGGGGAAAAAGCTCTTGTAACTTTAATAAAATTGGTATCGCTCTGTTTGTTCAGGAGGCAGGCACGCTGGACGTGTGGTGGCTGTACGACGACGGCGGCCTGACCATCCTGCTGCCCTACATCATCTCGCAGCGCTCCGCCTGGGGGAACTGCAAGCTCAGGATCTTCGCACTCGCCAACCGGCTGCACGAGATGGAGCTCGAGGAGAGGAAGTAAGCATCATTGATTGTCAGAATCAATCGATTTTAGTCCCTATATTCATTGGTGTAGGCCATTGGGTACAGGAACCAAAAATGTATCCTTCTGGCCAATCGATTCGGTTCATAAAGAATAACTAGTAACGTATGAAAGTTCCAATCATAGCAATGCGTGAAGTTAGCGCACTTCTGCTAGATAATAGTACATTTCGTGTCAAGCATAAAAAGTCCATATTTTAACACGACCGATGTAGCCAATTTCAAAATTCGTAAACTGTTCAAATTTTGTAACTGTTATTATATAATTTTGTTTTTTTTTTTAATTTTTATTTTATTATCTTGTGTCTAAATGTTCATATTTCGAAACGAATTTCTTAGGCAATGTGTTACATAATAGACCAGGTAGTGCAATTTTTTTTTCTTTCGTCTAATATCTAAATTCTGATTCAATTAGATTTGCTTGCTTTAGAAAAGTTATATTGTTCTATTCTGAGCGATCTGACCCTAAGCTCTTATTTCCAGTATGGCGAACCTGCTAGCCAAGTTCCGCATAGACTACTCTTCACTGACGATGGTGCAGGACATCACAGAGCCGCCGCAGCCAGAGACCATGAAACTCTTCGAAGACGTTACCAAGAAGTTCACAGATGAATCTGCTAAACCAGGTAATTACACCATACGGAGTGTAACATCGTCTGTATGTTGACATTTTGGGATCAGTTTATTTTTTCCTCTGTGTTTTTAGAAGTAAAGGTCCACCAAGGCAACAATGTTTTTGGTTAATTAAACGAATGTGTTATTTAGATGTACAGCCATCTTCCAATGTGGCCAGCTCTGTAGGACAAAATACACACCTATATCATAATCTTGATCCTGCGGTACGTCTGGTTGGATTGGTTGGTTGTAGATTGGGACTCATGGAGTCGACGCAGCATGTCTTCTTCCAACCAACTTGATCTCTACTTCTCTATTTGCCGTCTCATCCTAATGGCAAGTCGCTGCTAACACCATCTATATCCGTTGAACGGAACCGAACGCAATCGATGTTCTTTGAAAAATAATCAGCTTAATCAGACGAAAAGCGCTAGTTACGTAGGCACGATTTCTTTGTATAGGATAAGGCATCTGTATGCTAGTATTATATTATCTGTGTCAATAGTCACTTTTAGCTATATCATTTTTCACAGTCAATCCGTCATTTAATTGGTCGAATGTTTGGGTATTAATGTAATCAAATGTGTATTCTTTTCCACAGAATGCTGCATCAGCGAGACAGAGTTGCTAACTCTATCAGAGAAGACGAAACGCCAGCTGAGGCTGCGGGAACTGCTGCTCGCTAACTCCAAGGAGGCGAGACTCATCGTCATGTCTCTACCTATGCCAAGGAAGGTATGTATTGCAACTCTTCATGTTATTTTATTCTACTTATTCTGGTAATTTCTTCTCTGTCATAAGGTTGTCTATACTTATTATATTATATAAAGCTGGATTACCACTCACTGACTGATTGACATAATTGTTCTCCCAGATGGTGAAGGGGGAGGTGGGTATATTTTGACAGATTCGTAAACAAGTAACTCTCGCGAGTATGGGAAAAGTCCCAAACCTCCCCTTTTCCTCCCCCCTCCTCCCCCCCTCTATCGTATCTCGGAAACTAAGGTACCGGTATTCTGCTTTTTTACGGATTCGTTTAGAGGAGGCTCGGAAAAGTAAAAACCATTTTTCAAAGTTGACCCCCTCGCCCCCCTTCTCCCCCCCTTTAAGCGGATCTCGAAAGTTGGAACATTTGGAACATTTCCTTTTTCAGATTCATATAGAAGGGCAATGCTATAGTCACAAACAAACCATTTTTCAAAGTTGACCCCCTTGCCCCCCTTTCCCCCCCCCCCCCCCCCCCCGTTTTGGCGAATCTTTTTTATCAGTTTTTTTTACGGATTCGTTTAGAGGAGGCTCGGAAAAGTAAAAACCATTTTTCAAAGTTGGCCCCCTCGCCCCCCTTCTCCCCCCCTTTAAGCGGATCTCGAAAGTTGAGAGACTTGGAACATTTCTTTTTTCAGATTCATATATAGGGGCAATGCTATAGTCACAAACAAACCATTTTTCAAAGTTGACCCCCTTGCCCCCCTTACCCCCCTTCTCCCCCCTCCCCCCCCGTTTTGGCTAATCTTTTTTTTTTGTGTTTTTTTACGGAATCGTTTAGAGGAGGCTCGGAAAAGTAAAAACCATTTTTCAAAGTTGACCCCCTCGCCCCCCTTCTCCCCCCCTTTAAGCGGATCTCGGAAGTTGAGAGACTTGGAACATTTCTTTTTTCAGATTCATATAAAGGGGCAATGCTATAGTCACAAACAAACCATTTTTCAAAGTTGACCCCCTTGCCCCCCATCTCCCCCCTCCCCCCCCGTTTTGGCTAATCTTTTTTTTTTGTGTTTTTTTACGGAATCGTTTAGAGGAGGCTCGGAAAAGTAAAAACCATTTTTCAAAGTTGACCCCCTTGCCCCCCTTCTCCCCCCCTTTAAGCAGATCTCGGAAGTTGAGAGACTTGGAAGATTTCTTTTTTCAGATTCATATAAAGGGGCAATGCTATAGTCACAAACAAACCATTTTTCAAAGTTGACCCCCTCGCCCCCCTTTCCCCCCCCGTTTTGGCGAATCTTTTTTTTTTGTTTTTTTTACGGATTCTGCGTAGGGATCCCGAGTGGAGCGAACCTACGAGACCGAATGCAGCGCAGGGGGGAGGTGGCGAGCGAAGCGAGCCGGCGACCTCCGTAGCGTAACGAAGGTTGAGTGGGTGAAGCGAAACTCAGTGCCTGGCGACGACAAGCAAACATTAGGGTTATGTTTTTTGGAACAAAGTGTAGGGTAGGTGTAGGGTAGGTGTAGGGTAGGTGTAGGGTAGGTGTAGGGTAGGTGTAGGGTAGGTGTAGGGTAGGTGTAGGGTAGGTGTAAGGTAGGTGTAGGGTAGGTGTAGGGTAGGTGTAGGGTAGGTGTAGGGTAGGTGTAGGGTAGGTGTAGGGTAGGTGTAGGGTAGGTGGGGTAGGTGTAGGTGTAGGGTAGGTGTAGGGTAGGTGTAGGGTAGGTGTAGGGTAGGTGTAGGGTAGGTGTAGGGTAGGTGTAGGGACAACAACACGCGGGTGTAGGGACAACAACACGCGAGCTGCTTGCAGCTCGCGCACCATGCAAATACTAGTTATATTATATAAAACTGCATTACCACTCACTGACTGATTGACATAATTGTTCTCCCAGATGGTGAAGGGGGAGGTGGGTATATTTTGACAGATTCGTAAACAAGTCACTCTCGCGAGTATGGGAAAAGTCCCAAACCTCCCCTTTTCCTCCCCCCTCCTCCCCCCCTCTATCGTATCTCGGAAACTAAGGTACCCGTAGAATGTTTTTTTTACGGATTCGTTTAGAGGAGGCTCGCAAAAGTAAAAACCATTTTTCAAAGTTGACCCCCTCGCCCCCCTTCTCCCCCCCTTTAAGCGGATCTCGAAAGTTGGAACATTTGGAACATTTCTTTTTTCAGGTTCATATAAAGGGGCAATGCTATAGTCACAAACAAACCATTTTTCATAGTTGACCCCCTTGCCCCCCTTCTCCCCCCTCCCCCCCCGTTTTGGCGAATCTTTTTTTTTCGTTTTTTTTACGGATTCGTTTAGAGGAGGCTCGGAAAAGTAAGAACCATTTTTCAAAGTTGGCTCCCTCGCCCCCCTTCTCCCCCCCTTTAAGCGGATCTCGGAAGTTGAGAGACTTGGAACATTTCTTTTTTCAGATTCATATAAAGGGGCAATGCTATAGTCACAAACAAACCATTTTTCAAAGTTGACCCCCTTGCCCCCCTTCTCCCCCCCTCCCCCTTTTTTTTCTGTTTTTTTTACGGATTCAGCGTAGGGATCCCGAGTGGAGCGAACCTACGAGACCGAGTGCAGCGCAGGGGGGAGGTGGCGAGCGAAGCGAGCCGGCGACCTCCGTAGCGTAACGAAGGTTGAGTGGGTGAAGCGAAACTCAGTGCCTGGCGACGACAAGCAAACATTAGGGTTTTGTTTTTTGGAACAAAGTTTAGGGTAGGTGTAGGGTAGGTGTAGGGTAGGTGTATGGTAGGTGTAGGGTAGGTGTAGGGTAGGTGTAGGGTAGGTGTAGGGTAGGTGTAGGGTAGGTGTAGGGTAGGTGTAGGGTAGGTGTAGGGTAGGTGTAGGGTAGGTGTAGGGTAGGTGTAGGGTAGGTGTAGGGTAGGTGTAGGGTAGGTGTAGGGTAGGTGTAGGGTAGGTGTAGGGTAGGTGTAGGGTAGGTGTATGGTAGGTGTAGGGACAACAACACGCGAACAAAGTTGACCCCCTCGCCCCCCTTCTCCCCCCCTTTAAGCGGATCTCGGAAGTTGAGAGACTTGGAACATTTCTTTTTTCAGATTCATATAAAGGGGCAATGCTATAGTCACAAACAAACCATTTTTCAAAGTTGACCCCCTTGCCCCCCTTCCCCCCCCCGTTTTGGCGAATCTTTTTTTTTTGTTTTTTTTACGGATTCAGCGTAGGGATCCCGAGTGGAGCGAACTCAGTGCCTGGCGACGACAAGCAAACATTAGGGTTATGTTTTTTGGAACAAATTGTAGGGTAGGTGCAGGGTAGGTGTAGGGTAGGTGTAGGGTAGGTGTAGGGTAGGTGTAGGGTAGGTGTAGGGTAGGTGTAGGGTAGGTGTAGGGTAGGTGTAGGGTAGGTGTAGGGTAGGTGTAGGGTAGGTGTAGGGTAGGTGTAGGGTAGGTGTAGGGTAGGTGTAGGGTAGGTGTAGGGTAGGTGTAGGGTAGGTGTAGGGCAGGTGTAGGGCAGGTGTAGGGTAGGTGTAGGGTAGGTGTAGGGTAGGTGTAGGGTAGGTGTAGGGTAGGTGTAGGGTAGGTGTAGGGTAGGTGTAGGGTAGGTTAAGGAATACTTCTCAAAAACACGACAAAGCCGCGAGCTGCTTGCAGCTCGCGCACCAAGCAAATACTAGTTATATTATATAAAACTGCATTACCACTCACTCACTGACTGATTGACATAATTGTTCTCCCAGATGGTGGAGGGGGAGGTAGGTATATTTTGACAGATTCGTAAACAAGTAACTCCCGCGAGTATGGGAAAAGTCCCAAACCTCCCCTTTTCCTCCCCCCTCCTCCCCCCCTCTATCGTATCTCGGAAACTAAGGTACCCGTATTTTTTGTTTTTTACGGATTCGTTTAGAGGAGGCTCGGCAAAGTAAAAAGCATTTTTCAAAGTTGACCCCCTCGCCCCCCTTCTCCCCCCCTTTAAGCGGATCTCGAAAGTTGAAACATTTGGAACATTTATATTTTCAGATTCATAGAAAGGGGCAATGCTATAGTCACAAACGAACCATTTTTCAAAGTTGACCCCCTTGCCCCCCTTCTCCCCCCTCCCCCCCCGTTTTGGCTAATCTTTTTTTTTTGTTTTTTTTACGGAATCGTTTAGAGGAGGCTCGGTAAAGTAAAAACCATTTTTCAAAGTTGACCCCCTCGCCCCCCTTCTCCCCCCCTTTAAGCGGATCTCGGAAGTTGAGAGACTTGGAACATTTCTTTTTTCAGTTTCATATAAAGGGGCAATGCTATAGTCACAAACAAACCATTTACCAAAGTTGACCCCCTTGCCCCCCTTCTCCCCCCTCCCCCCCCCGTTTTGGCGAATCTTTTTTTTTTGTTTTTTTTACGGATTCGTTTAGAGGAGGCTCGGCAAAGTAAAAACCATTTTTCAAAGTTGACGCCTTCGCCCCCCTTCTCCCCCCCTTTAAGCGTATCTCGGCAGTTGAGAGACTTGGAACATTTCTTTTTTCAGATTCATATAAAGGGGCAATGCTTGAGTCGGAATCATTTTTCAAAACTCCCCACTCTCCCTCACGTCATCCCTCCTCTCCCCAACCTCCCCTACCTAATATCGGTCGTCGAAACCTGTCCGGTGGGAGTGGACCAGGCAGCGTAGGGACCCCAAATGGAGCGAACCTACGAGACCGAGTGCAGCGCAGGGGGGAGGTATAAAGCTGCATTACCACTGACTGACTGACTGACTCATTGACATAATTGTTCTCCCAGATGGTGGAGGGGGAGGTGGGTATATTTTGACAGATTCGTAAACAAGTAACTTCCGTGAGTATGGGAAAAGTCCCAAACCTCCCCTTTTCCTCCCCCCTCCTCCCCCCCTCTATCGTATCTCGGAAACTAAGGTACCCGTATTTTTTGTTTTTTACGGATTCGTTTAGAGGAGGCTCGCAAAAGTAAAAACCACTTTTCAAAGTTGACCCCCTCGCCCCCCTTTTCCCCCCCTTTAAGCGGATCTCGAAAGTTGAGAGACTTGGAACATTTCTTTTTTCAGATTCATATAAAGGGGCAAAGCTATAGTCACAGACAAACCATTTTTCAAAGTTGACCCCCTTGCCCCCCTTCTCCCACCCCCCCCCCCCGTTTTTGCGAATCTTTTTTTTTGCAGTATTTTTTACGGATTCAGCGTAGGGATCCCGAGTGGTGCGAACCTACGAGACCGAGTGCAGCGCAGGGGGGAGGTGGTGAGCGAAGCGAGCCGGCGACCTCCGTAGCGTAACGAAGGTTGAGTGGGTGCGACGACAAGCAAACATTAGGGTTATGTTTTTTGGAACAAAGTTTAGGGTAGGTGTAGGGTAGGTGTAGGGTAGGTGTAGGGTAGGTGTAGGGTAGGTGTAGGGTAGGTGTAGGGTAGGTGTAGGGTAGGTGTAGGGTAGGTGTAGGGTAGGTGTAGGGTAGGTGTAGGGTAGGTGTAGGGTAGGTGTAGGGTAGGTGTAGGGTAGGTGTAGGGTAGGTGTAGGGTAGGTGTAGGGTAGGTGTAGGGTAGGTGTACGGTAGGTGTAGGGTAGGTGTAGGGTAGGTGTAGGGTAGGTGTAGGGTAGGTGTAGGGTAGGTGTAGGGTAGGTGTAGGGTAGGTGTAGGGTAGGAGTAGGGTAGGTGTAGGGTAGATGTAGGGTAGGTGTAGGGTCAACAACACGCGAGCTGCTTGCAGCTCGCGCACGAAGCAAATACTAGTTATAATATATAAAACTGCATTACCACTGACTCACTGACTCACTCACTCACTCATTGACATAATTGTTCTCCCAGATGGTGGAGGGGGAGGTGGGTATATTTTGACAGATTCGTAAACAAGTAACTCCCGCGAGTATGGGAAAAGTGCCAAACCTCCCCTTTCCCCCCCCCCTCCTCCCCCCCTCTATCGTATCTCGGAAACTAAGCTACCCGTATTTTTTGTTTTTTACGGATTCGTTTAGAGGAGGCTCGGAAAAGTTAAGAACATTTTTCAAAGTTGACCCTCTCGCCCCCCTTCTCCCCCCCTTTAAGCGTATCTCGGAAGTTGAGAGACTTGGAACATTTCTTTATTCAGATTCATATAAAGGGGCAATGCTATAGTCACAAACAAACCATTTTTCAAAGTTGACCCCCTTGCCCCCCTTCTCCCCCCTCCCCCCCCGTTTTGGCTTATCTTTTTTTTTTGTTTTTTTTTACGGAATCGTTTAGAGGAGGCTCGGAAAAGTAAAAACCATTTTTCAAAGGTGACCCCCTCGCCCCCCTTCTCCCCCCCTTTAAGCAGATCTCGGAAGTTGAGAGACTTGGAACATTTCTTTTTTCAGATTCATATCAAGGGGCAATGCTATAGTCACAAACAAACCATTTTTCAAAGTTGACCCCCTTGCCCCCCATCTCCCCCCTCCCCCCCCCCGTTTTGGCGAATCTTTTTTTTCGTTTTTTTTACGGATTCAGCGTAGGGATCCCGAGTGGAGCGAACCTACGACACCGAGTGCAGCGCAGGGGGGAGGTGGCGAGCGAAGCGAGCCGGCGACCTCCGTAGCGTAACGAAGGTTGAGTGGGTGAAGCGAAACTCAGTCCCTGGCGACGACAAGCAAACATTAAGGTTATGTTTTTTGGAACAAAGTTTAGGGTAGGTGTAGGGTAGGTGTAGGGTAGGTGTAGGGTAGGTGTAGGGTAGGTGTAGGGTAGGTGTAGGGTAGGTGTAGGGTAGGTGTAGGGTAGGTGTAGGGTAGGTGTAGGGTAGGTGTAGGGTAGGTGTAGGGTAGGTGTAGGATAGGTGTAGGGTAGGTGTAGGGTAGGTGTAGGGTAGGTGTAGGGTAGGTGTAGGGTAGGTGTAGGGTAGGTGTAGGGTAGGTGTAGGGTAGGTGTAGGGACAACAACACGCGGGTGTAGGGACAACAACACGCGAGCTGCTTGCAGCTCGCGCACCAAGCAAATACTAGTATTATATATAATATTATAAAGCTAAAGAATTTTTTGTTTGTTTGTTTGAACGCGCTAATCTCAGGAACTACTGCTTGTAATTGAAAAATTCTTTTTGTGTTGGATAGTCCATTTATCGAGGAAGGTTATAGGCTATATAACATCACGCTACAACCAATAGGAGCCGAGCATAAATGAAAAATGTTGCAAAAACGGGCAAAAATATTCCTTTTTGAGAGCTTTTGTTGCGTGCGCTGCGTAAACGGTTTAAGTTACGCAAATATAATGTATGATGGAATTGTTCTTCTTTAAAATTTCTAAAAAAATGTCCGCGACAGCATATGTCTATCTTTTAAGATTGACTCACAATAGCAGCTTTTATGTTCTAAATTTTAATTAGATCGCCGCCGCCCGCGCCGGTAGAAACAAAAGTTTACAGGTTACATTCGTATAGTACTAAGGGTAGGCAGGGTAGGGTAGGTAGGGTAGGGTAGGGTACATGTAGGGTAGGTGTAGCGTAGGTGTAGAGTAGGGTAGGTAGGATAGGGTAGGTACGTAGCCAGTTGACGGGAGCGAAGCCGCGTGGGACAGCTAGTTGTTCTATAAGAATGTTTAAGCCTTTAAATTCTTCATTTTTTTGTACTATTCTGATTGTTTCTTCCTTTATGTTTTTGCTGTCCTGGTCCTTGCAGTCGGTACGGTCGTTTAAAGAATTTATATATTATCTTTATGTGTAACAATACTATCAGTTTTATAGATTTTTTTGTAAATAACTTTATTTTTTCAATTAGCACATGCCACATACGTATACATTACACATTTCACCTTCTCGTTTTCTATAAGGCACAATGGTGTAGTTTTTTCTCTTTGTACAGTCTTCTTTCGTTTCTTTTATTTTATGTTAGTTTTCTATCTTTTTAAATAACTACCATAATATTGTCTTATGTATATGTGTTTTTTTATATCCCATAACTCTAGGGTTATATACTATTAGTAAAAATAATACAAAAAGTCCTAAAGTATGTGATCCAAAAATGTATAGTTTCGAAGATATAATAAATCGAAATTAATTTATTTCAATAAAAAATTGCACCAATGTATGCAAAAAAAAAATATTATGGAAAAATAATTCATATGCCAGTTGATTCTTTGATGTGATCTCATTCATACCCAAGAATTATGGGATATCAAAAAAAAACACCTTATAAATCTAAATAATACCTTACACGTTGTTGCAGGGCTCGGTATCGGCTCCGCTGTACATGGCGTGGCTGGAGATGATGAGCCGCGACATGCCGCCCATGATGTTCGTGCGCGGCAACCACACCTCTGTGCTCACCTTCTATTCCTAGTTTTATTGACATATAAATTGTACTTACTAGTATTCCTTCTACGATAACATTGGTCTGTACGGTTAGTATCATTAGTTCTGTTAGAATATCATTTTTTTTCTGAATGAATCGCGGTGTTCTGTCAGAATATCATTATTCTGTCAACATAATATCACTGTTCTATCAGAATCAGAATTTATCAGCCTTCTATAAGAATATAAAGGTTCTGTCTGAACATCCGTGTTCTGTCAGAATATCATTATTCTGTCAGCTTATCACCGTTTTATCAGAATCATAATTTATCAGTGTCCTATAAGAATATAAATGTTCTGTCTGAACATCCGTGTTCTGTTAGAATATCATTGTTCTGTCAGCATATCACTGTTCTATCAGATTCAGAATTTATCAGTGTTCTTTCAGGATATAAATGTTCTGTCTGAACGTCCGTGTTCTGTCAGAATATCAGTGGAATTTTATTGCTATGTCAGATTATTAAATAATTTTATTGTTCGACGATTTCGGTATTGCTCTCGGTACGTTTAAGAGACCATATTAATGCCTACAATGTTAACTTTTGTATGTACTTAGCAACTTGAATAAGGGCTAACTGGAAGAAGTTAGTTGATGGTTTCCGATGAAGGTTTTTCAACTTTTGAGTACCAGTGACTTGGTACCATAATATTATTGTAGTTTAGGCTGAATAAATGCAACTCACTTATAGATTGTTATTTTATAAAAATAACTGCAGAAAATAAAATACCACCAGCAGAAAGTTGAGCTAGAAGAGGTCAGATGTAATTAGATTTAAGATAAGTACGTAGATTAAATAAACCATAGAAAATACCTATGTGTTATTCAATGCATAGAGACTGTTGTACTTACCAACTGTACAATATTTTAAGAAATCATTACAGTATGTTGCAATCATGAACAATTATGTACTTATAGCATTTTATAATTAAGTAATAATAATAGTAAGACAGTAAATAGACAAATAGTTAGAATTAAATAAGTTAATCGAATAGAGCTTAGTTGTAAGGTCTTAACAAACCAATAAAATGAACAAAAACTTTTACCAAAGCACAATAAAAGTATTATATAATTATTTAAACAATTTAGTAGTATTTTTATTTAACTACGTCTATAAGACGAAACGAATTCGTATTCAAGATTTCCGAAGAGCGGGCCTAGGATCGGGCCCTGGGGAAGCCCTGCACTGCGAGCCAGGGCAGAGGATTGCGAACCGTGTGCTTGAATCTACTTTCGGTATGAGATGATTTATTATTAGTTTTGTACTTATAGGAGTAATAGGTAATTTAAAAAAACTTGTGATTTACGCTAAATTTGTCTATTTTAATAAAAAATATTGTACCATTTTACCTTTTATCCTGTTTGTTGATTTTTCTTTGATTTCCTATGTTGGTTCATCGGTGGTGCGAAATCCGAAAATATTTCACCTATAAAATAAACTTGAATAACTTGTTAAAATTTAATTACCTACTTGAAGAGGAAAGACAAAACCATTTTTTCAATAAATTATGTTACGAACACCCGAAAGCGTTTAATTTCATTACCTACCTATTAAAATCACAATATAGTTATTTATGCTACAAGTGCGGGAAGTACCTATGTGATTTCCGATGAGTGCTATTTTTATTCACGAGCGAGCGAAGCGAGTGAGTGGATAAATCGAGACGAGTCGGAAATCATCTTACGCACGTGTATCATACAACATTTTACTATGCATTGTGCGAGGAAATAAAAAAATATATCTGAACCAAGCAAGAAATTAATAAAATGGCGCTCATTCAAAGGCGCTCAGCATATCCACAGATTAACTAATAAAAGCTGTCACGTCGTAACGCAAAAAGGCACGAGCAAAATATTCATTCTGCCAAACATATTTAATGAATACTTATTTAAAATTAATTTATTGATCAAAATATAAATCTAGAGTAATAAAAACGCCTTAAATGAAGTATTAGTTTTGTTTTTCCTTTTATATGAATGATAGTATGTACTTAACTAATTATTAAAACTTTTCTCAAATAATAAAAACTCTATGCGGCGGGCTGACGTTGGAGTTAAAAATTAAAAAGTACAGGAAAGTAAAAAGCACTAGTAAAAAAAAGTGACACTTTCCGCACAGTTTGACTGCTTGGAAAACGCTCTTTTCGAGGACAGGCATTGTAAAATATATATTGGGCTCTGAATTTAATAAAAGAAACCTAACCAGTCTACTAACTCCTTCTGTATTTTTATGCAAAGCATAAAATACTGAAAGCCAATATAATTAGAAAGTACCTTCTCCATTGGCGTCGAAACTTCATCATTATCATTCATCATTTCAGCCGAATGACGTCCACTGCTGGACATAGGCCTCCCCCAGGCGTCGTCGCCACATTGACCGATCCCAGGCGTCTCGCATCCAGCACATTCCCGCAAACTTAACCAGGTCATCAGTCCACCTAGTAGGAGGCCTTCCAACGTATCGTCTTCCGGTTCGTGGTCGCCATTCTAGAACTTTTCGGCCGCTTCGGGCATCCGTTCTGCGAGCAATATGCCCTGTTCACTGCCATTTAAGTTTCGCAATTCTTCCGGCTATGTTGGTAACTTTGGTTCTCCTGGGGATATTCTCATTTCTGATGTGATCATGCAAGAAAACGCCGAGCATAGCCCTCTTCATTGCCCTTTGGGTGACTTTAAGTTTTCTGATAAGACCCATTGTGAGCGACCACGTCTCAGTCCCATAGGTGATCACTGGCAACACACACTGGTTATAGGCTTTTGTCTAGAGACACTGAGGTAAATTGGATGAGAACATACTACGGTATCTTCTCGAAACTTCGAATGCTACTAACCCCATGATCCAAAGTTCCAAACCAAGCTACTAAGATCCAGCAAAGGACAAAATATAAAATCAAAGATCCAGTTTTCTTGTAAATGTGACACGGACAATCCCTAAAACCTATTTACATACCATCATTACTAAACTCCTCCTTTATTAACCAAGATAACGCTGACGTCTTCCTGACAGATGCTGTGAATTGAATACTTGACAAGAACTTGATAATGTAGCAAAGATTGATGCTAAAATTGCTAATGTGAATATTCTAATGATCAATTACAACAAACGTGCTCTCAGACTTTTGGCGAGTGAAGCTACAGATTAAAACGGTATACATTGGAGGATTTATCAACTTATCTAATTTTCAAACAAGTTAAAAACTTACAAGTAATTCCACAAGCATTTTTGCTAAAGTAAACAAGAAGTAAGTAGCCACGTCGTAGCTCACATACGATTGAATGTAGCTAAATGTCATGAATCGACCATTCGTATGATATGAAACCCGATCTTGTTTTCAGTGTTATATTAACCCTAGACGGCTCTTGTGGTCTAATTCTTATGCGTGGCCAAATATACCGCTCTCTTTAAGCACACCCCGCCCGTGGAACGAAGAGGGGGGAACTAGCAGGGTTTTTAAAGCATATTCAATGTAAAAAGTTTATAGGTGAGTATAGTTCTCGCCAAACTTCTTCGCCACACTGAAGAAAGTTGGCTACAATGGCTGTGCAGTAGTAAATCTCATGCATAACACACCGTTTCGTGCCTTGCGCATCGGATAACTATAACTTCAGGGCGGCCCAGAAGTTTGGTGCGAACTTAGGTGCTTATTGATGAGAGTATACCAAGAATACCTATAACTGAAAAATTTCAAGCCCTCTCCCAACCTATATGATTTGGCTATCAAATAGTTTATTTTTAGGGTTCCGTACCCAAAGGGTCGAAACGGAGCCCTATTGCGGAGACTCACTTGTCCGTCTGTCTGGCTGTCATCTGACACACAATTTTGTTCCGAAGAATTTTTGAACTTCCCATTGACCTATGAATTTGAAATTTGGTGATAATGTTTAATGTAATAATATTACGCATATTTTACTAACAAATAGCGATATATTGATAAATCAGGATTTGGTACGGAACCCTAAACGTGCGAAGTCCGACACGCACTTGGCCGGATTTTTTTTTAAGTTAAAAACATTAGTTCACAACTATTTTTACCAAAAAAAACTCACCGACTCAAACCTTCAGACTCGTCTTCGGCATGTGTCTGAAAGTATGCAGCAATTTCAGTCTCGCAAACCTCACATCAACAGTTAAAGGGTTATTATAATGCCTTGTAAAGGCAAGTGGGGAGTTCAACATGAATTAGTTGTTTAGTCTTGGCAGTCTGGGGAACGTGAACCGGTGAAGTGCGGCACTGAAGCAGTTTCCACGGGACTGTGTCCGCGAATCGTCACGATTAATTAGCCCGGCTTAATTATTTTTAATTGAAACGCATTTCTGTGCCAAATAAGTTAAACATCTTTGAGAATCAGTAATACAAGTAACTAACTTATGTTTGTTTAGGTAATGCATGACCGTCTATTGACAAACTATGACGAACTTGGTGAGTATTAAACACTTCAGATTTACCATCCAGCTCTACATTTCTCGAGATAACTTGAATCATCACTATTTTCATTCCTCCAATATCCCAAGTTATATATAGTCAGTGCAACATGTCTTCTTGTTCCATACGTTTCTATTAGACTTAATTTCCATAGTGTCACCTCTTTTCTTTAGAGTGCTTGTATACACATCCATATTCATACTCAAACCTGTCTTCTCGGTAGTATGCCGAGAAGACAGGTTTGACTTGACTCTGTGAGGTATTAAGTTCAAGTTATATAGGTATTAATAAAATAATCATTTTCAGTGACACAACGTCAAAAAAGATCTTCAATAGCAGGCATGTTTGAGTTAGCCAGCTTCGACGCTTCAGCAGTTGATTTGGTACTTTTGAATATTTATTTTTTTATACTTTATGTTTGATTTTTAAAACAGCAAAAACATTAAGCATTATCTTTCCAACTGCTGAGCTGCAGACCCTGCACTGCATTTTGCACAGAGGTACAAAAGGAGCGGACCCAGTGCGGGTACATACAGATGTCTCGCTTGTTGAAATATTCATGCATACTGGGATCACCACTAAAACTCCAAGGTCTCCTCCTATGCCGCTTATGGCGTAAACACGGGCACGCATTGGCACTCATCGCGAACCTGCCGCAGCTGTCCGTCACCGGACCCTTCTTTAGGGTGTACCCCCATCACCGTCGCACCAGAACACATTGCAGGCTGTGACCACCCCAGGTACCAAACCAGCACATGGAATCCAGACGACCCAGTGTAATGCACCCTTGGTATTTTGTGACGGGCCAGGTCAGTGGCACCGCCATCTACCACTTTTCGGCCGCAGTGTTAAGAACCTCTCCTGCGGTAGCCATCAGACGGTGGCGACCCCGTCCAGGCCGCAGAAGGCAGGGAGACGCACCGCAATACCGGCACTCCTCTCTCGCCGCGGCCTCCAACCCTCAGCCGCGATATCCTATGGGACCTGGAACGCTCCATACGAGATCGCGGCTCGCCTCAGTTACGATGTCGCCTCTATCATCATAGTCGTCGGCTTAGTCGGCAAAAGCCCTGCCGCCTGCCGAGCCCTCTTCGGATTCCTCTTCGCTTCACCGTGAGTGACCAAGTCACGACTACTGAGCCCCCCCGCCTCGACAACTTCACCATTATTGTAACTAGGGTTATGACGCAGCCTTTATATCAATCTCCATTTTTTTATATATGTATGTACAATATCAAGTTCAAAGTCAAAGCATTGACATGTGTTTCTTTTAACTATAGACGTCACGGAGGCATAAAGATCCCACTCCTGAGCTGACCACGTATGGAAACATCAAATTAGGATGGGTACAGGTTCGTGCTTTTTTCTGCTGTGATAAACGTAATGGGCTCTTTTAAGCCCCCGACGGAAGAAGGGTGTTATAAGTTTGACGACTGTATATGTGTTTCTGTCTGTGGCATCATAGCTACTAAATGGATGAACCGATTTTGATTAAGGGCGGATACGCACTATACGTCCGTGTCAATGATTTGAGTTCCGCGTTCAAAATGTTTTGAATTATGACAGATTATGACGGATAGAGTTCGAATGTATTGCGTAAGCTTCCGTACGAGAAGTATAAGTACAGAGCGTGCCACGAAAGATGAGACATCACCCCGATGACGCCCGGTTCCTTACCGCACTCAGACCTCATACCGCTAAACTGCAGCTATCCGACATCTGATTGGATGTCAAATAACGGCAGTCTCATCTTTCGGCTACTTCGGTACCGAAATTTCACGGACACGGAACGGCAGGCTTATTACGTATCTTTTGCAAGAGCAAAACGATAGCGATTTTTGCGCAATAATTGCTCTTCCATACAGAAGTTTTAGGATTGTTGGCGGTTTTATTTCTAATAAGTGCATTTGACAAACGGCGAGCGATTAGCAAACGATTGTGTAGGACCTACCATACCTACACTGCAGGTAATTCCGACTTTTATGATATAATGCGTTTGATCGCTATCGTTTTGCTCTTGCAAAAGATACGTAATAAAGCCTGCGGATGTAATTCGTATAACCGCCCTTAGGTTTTAGTCCCCCGACACGTTGTTTTTTAACTTTTAATAAATTTTTTTAACATTTAGGTGGTGCAAAAACTTATTCGCGTTTTAAGCGTTCAGCCTTTGTACCTACTAAAAACATTTATGAGTTTTCTCATAATGTGATATCTTCTCTAGAACGTCAAAGAGGTTCTTTGTCTTCAATTTAGCATTTGTAAATATCAGGGTGTTCTAATACCGTGCCTGTTGAACATCTGGGGCGTGATGCTGTTCCTGCGCATCGCGTGGATCGTGGCCCAGGCTGGAATCGTGCTGGCTATCGTCATCATCTTAATCTCGTTCATCGTTTGCGTCATCACCACGCTTTCCTTGAGCGCCATCTGCACCAATGGTGAACTACACGGAGGTAAAGAGTAAACGAAAACTTTAGGTAATTCGCCTACTTATACGGTAGAATCAATTTTTATTCCATGTAAATTTTAATTGTGACATTTAAAAGTGCCGCTTGGTGGCCTAGTTGAAATAAAAATATCTTTGTCTATATAGTTCTCGCCAAACTTCTTGGCCGCCCTGAAGGTGGCTACAATGGCTGCGCAGTAGTAAATCTCATACAAAAACAGCACCGTTTCGTGCCTTGCGCTTCGGAAAGGCAACTTCAGGGCGGCCCAGAATTTGGCGAGGACTATACTTAAAATACCGTACCTGCCTAAAGAAGACATAGATACGACTTTATTATTAAATATGTTAAGCGATAAATGCATTTAGTGATTTTTGGAGCATAAAGTACCTAATTTTCTCTAGAATGCTAAATAGTACATTGTTATCCTAGGGGTGAAAGTAACTTATTTAGGCCCGAGACGGGGTTTGGCGCCCGGAACGAAGTGAGGGCGCCAATAGTTCGAGGGACTAAATAAGTCTTTAACCCGAGGTAAACACTGTGCTTTTCATTACAAATACAAGGAAATAAAAATAAAAACATGAATTTGCTAAAGAAAAAATGATTGCCGCTTTCCCGCCTATTTTGTTTGTTTTTTTTTCTGTGGCCGGCCTGCTATTCAGCCATTATTTTTTATTTTCATCATTGAAAAAATGGTAAATATTTTGCCCAAATCTAAGTTATTTTAAAGAAATTGTTGAAACTAAATTATAATAAAGTTATTTTAAAAATATATATTCTTTAATCAATACTTAACTTTAAGTTATTTCAATTTTACTTCGTGGTTGTATAGAAAGTTGGAACATGGTTCAATAGATATGTGAAAAGGAACTAGTTTTTTTTTTTTAATAATTTGACAGCTGTCAGTTGAAAGCGATTCTCCCTAGGGCTGAAAAGTATTACTTTCAACCCGCTCCTCAGGCAACTTAAGACCTACTTTCAGAGTATGAGTAATGAAAAATAATGTAATAAGTTATAAGGTACAGTACATTATATTTTAAAATTACCTGACTGAATCGCCACAAACTGACCCCAGGAAAACCGGTGAACTCCAAATAATTTTGGGCCCTCACACCGTCATTAGATACTTTAACTGATTTTCTAAGAAATCATATAATGCTTTAATTTAATGCTAAAATAATATCTGATCTCTTACAGGTGGAGTGTATTATATCGTGTCAAGATCATTAGGTGCAGAGCTGGGTGCATCAGTGGGAATTATTTTCGCGTTCGCTAACGCAGTAGCAGCCAGTATGAACACCATAGGCTTCTGTGAATCCCTGAACGAGTTGCTAAAGTCCCAAAACCTTAAAATAATAGATAACGGCCCTCATGATACGCGTATTGTTGGTGCCATAGCCCTGTTTGTGATGTGCTTTATCTGCGCTGTTGGTATGGATTGGGAGACTAAAACTCAAGTAAGCTCTTGCTTTTGTTCATGGACAAGCTAAGTTTAGTTTATCTGGGACATCGTTGACAACGGTGAAGAAAAACATCGTGAGGAAACTTATAAGTTACTTACCTGACTTATTATAACTTTGTGCTCCATTGATGTTCCACAGTGCGTGGATGAACAAATACATGGTTTTACGTAGTTAAATTATTTATTTATATATTTATTAAAACTTTATGCACAAGTACAAAGGCGAACTTAAAGCCTTAGGCATTTTCTACCAGCCGACCTTAGGGTGGTGCAGAGATAAAATATGGCAGTTAAACAAAACAAAAAAAATAAAAACATTATAAATAAAACATTAAAATATAAATAAAACCATTTAATATGAATAACCAATGTAAATAACCAATATTTAGAACTTATAATTTATAATATAACGTGTCGTAGGTTGTGGGTTCGAACCCAGGCAGGCGCTTTACTTTGTGTAAATTATTTCATCACCGCTGCTCTCAAAACGGTGAAGAAAAACATCGTGAGGAAACCGGCATGTCCTAGAACCATAAATTCGAAGACATGTGACATCCACCAACCCGCACTGGGCCCGCTTGGTGGATTACGGCCCATTCCCTCTCAAAGAGAGGAGGCCTGTGTCCCAGCAGTGGGAACATTAAAAGGCTGATGATGATGATTTATAAATTCTTATATCATACTAATATTATAAATGTGAATGTAAGTTTGTTTGTTACGCTTTCACGCGAAAACTACTTAACCGATCATCATGAAACTTTGTACACATATTCCTGGAAGTATTAGAAGTAACATAGGATACTATTTATTGAAAAATAAATATTAATTTGTCGGGTTTAGTCAATAGTAAGGACGTCAAGTAAAATCACAAGCACGCCACCTGGTGGCAAATCAAAAACTACGCATTGGCGCGCTTTTCCTAAACACTAGCGTGGTTGGGACAGCAGAATAAAACAGTATCAGCAGTTGAGTACTGACAGCCTTAGAGCTAAGACGTCGTAGAATCACTGTCGATCCGTAATATTAGTAAGCAGGATTGTAACTGTTAGTTGTGCCTATTTGAATATACTCAGTGTATCGAATAATTTGTGTGATTTAATTTTCACGATTGACCCCCACCTACCTGCCCACATACGATGTCTTAACCTAAGGGAATACTTTCTGACTGCCCGATGGTTTGCATCTATCGGCCAGCCTTGATGCGACATATTTTTTACGAAAGATATCACTTTTTCCGCGATAATCGACATTCACGCGGAAGAAGTCGCGGGCAAAAGCTGGTATGATATAAATTGGCTGACTTAATATAAAACGGTAAGTATTTGTAATATATATATATACTGTTTTATTTTTCAGAACATTTTGATAGTGATCATAATCACGGCGATAATGAATTTTGTGATTGGTGCAGCTATTGGACCAACCACCGATGAAAATAAAGCTCGCGGTTTCGTAGGTATAAGTTGTAAGTGATAGATATTATATTAGAAAGAAAGAAAGAAAAGAAAGAACACTAGTTTATTTAGCACACACAGATACACACAATGTAAAGGGAACTTAATTTTAAAACTATTATCTACATACGTAGGTAGTGTGCCCCGCGGCTGCTCCAAAAAGGACCAGTTCAGCAAAATGCCAGATAACTAGGAGTTGCCTGACGCTGGTTTTCAACTGAACCTTACGTTGAAGTATTATAGTACGAGTAGGAATTTTTAATCGACTTCAAGAAAGGAGGAGGTTCTCAATTCGCCGGCATCTTTTTTTTTTTATTTATTTGCCGCGATTACTCAAAGACGCCTAGACCGAGTTGGAAAATTCTTCTTTTGTTTGAAAGATCAGGATCTGATGTTGGAATCCTGGAGAAATCGAGGGCACTCCTGAAATATTATAGGCATACATATAGCTATTTTGATATTTTCATCAACAATGCAATTATTTGCACTCAGAAAGTATAATTCGGTGAACTTGAACCCATTAGAAAAATGGCCACTGGAACTCCTTAATGCTAAGTATAATGGGTTTAAGTTATATTAAATATTAACCGACTATGATGAAGTAAATACTCATAAATAAATGGCACTGATGAAAATGGTACCATCAAACTAATCTAAAGATGTAGTCGGAAGGCAGGCACTGGAACTCCGAAATAAAACAACGTGTCCTAGTCGTGTTTGCGCTTGGAATCGTCATGAGATTTACTTTGGCTAGAAATTATTTTCATGGTATTTGGAGGTACCCACCAAAACTAGAAAAGAGATAAATAAAAACTTTTTACCAAAAAAAAACCGACTTCCAAACAAAAAAAAGACACTACAAAGCGAAAAATAACTTTCTTTTCCGAAGTCGGTGTCGAAAAACGGTTGTTTTGTTTTGTTAAAAGTTTTTTGGAAACTGTAACGGTTTACCAACAATCGATTGGTCCATGAACCGTTGGTCAACATTATCTTTAAACCCTTAAAATTTTCATCCAAAAGACTTTTCACCCACGAACGTTTCACCAACATTACTATTCAGTGAATGCTTAACCAACAGAATGTTTTGACCAATTACTTTTCACCCATCGAACAATTGGCCAACAGACACCGGGACAGGTGAAAGAAAATTTAAGGTTGTAAAAATTACTTAAAAAATATGATACCTAACATGAAGAAAATGACGGGAACTGAGTTCGCTTGCTTTGCTCGCTCATTTCAGCTTCCGTCACCTCCTTCGAACCTAACCTATCCGTGTCGGGGTGCCCTAAGCTCCCGAGCTCGCTCCGCTCGCTCTTGGACTAATTCATTGTACTTTCACCTGTCTCGGTGTCTGTTGGCCAATTATTCGTTGGGTGAAAATTAATTGGTCAAAACATTATGTTAGTTAGCATTCACTGACGTAGAGTCATGTTGGCGAAACATTCGTGGGTGAAGAGTCCTTTGATTGAAAAGTTAATGGATTAAAGATAATGTTGACCAATGTGACATAGACCAATCGACTGTTGGCAAAACTTTTCAGTACCAGTTTTTGATAGAACTTTTTTGTGGTGTGTTTATTGAGTGTTTTTATTTAAGATATTTATTTCTTTACATGTTTCTTACAGTTGAAGCGGCCCAGGACAACTGGTTGCCTGATTTCCGGTTCAGTGACGGCGAAGAGCACGATCTCATCAGCGTCTTTTCTATTTACTTTCCCGCTGTAACAGGTGTGCAAGCAGGTGCCAACATTTGTGGTGATCTCAAGGTAATAAGAATACCAACAATCAGAATGATTAGAATGCAGACATGAAAAAAATTCAACCTCGACTATTTTCCAGCGACAATTAGCTTGTACAGAAAGTACTAGCGAAATTGTTATATGCTTATTCTAAAATCTAAATATTCAGTATTTTTATCTTCTGTTTGCCTGGTGCGTTAACTGTTGCTTTAGTATAAGATTTATTTTTAAACATATCTAACATAAAATTTGTATCTTTAAGTAGACTGTTATTTGGTCACCGCAAGCCGCAACCCAGGTACTGTATGACCTTTTTTTTTGGTCCGGTTTGAAAAATCCTCTTTGGATGTCTGTGAGAGTCCTACTGACTAAAAACCACCCCGGTGTTCCATGTCGCACCTACGCCGGGGGTCGCCAATCCTTCTGCAACCCCCGGCCAGTCCGACTCCACGGGCCTCCTCCCGGTGCGACGGCTGCGGGTCGGCTGAGTGGACGAGATCAGCCTCTCCCTTTCCGCAGCCTCCTTCTTTCGCAGAAGGGTACCACGGCGTCCCAGAAGACTCGACTAAGGCCGGCAGCGACAGGTCGCTGCCTACTTCTGAGATGAGGACACGACGCGGCTCCTCCCAAGCGGCACTCTCTGCAAACGTATGCCACGCCCGGAGCTTCTGTATGACCTACCCCAACATTGATTGTCAGAGTTATAGACTTTAATTCGAACTCCACCCTGATTTTCTTTTTGCAACCCTGCCAGGACCCAGCGGCGGCCATTCCTAAGGGAACGCTGCTCGCTCTAGCTATATCAATGACGTCATACCTGGCGATGACATTGCTATCCGGCGTGGCGGCCCTGCGGGACGCGTCCGGCAACCTCAACGACCTCGCTAGCGGCTCCCTACAAGACTGCAAACCCAACTGTGGATACGGACTGCATAATAATTACGGAGTAAGTAGTACTTTAAAGAAGTTGTTTAATATTTTGTTGGTGGCTAGGTACTGTCAGCTCTTGAAATTTTTGATAATTTCAATAAAAATTTGATTTTTCATGCATGGAGTACTGTTCTCATCTCTGGAACGGATCTGCCAAATACCAGCTTGATGCACTAGAGTCGATCGAAAAGCGGGCCAAGAGGCTCATCGGCGATGAGGCACTGGTTAAGTCAAAGCTCCAGAGCCTTGAACATCGTCGCCGAGTTGCCAGCTTGTCGGTCTATTATCGATTACATTTCGGGGAGTGTGCGATGGTTTTTTTTTTTTTGGACAATCCCACCGCACTATTCCCAAACCACTGCAACTCCTGAAAGCCAGAATCAACAGTGGCGACCAGAAAAGCGCCGAGGCAATGAAGCTCGACGAAGTCCCGGAGAATGAATTTAACTGTCTTGGATCCCGCAACGAAATTAATCAGAAAAGAATAACGGAGGTACAAATTTCCAATTCCCTCCTCCCTCGCAGGAGACAGAACAAACAAGGCCAATAGGCACAAAGGGTCGTTTACAACTGGGATAAGCCCAGTTGCCTAGCACTACGGATAAAAATTAGCATTTATATTAATGGGTCCTACATTGTTAGCTGCTATATTTGTTTCCAATAATAAACACATCAACACGGTCTAGGGATATTTCATACTCAATTAAATAACTCGAAAAGTACTGGCCGCTTTGGAATACACCGTTTTGTTTGTAATTTATCTCAGACTAATTCCAAATTAAAATTTTTGAAAATTCTATTGTTTCGGTGGCATAAAAGTGTCTTGATGTGTAGGAGAGGGAATTTTCATTTGTGCGAAATTTAGAAAACAATACGAATTACGTTTAGTTACAGTTTTTTTCATTTTTAAACGAAAGATAAAGTTAAAATTGAGGTATTGTAGCCATGCAACGCCAACATTTGACGAGGGCGGAGATGTTACGAGCTGTGGGAATGCTGGAAGCTGGGTCTGTTCAGCGTAATGTTGCTGAGGCCATAGGGACCCACCAAAATGTAATTTCAAGATTGTGGACACGCTATCGTGCCACAGGTGAAGTAGCGGAGAGGCACCGGGGGCCAAGTCGCATCACTACCCCCAGACAAGACCGATTTTTGCAAATTACTGCGCGAGCTCAACCAAATGCAACGGCGACACAATTGGTCCAAAGGCTGCGAGTGGAACACCAAGTGCTTGTGAGTGACCAAACTGTAAGAAGGCGACTGCATGAAAGCAATCTACGCTCTCGTAGACCACTCCGGGTCCCACCTTTACGGAGAGGCAATCGTGGACGACGATTAGAATGGGTTAGGAACCACGTGGACTGGGACCGTGAGCAATGGTCCAATGTGCTGTTCACGGATGAATCCAGGTTCGGCTTCCATCCAGATTCACGAAGGACGCGTGTTTGGCGAGTTCCTGGACGATGGAGCCGTCTTCAGAACCCTCAGGAAGTTCACCCATACCAAGGAGGAACAATTATGGTTTGGGCAGGAATTCGTCTTGGAGGACGGACGGATCTCGTTTGGGTGCGGGGCAATATGACGGCAGAACGATACGTCCAACAGGTGCTGGGGCCCGTAATCTTGCCCCACAGAACACAAATGGGGCAAGATTTCCTGCTCATGCACGACAATGCCCGGGCACACACGGCGAGAACGGTAGCAGCTTGGTTACATACACACAATGTTAGGGCCTTAGACTGGCCTGCTCAATCGCCAGATCTAAATCCCATTGAGCATGCGTGGGATATGCTGCAAAGAAGAGCTCTGAAAATCTGGCTACAGAAGATCAACTTTTTGCGCACCTCAGAAGGACATGGGACAATATGCCGCAGCAATTTAAGACATTGACAACCTTGTTCTGAGCATGCCGAATCGTTGCCGATGTGTTATGAACATCATGGGCGCTTTCTCAGACTAACTTCAAGTTTATAAACACAAATTAAATGATTTTTCTATTTTTTTCAGTTTTTACTCATAAATTAAAAGTTTATTCATATACGGTTTCCGTCTATGCTTCATTATTTTTCCATAAAATCCTGAAATTTTAATCGAAGTACCTTAACCATTATTAAAAAATGGTTGAATATTAAATAACGTATCTTTTAAATATATACATGTCATATAAATAATTAACACATTGATAGTAATTCGCTTTTTTTAAAATATCCCTAGACCGTATTGATGTGTGTAGGTATGGCTAAAACGCTTGAACGCACGGAAATTTGTTCTAGTTTCCACAAGGCCCGTATAGTAAACAACTCCTGATGCAGCCTGTATATTATTAAACATAAAATTGCGTTCATTCTGCCAAAGAATACACTCCCATAAGATATGATGTGCAGATTGTACATATTCGCAGTCAGACGTAGAACACTGACATAAAGGTGAGGCAACGAGCCTGAAAGAAAACAATTTACTTTTAAAGTTACCATTACCTGTGAGAAATTGAACAACACAGTGATCCACCTCCAGCCACATCCTGGCTAGCCGCACGCGAACGGATGGAAAGAATTGACGACAACGATAACTTTGCAGCCCGCGAGCGACTGCAAGACGTGACGGAGATTATGTATATAAGGAGCAACAGGGTCTGAATATTGAAAGGAGCAGCTCACAACATTAACTTTAAAAGAAGACGATAAGACCTCCGCAACGGCACAATGGGGTGTCATAAGGTTACGCAAAGACGTTACTGTGAAGTTAGAAGAACGGGCCACGTAAATTCCGGCTCGTGCCTTGCCATCCAACTGTACTACTTTGTGACGTAAACACGCGTTTTAATATTGTTCTTGAACAAGCACTTAAGTAAGTTATAATCGATAATCAATTTCTCTAGTTCAGAAGTCGCCACCCTGGATCGATCCACAGCGATGGTCATATGGTTTCTTAGAACGTTTACAAGCAACGCAAGACGGTGTATAATTTAAATTGTCCTTATGCGGGCAGTCTTTGGTTTCATGTGCCTCAGAGCAATTAGCGCAGGTAGGTGATTTAATAGTGCAGTGTTTCTTAACATGACCGAATTGTTGACAATGTGCACAACGTACTATCTCGACATCATCAATGAAAGGTGCGATGGAATTGCATGATCTAATTCCGCCCAGCCCATTTCATCATCGGACTACCAGACGTACGCCGATGCGCCATCGGTACATGGTGATATCCCACCCATACGCTCTAAACGTTTTGAGAATACTTTTATTATGCGTACAGCTAAGGAGTGGAATTCCCTGCCGGAGTCTGTTTCCCGATAGCTACAATTTAAGGTCTTTAAGTCAAGAGTGAATAAGTTACTTCTAGGCAAGCGTGCTCCATCGTCGACCACATCATCGCTTATTATCAGGTGAGATAGTGGTCAAGCGCCTATAATAAGCCTATAATAGATAAAAAAGTAAGGTATTTTTTATTATTATTTTTGATTGGACTGTTTCATTATTTTTTATTTTTAATATTTGCTATTTTTTGGGGTGGGGGTCCCCTCCCCTCCCCCCCTCGCACCACTCCCATTACAAGGTAACGCACATCCTGAGAAAAAACACATTATTGTAACCTAACCTCAAAACAGTAAAAAGTTGCTTCTGCATCGTCTCCGGCGCTGCGGGAAGTGCAACCCCTTCGCCCTTACGTAACAAAGGATAGGCACCCATGCTCACCTCCGCATCTTCGGCTTACTGGTCTCCCTTCGCGCCTCCGGTTTTTATAAACACTCTAGGGATAGCAGCCAAAAGACTACGTTAAGTCAGACAGATTAGACCTATTTTAACTATGAAGTGGAGGTACACTAAATTACTTTCTGAGCAGGCTTTCTAGGTTGTTATTAGTACATTGTGATACAAGGGTGGAAAGTAGGTTATTGCAAACGAGCAGGCACGTATCCAGACTTTTGGTTCGGGGGGGGACAAACATTGAAACAACAATGTGAACTGTGTAAAATTCGCTGTAATCACTGTACTATAATTTTTAATAACTTAAAGAAGTACCGTCCGACGTCCGTAGTTTAGTCACACACTTATAAGTATTTTATATTTATATATAAGTATTTTTCTGTTTCCACTGGCAGCCATTACGTCTAGCACCATATCAGGATCTGGCGCCAAAGCGGAATGAATAGATATTATAGCGAGACCAGTAAGCCTCTCGTCCGCCATTCTATACCTTAAAAAGGATTTTATTCTCTTTAGGCATGAAAATGATCGCTCCACAGATGCCGTTGAAACCGGAAGGGTGGCCAGAAAATTAGTATATTAAAATTATTATTATTAGCCTGTTAATGGTAGGAAAGAAAATGTTTGTCATCACTGGCAACACACACTGGTCATAGGCTTTCGTCTTGAGACACTGTGGTAAGTTGGACGAGAAGATACCGCGCAACTGCCCGAATGCTGCCCAGCCGAGTCGGATTCGACGGTTGACCTCTTTCTCGAAGTTGGCCCTACCCAACTGGATCGTTTGTCCCAGAGACATTATCGTCCACAACTTCGAGTGCAGAGTCTCCGACCTTGATAGGAGTGGGTGTAACATGGGCATTCAACATCACCTTGGTTTTGTCCATGTTCATCCTAAGACCCACTCTTTCGGAAGCTCTACTGAGTAAATCGAGCATTGTACTTAGGTCCTCCATGGTCTCAGCCATAACCACTATATCGTCGGCAAACCGAAGGTGAGTGATGTATTCGCCACTGACGTTGATGCCTAGTTCGGAGATATGACGTCTCCCTGTCTCACACCTCGCTGCAGAAGGACTGGTTCCGAGGTCTGGTCCTGAAGTCCAACTGACATGGTGGCTTTTTTGTACAAACACTTCAACACTTCGATGTACCTGTAGTCAATTTGGCACCGTTGTAGAGATACATACTGTACTCTGCTTTTATTAGCGATTCTCCAATACTTTCTTCCCAATAAATTTTCATATTTTCTAATTCACTTATCTTTCTCTCGTCCACATTTTTCGGAAGAATAATTTCTAAAGAAGAAAGCAGCTCTCTTTGGTTCGCAATTCTATCTTTCATACCAGATATCAAATCGTCCGAGCACGGTATAAAAATAGTTCTTCTGAAGTATTCTTCAGGAGTATCGCTGGGAGGGTTGCTTCGTGCAGTTTGGTGGCTTTTTTTTCAGTCAGATTTCGGGGGGGGGGGGGATAAATCCCAATTATCCCCCCCTCTGTATACGTGCCTGCAAACGAGCTCTCATTTACAAGCCCGAGCCGAAGGCGAGGGTTTTTAATGACACGAGTTTGCAATAACCTACACACCCGTGTATCACACGACGTTTTTCAATACAGTTGTGAAAAACAGTAACAACAAATAAAAGTATTAGATTTGTTTATTCACAAAAAATAAAATTTTCAATATGGCGCGTTTTTGCAACTGGACATTTTTTTTTTTACAAAGGAAACAGCCTATACAGCCTACTCGATTTTTGACAAACGTTGATGTGAAAACAATTAAATTAAAACTGGTAATTAAAATAAATATATTAAACAACTATGTAAAAGACTTTTGAGAATTCAATGCTAAAACTTACGGAATCATTCATATCCCATTTTATTCTATGTATGAAACCTCTTTGCTACTAAACTTTTTTAAATTGACTTATAAATAATGGCGCGTTTTTGCAACTAGAAATATTTTTTTCAACGAAAACAGTCTATACAGCGTATTCGATTTTTGACAAATGTTGATGTGAAAATAATGAAATTAAAACTGGTAATTAAATATATTAAACAACCATTTGAAAGACTTTTGAGAATTCAATGCTAACACGTACGGAATCATTCATTTTTCCTCGTAGAAAATCTATCCCATTTTATTCTATGTATGAAAACTCCTTGCTACTAAACTTTTTAAATTGACTTATAAATTTAAAACTAAACTGCAAACATAATGATCGATCTCGTAAACAAAAGTCACGACCGCGTAACAGAAAGATGCCTATGCGTAAGATTTAAGTTTCGAATCATAATTATAGCCTCTGAAAGTACGCCATGTTTAACAACTGTATTGAAAAAAAATTAATAAAACACCAAGAAACACAAAAAGCACATTCACACGACTCGGGGAGAAACGGAATTAACGAAAACAAATGACAGTGACACACGTCACCCGTGACGCAAATGCCATAGTTTTTTTTTTTTACGTTTAGTTTCAACAATATTGCTCGAAATATTGCGCCACAGATACTATACTGGTACTGTTTTGGTTGTCAATCGCCCATTTTGTCGTTCGTTTTTACTGTTTATCTGATTGAGGTTAGATTTTTTTTTGTTATTTTCTCGAAAAATATGCAATACCTTGTATTGAGAGTGGTAGTGTTTTAATCAGGGACCCATCCCCTACCTTTTTTTTTTTTTTTGGTTTCGCTGGGAAAAATGCATTACGCATCATCCTCCCTCCGGGGGAAGGGAGGGGTATGTGGGACTCCCCGGTCTGCTTCCGGTATACCCACTAAAAAACCCAACGGCACTCCCGCATCGTCTTAGTGGAGGAGGACTGGGAAACCGACAGAGCCTTTACCTCCAGTCCCCCGCCGACGACTTCCCGCTGTCTCACAGCGGGCCCCTCATGCCCCTCTCAACGGAGGGGCCCGGGAATGACCGCGAGTGCTCGGCCATTCCCTCCCACGGGTGGTGATGTGCAATGCGGGCGAAGGGGCCCCCGCACCTGTCGCCCGCGTATCACCACCTTCGCCTCCTTTTGCGATTTACCACCCTCGCAAAAGGAGGCGACCGCTGCCCAGACCCGTCGCCTTCCAGCATGGCGCTACTCACGCCAGGAAGCGAGGGGTCCCGGCCCTCCGACGCGCCGCAGTCATGGCACGCCGGAGCTCCCCCTGTGACGGGTCGGGTCTGTGGCCCCGTCACCTACCACCTTTCGGCCGCAGGGGACAGGGACAGCGGCAACACCGACAGTCCTCTTCCCCTGCGGCCCCACCGCGTCCGCCATCTGACGGTGGCGGCCCCGTTGAGGCCGCGGAAGGTAAGGGAGAATGGCCGAAGCCACACCGACACTCCTCCCCGCCGCGGCCCCCCGCACTCCGCCGTGATGCCCCCCCCCATCAGAGGGGGGCATCGCAGCCCGCTCAGTTGTGATGCCGCTACAGGCGGCACCCGCGGCACCGCAACTATTGGGCCACTCGTCGTCGGCTTATCGCCAAAAGCCTAGACGAGCGGCCCCCGCCAAGGTTCCTCTTGGCTTCACCGTGGGTTACCGCCACCACGGCTACTGAGCCCCCCCGCCACGACAAGGCAAGAACCAATTCGGGGGGGAACCATCCCCTACCTGTTTTAACCACTTTTAACTCTCTCCTCCTGCAACCGACACTAAACCCAAGCCACCAAATACATTTAGTAAAAATTACTGCGCTATTTAATGTTGGGGAATAGGTTAGGTTAGAACTGTGACCAACGGCGCGCGAGCCGAGCGAGCGAAGCGAGCGGTGCCGTAGCATCGGCCGGCGACCGCTACTTCCATAAATTAGTTTGCTTAAATACTTATTAGGACAAACCTATTACAATACATACAAAACATTAATTTGGTACTAGACCCTATATCTCCAAGATTTTAGGTGATTTATTGTGGAATTGATTTTATATTGTTAGGTGACTACATTTTGGTGACAAATCAACTATTTTGCGGACAAACCCTATTATTTAAGAAACACAAAACTAATTAAATTGGCGATAGCTTAAATTATACCCATTTCAATCACCTTCTAAATAGGTATCTATTGTTACCTATTGTCTGTTTTGTATTAGGCAAGGAGGTTGCCTCTAAATAGGTAAGGAGTCCTCACAGTACCAGCTGTTCTCTGTCCAACCGCATAATTTATAGTATTTCCTAGATAATGCATACGATGGCACTGTGGGGCCCTCTGATCTACCTTGGCTGCTGGGCGGCTACGCTATCGACCGCACTGACGAACCTGCTGTCGGTACCCCGCCTGATCCAAGCACTTGGCTTCGACGGCCTGTACCCCGGACTCATCTTCTTCTCCAAAAAGTACGGGAGACATGGCGAACCTTACAGAGGATATGTACTCACGTTCTTCGTGTCATTGCTGTTTTTGCTTATTGGTAAGTACTTTCACGTAAGCTCATTTTTTGATGTCATTGTATTAACTAACTAAATATTTAAATAACTATATTTACCACAGGTAATAATAAATAATGATTTTGTTTTTTACTTTATTTTGTCTATGGAGTAATATCTTAATGAGTTTCCTGCAACTTAATTGCGTAAGTGTATTAACTCTGTCTTAACTCTTTAAATAATTAGGTATTGCCAAAAAGATTGGACTCTAACAAAAAGAGCATCTTCACTAATGAAAGCGTCCAATAACTTTTGGCAATACCTACCGAATTATTTAAAGAGTATTTGGCAAACCCCTTTGCCTTGCCGATTTCACTTACGCAATTAGGCTGCTGTACTATATATGGGTCAAGAGGTTTATCCATAAACCGACACGACAAAGATGAACGCAAACTGTATGATTTGTAGCCGCTGCCGTCGTTGGCAAGCTCATTTACTCGACTATGAAGGCTCCATAGTGTATCAATAAAGAAGTTGAACAAACCTATTGATTCACAGCGGATTTGAACAAGATAGCGCCGTTGATTAGCAACTTCTACCTCGCATCGTACGCGCTTATCAACTTCTGCACCTTCCACGCGGCCTTCTACAAGCCCATCAGTTGGCGGCCGCGGTTCAGGGTATTTTATTATATTCTGTTATTAAAATCACCCAAATTTTAGTTTTTTTAGAAGATTCATTATTAATAAGGGTCTGTTCCATTCCCATTATTTCAACCTTATCCCAATTTATTAGCAAAGGCGTCATCTTAGAATTCAGTTCTTAGATGACGGCCTAGCAATATCGTCTTACACATTTTATTACAAGCTTTTATTTAACTTGCAATGTATGTATGTATGTAAGTGTGTTCGGATCAAATATTGCAACTGAATTTTAAAGCTTTACTCAAATAATTTGGATAAAATACGTATTTAATAAATGGATATAATAAATGGAATCATCTTGGAATTTAATTTTGACCCCATATTAGCTTTAACGACCCCAAAAACCATGAAATTGACACCCATGACGATAGTTTCAGAAATATCGGTCGGTGCCATCTTATATTTTCATTTTGACACCAAATTCTCTTTTAGCGACCCAGAAAACCATGAAAATGACACCCATGGCAGTTTTAAAAATTTCGGTCGTCGCCATCTTGGCATTTAATTTTGACCACATATTAGCATTTAGCGACCCCAAAAACCATGAAACCGACAGGACAGCCATGACGTAAATTTCAAAAGTTTTGGTCAGCGCTGTTTTGAATTTTTATTTTGACTAATATTCGCAAGGTAATTGCGAACTATCTTAAAAACCAAAAAATACACCCATGACGAATATTTCGGTCTAACAACTCAAAACACAAACCGAATTCAAAACCACCTCGTTTCTTTGAAGTCTGTTATAAACTTTCCTAACCTACTGATTTTGTTAGACTGTAGTTACATAATAAATCGGACTAGGTATAGATTAGCGGAAGGTCGAGCACGAGCAAGTGACATAGGTCAAATATCGGTCGGTGCCATTTTATATTTTCATTTTGACCCCAAATTCTCTTTTAGCGACCCAGAAAACCATGAAAATTACACCCATGATGATAGTTTAAAAAATTTTGATCGGCGCCATCTTGGCATTTAATTTTGACCACATATTAGCATTTAGCGACCCCAATAACCATGGAAATGACAACCATGACGAAAATATCAGAAATTTCGGTCGGCGCCATCTTAGATTTACATTTAGCGACCCCAAAAACCACGAAACCAACAGGACAGCCATGACGTAAATTTCAAAAAAATTTGGTCAGCGCTATTTTGAATTTTTATTTTGACTAATATTCGCAAGATAATTGCGAACTATCTTAAAAACCAAAAAATACACCCATGACGAATATTTCGGTCTAACAACTCAAAACACAAACCGAATTCAAAACCACCTCGTTTCTTTGAAGTCTGTTAAAAAACTTTCCTAACCTACTGATTTAGTTAGACTGTGGTCACATAATAAATCGGACGATAGATTAGCGGGAAGTCGAGCGCGAGCAAGTGACATAGGTCCTGCCTCGTCAAGGCCTCGCGGGCCACTCTGAAGAGCTCTACGGCGGCCGCTGTTTTATATATTATTTTATTAATAAAACAAACTATTCATAAATTACCCTGAGAATAAAGTTCTATAGGTTGTTAACTTTTTTTAGATATGTGTTAATCTTAATCTTACATAATCTTCTAGAACACTAAGAAAATGATCAAAAAAATTTGGGGGCTGAGTCACCCACGTCCGTAGGAGTGTACCTCATTCGATTCCCTACACGTGGTCCCCGGGTGGTGCAAATCAGGTGACAAACTGGTGGTAGGCTTCGGCCGAAGGCTTGCGACCACCCACCGGGCAAAGACGTACCGCCAAGCGGCCTAGTCGTGTTCCGGTATGATGCTCGGTGCAGCCACTAGAGGAGTTGGGTCGCGATAGTTGCTCCACTGCAAGCAGGCCGTCCTGACTCGCACTGTTATGGACGTATCGGGAGACTGGTCGCGGAGGGTAGCGGGATCCGAGGCACGGTGCGCCGCTGGCCGACCGCAGGTAGTTGGGGGCCCAAGTAGTGTGCCAGCCACACATGAAAGGCTGCCCCGCCAACTGTCGAAAAATCCCGGAATGCGCCATCGTGCTGGTTGGCGACCAGACGAGAGTGCCCGATGGACATTCCTGGGGGGGCTCGGGCGTCCCCGCAGTCTCCAGACCAGTCCCCCAATGATGGCGTCTTATCGGCGCGTGTCTGTAGGTTGCAAGCGTGGGACCTCATCTTACTTCCTTCTCCTCTCCCTCCTTTTTCACTTAAAATGCCAAGGAACAAGAGAAAAAAAGCTGAACAGCGGCAGCACTCACTCTCACATAAAGTGCACCTCAGCAACATCCGAGGTCTGCACTCTAACCTTGTCGCAGTCCATCACCACCTTGAGACTGAGAAACCAGCACTTTTGTTCCTTACGGAGACGCAGATCGGATGCCCGTCAGACGTGGCGTACCTATCTTACCCAGGGTATACCCTGGAGCACATGTTCAAGCCACGCGCTGGTGTATGCATGTACGCCCGGGACGACATCTGTTATCGGCGTCTCCGAAACCTTGAAGACGCCCGATACTCAGTGCTTTGGGCACTGGTGGACACAGGTCTGGATAAGATTGTCTATGCCTGTGTCTACAGGTCGCACAGCGGAGATCTGGAGACAACCGGGCTAACACAATACCTTAGTGAGGCGGCTGACGAGGCTCAGCAGCGGTACCCGTCCGCCCAACTGGTGATACTGGGGGACTTTAATGCCCACCACCAGGAGTGGCTCTTCCCGTACCAGTACACTGACCATGCTGGGCGGGCGACACGTAAGCTTGCGCTAGCGTTAAATCTCACTCAGCTGGTCCAGGGGGCAACGAGGGTGCCGGATGTTGATTCGCATACGGCTAATTGCTTGGACCTTCTGCTGACCACAGATCCAGACCGTTACTCGGTGTCGGTATCTCCACCTTTGGGTAGTTCCGACCACTGTCTGGTGAAGTCTGTATCCGTCTACTCCCCTCCCGATCCCAGCCCAAGAGGCACCCGGCGGGTATGGCGGTACAAGTCAGCGGATTGGGATGGCATGCGATCTTTCTTCGCATGCTATCCTTGGCAGCTTTGCTTTTCTTCGTCTGATCCTACGTCGTGCGCGGACGCCGTGACGGATTTGTTGCGTCAGGGAATGGAGTACTACATTCCGTTCTCTGACGTAACAATGTCTAGCCAAGACCGACCTTGGTTTGGCGCCGAGTGTAATCGCGCCGATACGCGTAAGCATGAGGCGTACCATGCCTGGGTCGACGCTCGAACACGCAAGGCGAGTGACGTTGGTCAGAGGAAGAAAGCCTACAATAGGGCTGCCAAGTCCTGCAAGAAAGTGATGCGAAGGGCTCGGTTCGACCACATTAGCCGGATAGGGATGAAACTTGCATCCTACCCAGCAGGTAGTAAAGCGTTCTGGTCCCTGGCTAAATCGGTTGAATCGAACTTCTGCCGTCCCTCACTACCACCACTGCTGAAACCCGACGGGTCGCTGGCCCACTCCGCTGAGGAGAAAGCAAACTTGTTTGCCTCTCTTTTTGCGGAATCTTCGCGTCTGAATCCTGGTGGCGCAGGCCCCCCTTCTTCTCCTGATGGATGCGGGACGAGTATGTCGGACATTCGCATCCATCAAAAGGACGTACGTAGGGTGCTGCGCGACCTCGACGTGAATAAGGCTAGCGGACCCGACGGTATACCAGCAATTGTTCTCAGAACCTGTGCGCCTGAATTGTCTCCGATCTTGACACGCCTGTTTCGCCTTTCTTATCAGACTGGAAAAGTGCCGAATGCTTGGAAGCAAGCCAACGTACAGCCCGTGCCCAAGAAGGGCAGTCGTGCTGACCCGGCCAACTACAGACCCATCTCTGTAACGTCCATACTCTGTAAGAGTATGGAACGCGTACTTAATAGTAAGCTCCTGGTATACCTAGAAGCCAACGACATCCTTAGCGACCGCCAATACGGCTTCCGCCGAAATCGGTCTACTGGGGATCTTCTAGCGTATGCCATTCACATCTGGAGTGAGGCCATCGAGAGACATGGGGAAGCGCTTGCCGTCTCCCTCGACATCTCGAAGGCTTTTGATAGGGTCTGGCACGAAAGCCTTATTGGTAAGCTTCCTTCATTCGGTCTGCCCGGTGGTCTGTGTGACTGGATTGCAGACTTCCTGAGGGGTCGGTCCATTCGAGTAGTTATCGATGGCTGCTCTTCGGACCTATTGGATATTAATGCCGGGGTCCCTCAGGGGTCGGTACTGTCAGCGACATTGTTCTTGCTGCACATAAATGAACTGCTAAAACCCGGCACCTTTGGGTATGCAGATGACAGCACTGTTGCTGAGAGATACTTGTCAAATGCACGGACCACTGGGGCTCAGGTCCGGTCTCTCCGTGAGGCCATGGTGGAGCGCTTGAACTTGTCCTTGGAGGCAGTCTCCGAATGGGGCGATGCCAATCTGGTCAAGTTCAATGCCGCAAAAACACAGGCGTGTCTCTTCTCCGCGAAAAAGAGCCAATTTCACCCGGCTCCATCTTTCCGAGGTGTAACCGTACCGATAACGGACCATCTTGAGCTTCTTGGCGTAACGTTGACATCGACACTCAATTTTGGCCCATATATTGAAGCAAAGGCTCAACTAGCTGCCAAAAAGTTGGGGATCCTTGCGAAGGTGAGACGGTGCTTCACGCCAGAGCAGCTGCTTAAGTTGTATCAAGCGCAAATTCGATCTTGCATGGAATACTGTTCTCATCTCTGGGACGGATCGGCCAAATACCAGCTTGATGCACTAGAGTCGATCGAAAAACGGGCCAAGAGGCTCATCGGCAATGAGGCATTGGTCGAGTCAAAGCTCCAAAGCCTTGAACATCGTCGTCGAGTTGCCAGCTTGTCGGTTTTTTATCGGTTGCATTTCGGGGAGTGTGCGATGGAATTGCATAATCTAATTCCGCCCAGTCCGTTTCATCATCGGACTACCAGACGTACGGCAATGCGCCATCGATATATGGTGGACATCCCACCCATACGCACTAAACGTTTTGGAAATACTTTCATTATGCGTACAGCTAAGGAGTGGAATTCCCTGCCGGAGTCTGTGTTTCCAGATAGCTACAACCTCGGGGTCTTTAAGTCAAGAGTGAATAGGTTACTTCTAGGCAAGCGTGTAACACCGTCGACCACATCATCGCTTACCATCAGGTGAGATAGTGGTCAAGCGCGAGCCTATCTATAATTAAAAAAAAAAAAAAAAAAAAAAAAAACATCGTTTGAGGCTCCTTTTCAGTTCTTTTGTTGATCGAGTTCTACTGTATTTACCTTGTGTCTACACTTACATCGTTTTGATTGTTTTAAATTTTTTGTAAAAAAACATAATTCCTTTTTTTAACAAGGCAGGCGTGTTTTTTTATAATTTATACTTCTGTTTACAGTTCTATAACACGTGGGTGTCTTTGGCTGGCTTTTTAATGTGCCTCGTCATAATGATGGTGATTAGCTGGGTCATGGCGCTCATCACATCGTGTATCTTCTTCACACTCTATCTCTTAGTTCTGTATAAGCAACCAGGTATAGTGTATATAAAAATAATTATAAAAACCGTAACACAAAAGTTCTAAAGTTACAGAAATGTCATTAAATAACGGATCGATCAGAATAGGGAACATGAGGACTATTGAACAGGGGGAATTAATTCCCAGATATAAATGCAGATACAACTTATGATTAACTACACTCTTTTGCAAAAAAAAACGGGCACCTAAGGAAATTTACATTCTAAGGTCGATTTGAGTTAATTAAATGAAATTTAATTGTTTGACGTAGTCTGTATACTTATAATCGTGTAAATTAATACGCGTGAAGTGAATTCTGGCAATTCGATTAATTCTTTAAAACTGATGTACACGGCATGTTAGTATTATATTATCTGTGACACGGCCAAACAAAAAGAAGTGGTCGGCAATAAAGACAAGAAGATTTTTACTTTATTTATTACCTAAATAAAGTAGCAAATGTAATAACCTAATAACGAGTGTGACCTCCTCTTGCCAAAATCACAGCTTGAATCCTTCTGGGCATGCTTTCCACGAAGTTTTAATAAAGTTTTGAGGAATACGTTCTCACTCTTCTGCAATGACCCTTTTTAGCTCCTGATGTTTTGTGGAGCAGGTTGCACTGATCTTACCTGTCTCTTTAGAACATCCCAGACATGCTCAATTGTATTGAGGTCAGGACTTCGAGCTGGCCAATCTAAATGACGGATCCCAACCCAACTTCTTGCGTGTACCTACGCTTCCACGTCGCCGTCGTCCCATTTTTATGGACCCCAATCTTCCCCAAGTGCAGTCAATTTGGGTTGTGCATATGGAATTAGGACTTCCATTATGTAACGGTGTGCATTTAATGTTCTATTTTCTATGAAAACTAACTCCGTACGCTCCGTCGAATTAATTGCTGCACAAAACATAACGAAGCCTCCGCCATAAGGAGTGATTTCTTCAAAACACACTTCCGCATAGCGTTCCCGTGGTCTTCGCAGCACTCGCCGGCGTCGGTCCTATCCACACAAAGAGATTCTAGCTTCATCAGAAAACAATAGTTTATTCCAGTCCTCCAGAGTCCATGAAGCACAGTTTCGAGCAATCTGAAATCGAGCAACACGGTGCTCACGGAGTAATTTATGGCCCCAAGCCAAGTAACTCCTGATATTGGCAGCCAAAAGCCTCCTCCTGATCGTCCACAGGCTAACTTCTACTCCTCTTACTTCTTCAAGGCTCTTCTTCAGGTCCACACTTGACGCCTTACGATTCCGCAACGCCTGACTCACCAAAAAACGGTCATATCTTGGTTCTGTGCATCGTTTTCTTCCCGAACCGGGTCTTCTTTTGACCGTCTCTTGATACCGTTGCCAAGTCCTCTGGACAGTTGAACGACACATTCATCCGCTGAGACACGTAAGTTTGCGAACAACCTTCTTAAAGTAAGGCTATAATTTTACCGGCTCTTATCGCTTTATTACTCATATCAAAAAGTGGTATTTAATGCAAAAAGAAAGATTAAATTGTTTAATTTGCAGAAAATATTCAAAAAGTTTTAAAATTTTAGTAATCAGTAAAAAAATCGTTTCAGCAATTCGCGCCATTAGTAAAGCAATTTTACTACAATAATCCACAATAATCAATATTTTTCTTTTATTAATTTTAAAATGTAAATTTGGAACGTAAAGAATCATGCTAGGATGCTTCAAATAACATATGCCAATACATCGTCATATTAATAAAACCTCTTTCTTGTTCTTCTTCATTGAAGCAGAGAAAAAAATCTAAAGTGCCCGTTTTTTTTGCAAAAGACTTTATTTGAAATTTTCAGAAACCAGTTGGGGTAGTAGTACTGAAGCTCAGCGCTATCAGGATACCATAGCGTCTATCGTGCACCTTTATCATCGTGAGACAAACAGCAAGTCCTTCAACCCGCAACTGCTGGTTCTTGCCGGCAAGCCCGACGAAAGGCCATGGCTCACTGACCTGGGCATCCTTATCACGAAGATTGGCTCCTTTATGATTGTAGCAGATATTGAAAATGTAATCATCTATTTTGATTAAACCACTACCTGTGCTGTAGTCATCTGAACTTATTGAAAACATGCAGACTGTAACAACTGAGTAGCGTAGAGCAGGGGTCATCAAATGGCGGACCGCGGTCCGTTTCCAAACCGCCGATCTATTATATGTGGACCTTAAACAGTCCAATATAATTTACTTATGTTATTTGTTTCACAGACTTACTAACGCTAGCGAATGTCCAACTAGCTTCATCCTTTGCTTGGCAAACAAAAGTACAGTAATATTTATAATAATAGTAAATATTTAAAAAAAATATTTTGTGTTTGAGTTTGACTACAGTACATAATAATTTGTACCGCGCTTTGTCTTACTGCCTTAGATTTTGATGTATCCATTCGTCCGTTGTCGAATTTCGATTCGACAACGGAATTGGGAACGGAATTGAGATTTTACTAATATTGTTGGAGGGTTGTAGGTGCTTTTAAACCTTACGGACCGTGACGGTCATATATTTTTTTTTAAATATGACCGTCACGTCACGGTGACCCCTGGCGTAGAGGATAGCAAACATTCAATTTTGTAACTTACCTTCATGTCTACATTAATCGGGAAGTAAGATTTGCTTATACTTCGTACATAATTTTCGTAAATCTACAGGACAGACTGACACAGATGGAGCGGCATTACCGGCGGCTCGAAGGCGAGGAGTGGCTGCGACAGCGGAAGATGCGCGCGTTCTACGTGCTGGTGCAGGGCTGCAGCTTCGAGGAGGGCTGCCAGGCACTGCTGCAGGCCACGGGGCTCGGCCGCATCGCGCCCAACGTCGTGCTGCTCGGCTACAAGTTCGACTGGGACACCTGCCCGCATCCAGAACTTCTAACTTACTACCACATGATTCGGTTTGTTAACTTTCATATCTTCAAGTCTGACTGCTTCGACATTGAGTACAATACGTGATGATGTACCGTAGTAGCGTAAATGTGATTTCAAGCCTGCACATATGTGACTTGCATAAATGCGTGGAAGTAGCTTGCTCGTCATTGAGACATTCGCCAATCAGAAATAAGGGTGAAAATACACATAACTTCTGATTGGTGTTTATCACTTGTAGGTACACTTATGCAAGTTACCGGCATGCGTATTTCAGTATTTACCCCCTATCTGGACACACCCGGGTGACGATGCCGATATATTTCCAGGCTGACGTTTAAATTCGAGCTGGCGATGGCAATCCTACACGTCCCGACGAACATGCGACCTTTCAATAAGCCGGGTCAGGCCGGCCCGTCGTACAGCGCTGGCGGCAGTGCGATTAAGTTGAGCGACGATCGCGACAGTGTGTCTGCGCAGACTCGCGAGCGAGTTCGAGTAATGGCAATCATGAGCTCGGATTCTGACATCGATCGCCCCAAACCAGATCCCTACGAATATAGCAAAATGTTCAACAAAAGGGGTTAGTATGTATGAAGCAGAAAAGTAAGTACGTATAAGGATACCAAATAGTACATTTCGTGTCGAGCATAAAAAGTCGAGTGTTAAAATAAAGCCTTTTTATGCAAGACACGATCGATTAAATTCTTTTTCCACTACCTGATGAGCTTACTTAATTAAATGCAAATAAGTTCCTACATCAATTTATTAGAAACGTTCAGACTAAAAACCACAGACTATATACACACAATCAACGCGCGCTTTTTCAAGAAGTAACAGGTTCAGTATCATTCTGCCAGTTACATAATGATATCAAAACTCCATAAAAAAGTAATTTCGTAACTTTGTAATATGTAATTTTGTTTTTTTTTTTTTTTTTTTTTTTATAATCTTGTGCCTAAATGTTCATATTTCGAAACGAATTTCTTAGGCAATGTGTTACATAATAGACAAGGTAGTGGAAAAATATTGTTTATACCATTCCTCCTCTAAAAAGCTTATTTTATTCACTGAAAACAGTGAATATAAATTGTAGTTCTAAAAACTAAAAAACACGCTTTAATGGTAAGGATAATGGGACAAACTGTTTAAATTATTGCATTGTCATCGGTCCTTGATAAGTGTGCAAAGTTTCAAATCAATCCAACGTTTTGAAGTGTGTGAAAATCACGTTCAAAGATTCCGTTACATTGATACATAGATACATACATACCAAGCTAATAAAAGCGTGTTAAAAATGCACTTTTACTCACTGTTCGACATCCATCTCAATGCTATACAACCTCCTTGCGCATAAAATACTCGATACAAATTCCTTGTGCAAAGAATATTCGACTTTCAAACTTCTTCATCGATTTAATTTTCAGTTTGTTAATATTTAGGATTTCAATAATGATTTTCATGATTTTGATTTTAGTCTGGGATTATTTGGGATCTTTAGTGAATACTTATTTGGATTGTAATTGTAATATTAATTGCATTGGTGTTTAATTAATTATAATTATGTAACGTAACGGTGCTGGTCACTGGCCCCTGAAACGCAGATGCTCTTACCTAGCTGAGCTTCAATTTACAAATAATGTGAAACCCTGAGTTTTAATTTTTTTTGTAAATTTTGAAGGTAATTAAACACTTATTTATTATTATTCCTTGTGCTTTTTGCTTAAATCTTTCTTTTTCTCGTAGTCATGGTATAATAGTAAATTATGGTACAAGTGTGCAATGTTCGTGATTACCGCTGAGGCGCCATTGAGACCCGACCCGTAGGTGAGGGTCTTAAGAGAGCCGAGGACGGTAATCATCAATATACACGTGTATCATACGACGTTTTTCAACACACTTGTGAAGAAAATAATACAAAAAAAAACATTTTCAACATTAAAAACAAGTTGTGAATTTTTTTTCGCAATGGCGGGCAAAATTAATTAGTTTTCCTATGCGCGCGCATTTAACAATGGCGATCGGCCATAGACTAACAGAATGAGGTTTTTTTTTTTTTTGGCTTTTCGTGGATAGTGTTTTAGCCACGTACAAAATAGGGAATTTCAATTTTTCTTTATTACAGAGCAAATAAAGAACAATGGCAGGCTTTCATACATTAAATTAGTTGAATAGAAATAGTAGCGTCTATACGTAAAAAAAATCTTAAAATGCGTTGCGTCAGTCCCTGATTAACTTAGTCAAAGAATTTTGTCCTGAGAGGGCCTAGAAAAAAAGATATTTAGATTTGAACATTTTGAACTTTTTTAGGTTATGTCTTCTGTCACTTGGAGAAAGTATTGCGTGCTGTGGTTGTTTAGTAAATTCTGAGCTTAATGTACCCACGTAATTGAGATTTATAAGGTTTTTATATAATACATGTAGTTACCTATATTTTTTAACTTAATTGTAACAGTCGGTCAATCTTTAGTGGGTACCTTCTAGGAAAATATTTACATGTACTTACATCGTTGGGTCAGAAGTACGCTTGTATGGTTTCTCTAACACTCAATGGTTGATGATTGTGGAAAAAGCCATAGAGGTTAGACAAGAGCGTAGGTATCAAGAGGAAGGATGATTTCTCTCTCTACATCTACGGGGAAAAGGCGTGACTTGACGATATATATACAGCATTTATCATACTTTTAATGAATAAAAAATGAAACATTTCTAGATTTTATACATTTTTATTCCTCTTCGTCATCTTCTCTTATAATTAAAGAATCTAAAAATTCTGCTGGCGCTGTGATATTATCTTGATGTCTGGCCCATCCTAAATACCACACCAGAGTCATAACATGGGCGCAACACCCTAAAGTCCGCCGACCAACCAAACAGCTACAACAGTATTCTACTATACCGGTACGGCCAGGTATATTATTTTCTATTAAAATATAGACATAATACTGTCTTCTTGCTACGTGGCGTGATTTTATTCTTCCTCTTATTAATGTTGTCAAACCACTCCCTCTAAGATTGTATTCAGAAGAATGAATGTGTTCACTACTAACCTCTATTCTGTATCCGCCGTGGAAACGTATATGTTCGCCATAATATGAACGCGCTTGTCTGATCTGATACGTTCCCAGGGCGAATAGAATTAGTTCAGAATATTCTAGGGTCGGGAAGTATAAAAGATTATTGCGATCTGCAGTAATATTCCTAAATTGGGATGTTCTTCTATTCATATTTAAGTCCTGAACCATGTTTGATAGATTATTTTCGAGATCCCTTCTTTCCCTAATTATCTCTAATATATCCCTGGCATATATGTTATCCTGAAAGCGAACACCAAACCTATTTAACAAAGCTGCGGCTATTTGAAAGGTTTGCATCATGTGTGGTAGAGACCGATGAAAATATTCTTGTCTTAATAACTTGAAGTCTCTTTTTAAGTGACCATTAACAGCCTCTACCACCCATCTACAAATTGTGACACAACGGCTTTGATTAGCTTGTTGTGTAGTTAGTTGGTGCTCGCCTTCTAGAAGGGAATCTGGCATGCAGGTTCTATAGCCACATCCTTCCAAAAAACCAATACTGTCCCTGAAACCCCTATCAAGTATAAACACATCATCTTCTCTAAAATACATTCTTAAATCAGAACCATCGTGAAAAAGACTTTTCATAATATCAGCATCTGATGTGGTCGCTTTATATGGGCCATAACAATCAATAATATATCCATCACTAGCAACAATCATAAAAGGTTTCAAAAGATTTCTATATTTGTGGAGGTTATAACTCTGCTTTTGAAACATATAATTTGAGCTCTTATATATATATATATATATGTCCCATCACAAATTACAATTGCATTGTTGCCATATAAGCCACTTGGGATTAACAAGTTATGTTGCAAGAGTTCATCCCTCCTCAATTGATGAATACCAAGATTTTCTGGTACAAAATCTTGGAGAAGTACCTCCCGTACTTTATCCATCAAAGTCTCCAATGTTCGACGTGGCATATTAATTAACGTTGAGATTCTTTCGTCAGAATCACCCGTTCTCATTTTGAGGAGTAGAATTGCTAGTCCTAGACTTCCTTTCCGTATATCCTGGATCCGAGGTACTTCTTGAAGCAATGTGCGGAATTTATCTTTTGTGTACCCTACCCAATATACAAAAACTCGATCATCCATTTCTTCTATGTTTTCAAAATCTAATGTTGGATTGAAAGCATTTACAAATGAGAACACATGTTGAATCTGCTGTGCATTAAATGTAGTAATGCTATTTTCTGAATCAAATAATGTTTCCCACATATTATACATCAAATGTTCATCACAAACTCTGCAAAGTTCGGGCAGGTAATAATGGTGGTTGCTCAAAACAATCGCTCGTAATTTGTCAGATATTCCGCGTAATGGAGTATTACCGCAGTGAGGAAAAACACAATGGCTACTAGAGTTTGCTGCTCTTCTGTACTGTGGTAATTCCATCACTATTTTTGGTGCCTGTTGGTCTGAAGCAACCGAGTCGGATGACTGGTTGTCTTCTGATACCTCATGGTGGGATCTTGCATCATCAATAATGCTGTTTGGTGCCTTTTGCTCAGAAGCAGCTGAGTCAGATGACTGGTCGTCTTCTGGTACCTCATGGTGGGATCTGGCGTCACCAATAATGCTGTTTGGTGCCTGTTGGTCAGAAGCAATTGTATCCGATGTTTTGTTGTCTTCTCGTACGTCACGGTGGGATCTGGCATCATCAATAATAATGTTGTTTGGTGCCTTTTGGTCAGAAGCAACTGGGTCCGATGACTGGTCTTCTGGTATCTCATGTTGGGATCTGGCGTCATCAATAATGCTCATACGACGAGCCTCTCTCTGTGTACGTAACCAGCAAGCATGGCACACACGATCAGATTCTGTTACCTGAAAGAAATAATAAAAAATATTTTATCGCCAAAATCTAATAAAAATGAAGAATGGAAGGAGTCTGGCACCAAGTGATATTGTAAAGAAACTTATTATTGGTTGCTATAACTGAACCTATTTTATAATAATATTAATACATATAATGTGTGTATGAAACTAAACACCACACTGCAATTATCCACATAGTTAACAGTTTATTTAGCAATTATTGTAAATATTACTCGTAACATACCTGTCGTGGTGCTAGTCTGTTCTCTATAATAGCTATGATAGAACGTTGTAAATCAGTAGGGGTGTCTCTTAAGATTTTATCACTCTGTCTGTGTAGTATGGAACATCCACAAACGACACACACATGAGTATGGCCTCTGTGACTCGGTCCAGCATGCTGATCACCACTACCAGAAACTTCTTGCTGGAGACATTGATTCACAGCAAACATTGCAAGATCTTTGCATGCTTCGCATACATAGTCTGTCTCAGTAACCTGAAAAATAAAAAAGTATAAGTAATTAAATACAAAAAATAAAGTAAAATTAAATTACAATTAAATGTAAATATTGTAGGGAAACAGTGAATTTCGACTTTTTATTAAGATATAACAAGTTAAGTGAAGTTCGTGTAATGGTTTAATAATAATGAAGGTGGGTAGAAACTTACTATGACTGGAAATACCCAGCTACAGAGTAAACTCTTGGTTCGAGTGTCAGGGCAGGATAGCGGCGCAACGTGTTAACGCAAATGTTGCAGTTAACACATAGGATTCGCGTTAATCTGCTACGATCTCCCATAGTGGTTCAAATAAAACGCACTTCAACAATCCAAGCAATGGGGCAAAATCGGAGTACAAAGGGGCGATGGCACATTCACGCAGGGCAAAATCAGAATCCTTTAGGCACGCATAAGTCAAGTCACACAAAGCGAAACGAATATCAGTCCGTAAGCAAGCCAAGTCAAATAGAAATAAGAAAATAGCAAAAAACAAAACGATCACAACCGATACGAAAAGCACAGGAGCGTACGTGACAGAGCGGACCGCTTTTTTCGTGACAGTGACATTTCATTTTAGTTTGAGTTGCCATAACATTAAATGAAATTGTTACTATTATTATGTTTGAGGTATTTAATAATTGCATGAAGTATTTCTTATGAATCCTTTTTTCAACAATAACACTTTTATTTTTGATTATTACCGATAGTATAGTTATTAGTAATAATAACTTCCTATGAAAAATATATTCAACCTATATGTGGTCTTTCAAATATATACGAAAATCGTATGAATATAGTAAATGGCAACACTTAAATATTTAAAATGATTCTGAAAATTATTTTAATCATTTGAAATTCCCATAAATGAAAGTATTTTTCTGAGGTTTTATTAAAATAAATTTTTATTTGAAAAATCATAGAAAAATCATTGAAGTCTTTCTATATTATAAGATTTCCTAGACGCTTCAATTTTTGTCAAGTTATTATTCTGCCATTGTTCTTTATATTTGAGTGAAAGTTTTATTTATTAAGCACGTACAAGTTGAAATTATCTATTTAAATACGAAGTTGCATGAAATGAGCAAGCAATAGGTACATTAATTTATTTGTACTATTGAGCACCATCTTTTTTGTATCGAAACTTTTTTAAGAACAAAGCAACTTAGCCAATAAATTAAAAAAAAAACCTCTATAACTCACTTGTGAATAAAAGCAAAGAAAAAGTCACAGTTTGATAATAGGTATCATTATGTGCCTAATTGCGGTGAAGTTAGAGCAGCTTTATGAGCAAGTGTGTTGAAAAATATAGTATGCAACTCTTGAATAAAACGGATTTATATCGAGGGCCATGAATCACTCGCGTCGCTCAGGATTCTAACACTTGAATCACTCGCTATGCTCGTGATTCATCTATATCCCTCGCTTTAAAACCGTCCTTTATTCACTAGTTGCATAATATACTATTTTATTACTAGGTAATTTTAGGCAGGTAGTCTAAGGGGCTCAAGCCCCCAAAAGCATCTGAGTTCGTAGCTATGACAAATCTTAAATTCTAATTAAACTTTTTTGCACGCATTATTAAGGTACAATTGTCATTAATTATCCTTAACTTAATAAGTATTTTGTTTTACTTTGCTAGAACGTGTCCACTGATCTGCTACTGTATTTGTCTGATTACCTAATTAATACGAATATAATTAACTTTATGAATTAATAACGAATATTGCTTTTTGTCTAGCCGTTGCCGTTACAAAGCTGGGCGTGCTCCTGGGCTGGACTCCTCCAAGTCGTTCCACACATTCTTTTCCCGAGCCGTCTCGAACCAGCCCTCATGGTACGCGTCCATATCATCTCGCAACCTCTTTCTTGGCTGGCCTCGACGACGCCTTCTATTCAGGAACCCGCGTAGAGACCCTTGCCCAGCCGTCATTATGTATGCTAACGTGGCCCCAATACTATTAGAGGCTGGCAGCTTTTCTGCTCACGTCTATTAAGGCCGTTTTGGAGCACAGCATGGTATTTCGTATTTGGTCTTTTACACCCAAGATGCTGCGCTCCATAGCTGTAAGGCAAATCCGATGGCGAGACTTAGGATGGGTAGAATACACATATCGATGGATTTATGCTACAGGGATATCGGCAGATCAACCTTCATTAACGCGAATATTTTAATCACAGTTCATTTTCATTTGATAACAGGGACTTAAGTACTGGCAAATCAATGGTTTAATTATATCTTGGCAAATTCGAACGTGACGCTCCGCAGGTCTGCGGGTAATGGGGACGTAAAGCAGCGGAGATGGTGGCACGTTCGCGCGGGGCGGGATCACCTGACGGGAGCGTCGCCGTCGTTACGTCATCGCGCCGTCACGTCTGCGGTTAGTAACGACCTCGCCACGTCATTGGGTAGTAACTAGTCCCCCGCCATCCGCGCGGACCATGGGAGTGTCACGTACGAATAAGACAAGCTATAGGTAATTATAATTGTTGATTCGATGATCGGCGTTAATTTGGCTTTAGCGTGCATTTTAAAAGTTAAGTACATTATTGAGTCTTAATAAAATTGACTGATATCACAATTACACTAACTTAAGAAACAACTATTTTCTTAATATCCCTCCGCAATTATCGCATAAAATATAAATTATATTAAGAGCGGACTCTAGTCAACAAGAATTTGAAAAATAGGTATATGAAGAAACTATTACAAGCGAGCTATCAATGGGTGAACGAGTAGTGTATTTGTGAATGCGTAAGAGCGCGCCGACTCCGGTGCACGCGCCCTCGCCCCGTGTACCGAGCGGCTTTACACTTTACGAAACAAAATAAAGATACGATTAATTTTGGAGAAATGTAGAGTTTTTTTTAAATGCCTTCCGCCAGAAATAATTGATGGTCGTATACCACAAAATTTACCTGCATGTCAAAGGATTGAAATTACGATAGAATAAATGCACATTTTTACACGACTGCCCAATTGAGGAGTGTTATGTTTATAGGGCTCATTTATTTTTGTGAGTTTATTCCTCCATAACTTCTAAACGGCTTTACCGGTATCAATTTATGTGGCATTTTTAGAAACGTAACGTTATTGATAATAAAAAAATATAATGGGCTAGCCATGGTTCATGTAAAAAACTAAGATACTTATTTCATAAATAAATTGTAGTTCTAAAAACTAAAAAACACGCTTTAATGGTAAGGATAATGGGACAAACTGTTTAAATTATTGCATTGTCATCGGTCCTTGATAAGTGTGCAAAGTTTCAAATCAATCCAACGTTTTGAAGTGGGTGAAAATCACGTTCAAAGATTCCGTTACATTGATACATTGTTACATTGATACATTGATACATTGATACATAGATACATACATACCAAGCTAATAAAAGCGTGTTAAAAAAATACTACCTATTCTATCATCGTCTAGCTAGTCTAGATCTTATCTTATCTTATCTTATCTTATCTTATGGAGGGGCCGAGAAATACCTCGGACACTTCGACCCATTGGGATCTTTTGTGGTCCCCTAGATAACTTACTCCTCCTCATTCTCGTTGAAAACTCTAGTCTAGATCTAGATCTAGTCTAAGTCTAGATCTTACTTAGTATATAAATAATAATATATATCAGTAGAATTAAATAATCATTCGGTCTCTTAGAAAAAAAATAAAATAAAAAAAAAAAAACAAATTCCATATTATATATCCCATAGAAAACAAATAAAATAAATTGTTTTTGCAAAAATATCGTTTTATTACTAAAAGGTAAGGTATGATTTAAAAAATAAATAATTAAAATGATTAAAAACACGCCTGCCTTGCAGTCGGGGGACCCGGACGGTTCCTTGGATCAGTTTTTACAGGTCCCCCGACTTCGTTTAAAAGATTGGTTTTCAGTTAAGCCCATTCAACACAAAAATAATTTTGCTTGTTTTAAATTTTTTTGTTCAATTTTTTCATTCACTTTTCGACAAGCTGCCTTGTCAAAAAGTGCTTTTAATTAATAAGCGTTTTTTTTATTTCTTTTTTTATTGTTTTAATTTAAAATTCTATATTTAAATTTAAATACAAACCCCACTTCTCCAAAATTCATAAACCATTTTTATAAGTATCTGCCTTATAAGAAATCAAAATTTAGTTTGCATGATACTGGGTGTAAGACCAACCGAAAGAATGCAAATCAGCAGACAGGACGTATGGTGAGCGAACGATTCAGTACACCAGAGCCGATTTTGAGGGCCGAGTCACCCGCGTCCGTAGGAAAATAAGCGTTTTGAATCCCTACACATGGTCCCCGGATGGTGCTAATCATATGACATACTGGTAGTAGATTTCGACCGAAGGGCTTGTGACCACATACCGCCAAGTGGCGTAGCCGTGATCCGGCTCCGATGCCCGGTGCAGCCATTAGAGGAGTTGGGTCGAAATAAATTTATATTGCAATTTTAAAGTAACATTTTATTTGGAAGTTATTGTACCGAAAAAGGTCAAATACCATTTCTAGAAGGGAACCTTTGGAAAAAATTAATTTGTTATATTTATATTATACAGCGAGCGTCTTTTGTTCACTAAAAAGAGCCAATTTCATCCGGCTCCATCTTACCGTGCCGATAACGGACCATATTGAGGTTCTTGGCGTAACGTGACATCGACACTAAATTTTTGACCCTTATATATTGAGGAGTGCCTCAACAAGCTGCTAAGAAGTTGAGACGGTACTTCACGCCAGAACAGGTGCTTAAGTTGTATCAAGCGCAAGTTCGATCTCTGGGACGGATCTGCCAAATACCAGCTTCATGCACTAGATTTGATCGAAAAACGGGTCAGGAGGCTCATCGGCAATGAGGCACTGGTCGAGTCAAAGCTCCAGAGCCTTGAACATTGTCGCAGAGTTGCCAGCTTTTCGGTTGCTTTTCGGGGATTTTGCGATGGAATTACATGATCAAATTCCATATAGCCCGTTTCATAATCGAACTAAAAGACGTACGGCGATGCGCCATCGGTATAAGGTGGACATACCGCCCATAGGCACTAAACATTTTGGAAATACTTTAATTTTGCGTACAGTAAGGAGTGGAATTCCTTGCGTCTGTGTTGCCCGATAGCTACAACCTCGGGGTCTTGAAGTCAAGAGTGAAGATACTTCTGGGCAAGTTTGCTACACCGTAGACTACATCATCGCTTACCGTCAGGTGTGAAAGTGTTCAAGAGCGAGCCTATCTATAAAAATCAGCAATTTCTTTTCAACAACATTTGTTAGTTCGTTCGGTTGGTCTGTGTAATATCGACAATTACCACTTCCCTATTAGTGTACATGTAAGCCTTACCGTCCCTCACCCAACCTCCCCACGTAAAGTGCGAAAGGGTTATATTCTCTGTGGCGAAAGGGACAACTGCAGCTCAGGGCGATTTTACCTACAAAAACTTTGATCAAAAGACGTTTCGTATTCGGCTGTTTTCTTCTTCAAAACTGAACTGATATAAAAAAAACTTATATCAAAATTTCTTTTTTTGTTTTAAACTTATCAATTTTGTCTGAAAGTCGTCTGAACATGGCGGTAAAAAAGGGCATTTTATTTCGGGTTTTTGGATTGTCATATTTCTTTTAGTGATTAAGTATTGGAAAAAAGGAAATGATAGGGGCACGTAGTAATTAGACCTAGATTTTATGGAAAAAAAATCATTGCTCTAGATGCATTATCCACGAAGAAAACAGCAGAATGTTTTTGTATGGAGAAAGCCCCAATAGAGTCCCCTCTTAAGGCCGTACCCTGACCAAAAAATCAGAATGAGATATGAGCATTCCTATTGGCCTGGCGGCACTGGTGGCGCATGAATTACGGTAGTGAATACACCCAGACCTTAGAATAAAATCTTTATAAAATAGAATATTGGTCTTTTGAAAAAAATAAAACTTACAAAATGTTCGTTATCAAATTGTCTATCCATTAGTGTTAGTATAAACAATAATTAATGAACACTTTACGAGGAGATGCATGCTATCAATAATTATTTCACATTTTTATGGTTTTTTTGGAAGGAGATTAAGTGACACATATACCTTTTTTTTTTAAAGTGAATCAACATTATGTAGAAATTTAATGTATTTTTATTAATTGATATTTCTTTTTAAATAAAGTGTAGATAGCTCTTAATAACTGCACAAAATTCGACTAGCGCGGCGTTTTGCTCGGGGAGGCGCCTTAAGTTAAAAAAATATTAACATCTCTATATACTTCCAAGTTGATTGAGAGAGTCCGGTCTGCACCAAGTGCGGAGGGCAACTGATAACAATCCGACGACTGACGAAACACGAAGTTTGCCAAGGGACATTAAGATAATAGTTGTACTGTACATTATCAATTTACCGACTTCAAAAAAAAGTAGGTTATCAATTCGACATGTATGTATGTAATATTATTGAAATTGCATAATATCTTTCTCTGTATGAGTTTCTAAACCGTGTGCCATATTTTATGTATGTTTGTTTGTATGTATGTATGTTTGTCCACGGATTTCGACGAAACTGCTTATCGGATCGTGATCATACTTTTTTTTACTGGATTAAGTGTCTCTCAACTAGGGAACAGTGTAAGTTCCATCAAAATTGGTTCAGCATTTTCCAAGATAATGAACATACAAGTACAACCGAACTCCTTAGCGACAAAATGTGTAAATTAAGTTATTTCTTATGGGTATTTTGTCAATCGTTTAGGTACCTTACTGTAGAATCAGCTCACTTTTAGTGGTAGTATACTAAAGGTGCCTGTAAACTTAAATAACTTTCATTTCGGAAGTCGGTTCCTATAAAAACGACAAAAACAAAGACACCAACTTCCGAAATGAAAGTTATTTTTAGAAATCGATTGATTTTTTGTGAAAAAGATTTATATTTATTCTCATTGGCAACATCCCCTGGGTAACCAGGAGTATATCCTGGCGGTGACAGACTTCCAAGTTGTCGTGAAGATATGGCGCGAAAATCGCACCCACACATGTGATCTAAAACTGGGATCCAACGAAAATAAAGCCACATATAGGCAGGCTGTGCAGACACGCCTGCACCACCACGGCCGAGATTTTTTTTAATTCACGTCATTAAGGTTACACTAGTCGAAAATTCTTCCATACAAACGTAGTCTAGGGATTATTCCACTGTTTGACGATGTACGTTCAAAATAAAAAGTGATACCACTTTGTCTCATCATTATCTAGCCCTGTATGGAAGCGAAAAGGTAAAAAAAGAAAATATTTGAAAGTTATGAGCGTCGAAAGTTCCACATTTCGACACTAATTTTAACGCATATTTGTACGCAAATATATACCATAAGAAGACGGAAAATTGCAAAACGGCCTCCATACAGGGATAGATTAGTTAGTTCAACAATGCATATAATTTTATTTTGAACAGATAGATTTAGTCGTTTTTCATGATATCTAGACTGCCAAAGGACTGTTTATAAAATTTCGCACGCTCGGTTTCATCTTAAATGAAAAGAAAAGAAAGAAAGAAAGAAAGAAATTTGCTACAAATTCATTTTGCTACAAATTTGCAAAAGTGTGTATTAGTACGCGAACTAGCTTCCTACTGCTCATCACAGCATCTATCTCTTCCGCACGTGTTGTTGGTTGATATAAAATGCATTTTAACCCCGCGCACAAAATAGTTCGTGCCGTCGACTAGTGTACCCTTAAAACCCGCCCGCTGCACCCTCATGCGGGTACGCAGATATGGTTGGACTCTTATTAAAAATACCTTACTTCAAAGGATAATTTTCTATAGTAAGCTCTTCTCGTAACACACACTATCCTCACAAATTACGTTGATGAGACACAGTTTTCATAGTCGTTGGGGTAGCTAAATGCTAATATGGCGTCAAAATGAAATTTATACAAGATGGCGCTGACCGCAATTTCTGAAATTTTCGTCATTGGTGTAATTTTCATGGTTTTTGGTGTCGCTAGTTACGAATTTGGGGTTAAAAGGAAATGCCAAGATGGGTATCATGGGTATCATTTTCATAGATTTCGGGGTGGGTAATTGTGAATATGGGTCAAAATGAAATGCCAAGATGGAACCGAAATTTCTGACAGCCGGCGCCTTCTTATAGTTTCATTTTGACGCATTTAGCGACCCCGAAAACCATGAAAATGACACCCATGACGAAAGTTTAAAAAATTTCGGTCGGCGCTATCTTGTATTTTGATTTTATAAAAAAAAAACATTTGACTTTTTGTAAACCTCAGTAGAAATATTTTTTTTGATGAATGTCTCTATTTAGTCCGTCCGTTTATGTTTTTAAAAATATAGATAGATAGTCAAATAATTGAATAAAATACGATTTAGTTTTTCAAACTATTAATATACACAGATTTATCTTAAACAAAACACTTTAAAATTTCGTTATTACTACGCATTGTTGTAATACAACAAACGGTTTGCAGTTAACTCTCGTATTTTAATAACTTTTAAACACAATAGCCGCTCGCTTCGCGGTAACAGCGTGTTTCGCCGGTAAAAGCAGGCCTTAAACCTTATTCCATCCCAACATAAAAATAAGTACCAAATCGCAGTATTATAAGATTACACAAAAAAAACAGGAATTAAATGATTGTCGATTAATCTGAAAGTAGTCCCGATAATATAAATGAGTAATAGAGCTAAATTCTCTCTGGCAAAACTAATCCATGGGGTTTAGGACTAGAAGACATCTAACAAAATTTTAAAATGTTATGCTAACTTCCTATCGAGTTTATTGTTTATAAGAAATTAGCATAAAATCTAAGCATAGTCTTCTCCATTTGATCTGTGTGAGTCTATCTGGCAGGCCCCAACGAGATTCATCAACAGGTGATAGCTTTTCATAAAGACATTATTTTGTACCTTAAGAAAATAAATATGATACATTTTGTACCTCGTTAGTTTTTGATTGAATGACGTTTTTATGAAGTGTCTAGCTAGCGGGCCCCTTATGATTATTTTTATTATTATAATACTTTCAGATCGCCCAATAGTGCTCGGAGTTAGAAACTATTACGTACCTTACAAAACCAAAATTTCGACTTTCTGTGAGCTATATTTCAGAAGATATTCGTTATTTAAACAAACGTCCAGCCAGTGGGCCCTTTTTAAAATACTACTCTTTTATACCATACAGTAGTGTTGTATTTTCGTCCGTACTACTTTTGTTAAATAATGATTACGAAAGTAAGTTGTATCTAACGCTTTATTTTTAAGCGCCGTCGCATGCCTTGATGAGTGCCGGATTCAGTCAAACCGCAGTCAGTGAAACGCCAGGTTCCACTAAGCGATCGCAGTCACAGCGCTTCGGAGAAGCAGTACCTCCTGCGCGTAAAGTTGGCGCCTACAAGACTTTGTCGTTCAGCCACGTAATTTTTTACTAATTATTTATTGTACGTACAGCATTTTATGGGGACATGCCCGTCACACTATTCCCAAACACTGCAACTCCTGAAATCTAGTCAACATGAGCGACTACCAGAAAATATTTAGCTACGTAGTATCATCATCATCATCAGCCTATAGCAGTCCACAGCTGGACATACGCCTCTCCAATTGCACGCCATTTGGTTCGATTATCGGCAACTGTCATCCAGCTGCTACCAGCCACCCTGCGAAGGTCGTCGCTCCACCTAGCCTGAGGGCGTCCTACCTTACGTTTACCAGTTCGCGGCCTCCACTCAAGAAAACGTTTACCCCAACGGTCATCGGTTCTACGACTTATATGGCCGGCCCATTGCCACTTCAGCTTACTTATTCAGTGAGCTATGTCGACTACTTTGGTTCTCTGCCGGATCACCTCGTTTCTGATTCGTTCACTTAGAGAGACTCCGAGCATAGCCCTTTCCATAGCTCGCTGAGCAACTTTGAACTGATGAACCAGCCGTATTGTGAGTGTCCACGTCTCGGCACCGTATGTCATAACAGGTAGGACGCACTGGTTGAAGACTTTAGTCTTCAGGCTTTGTGGGATGCGCGACGAGAAGACTCGACGAAGTTTTCCAAACGCCGCCCAGCCCAGCTGTATTCTTCTGCTAGCCTCCTTCTCAAAGTTGTTCTTACCAAACTGCAGAGTTTGCCCGAACTTTGAGAGCACCGCCATTGACCACAATCGATCCCGGAGTGACGTGTGAATTGAATATAACCTGGGTTTTATCCAAGTTAATCCGGAGACCGATGCATGCAGAAGAATCAGCTAGGCCATCCAGCATCTGCTGCAAGTCGTGCACTGACTCTTCCTGCCCAGTCTAGCGTCTTAAACGTATCCTCCACTGCCTGCCCAGTCTAGCGTCTTAAACATATCCTCCACTGCGTTACTAAACAATTTCGGGGAAATTACGTCCCCTTGTCTAACCCCTCGACGCAGTGAGATATGCCTAGTTTGCCGGTCCTGACTTGGACGGTCATTGTTGCGTTTTCATAAAGCTCCGTAATATGGACTTTGATAATTTGATTAAATACTTGTTGTACTTGTGTGATTGTGTCTTGCATCAGAATTCTATTTTGGACGCGTGGTGGTTGTACGACGATGGCGGCTTGAACATTCTGCTGCCATACATAATCGCGCGCAGAGGTAGTAAGGAGAAAATCTCGTTGAGAATATTCGCACTCCCTCGAGAAGAACTGCCAATCGAAGCAGCAGAGGAACAGTAAGTATTACGAAGTAACTTTTATACAGAATGGGCCAAAAATTTTTGCAAGTAGCAACACTAGATTTTTTTGAAAACCGTTCGAGGGATGGGCCCGCGGGTGGTGGGAAACTATGCGTCACTTCCTTCATGCAATTTTATTCACGATGGAGCGCTTCACGGGACAACAGCGTGCTTTTTGTGTAAAAGAATTTTACAAAAACAATGATTCCTACGTTACTGTACGACGCCTGTTTAAAATTGAATACGGATTACGCCGTGTAAGTGAGTGTCCAAGTGTTAATTTGATCAAAGCTTGGGTCGTGAAGTTCGAGCAAACGGGATCGACAACGAATATTAAACAAACAAGGCGGCCACGTTCAAGAAGAACCGATGAGAACATTTGAGAGGTCGAAATATCCGTACGGAACGATCTAGAATCATCTACGCGTAAGCGTTAGGCGGCTCTGGCAATCTACGGCGGATTTTACATCTGGACCTCAAACTGCACCCATAATAAAATAAAAATAAAAAAGCCTCTTTATTCCTTACTAACTTAAAATAACAAATGGTGTTTTTTTTTTTTTTTTTAATATTAACATGCATCATGACTTTGTAAGTTTATTGTTAGCCAATAAGGACCTCTCAACGAGTAAAGGCCTCCTCCATTTTTCTCCACACGGTTCTGTCCATCGCTTTTTCCATCCAGTTTTTACCTGCAGTCCTCTGTATCTCATCGAGCCATTTATCTGCTGGTCTACCTCTTGACCTCTTGCCTGTTGGGCCGTTCCATGTTGTTACCCGTTTTGACCATTTATCATCACTCATGCGCGCAATATGGCCTGCCCATTTCCATTTGAGTTTTTTGCAGTGTTCTAGAGCGTCAATTGCTTTGGTTGTCTCCCTTATGTCTTTATTTCTTTTTCGGTCTTTTAATTTCAGATTTAGTATGCTGCGCTCCATAGATCTTTGAGTTGTTAGTATCTTATTTTTAGTGTGTTTGTTATAAATCCAGGTTTGTGATGCATATGAGAGACATGGTAAGATACATGAATCTAAAATATTTTTCTTCATGCTGATAGGGAGATTTGATTTAAGAACTTCTTTGTAACTCCAGAACTTGTTCCAGGTGAGGTTCACACGTCTTGTTACTTCGTCTCGTTGTCTGGATTTTTTGAATGAAATTTGTTTGCCTAAATAAATGTACTCCTGAACATATTCCAACTGAGCATTTTCGATGCATATGGGAATGTATGTGCTGTTTGTCATAACTTTAGTTTTTGTTATGTTTAAATGCAAACCGATATCATAGCTGACTGCGTTTAACTCATTTATCATGGATTCTAATTGTGATGCATTTTCTGAAAAGAGCACTATGTCGTCAGCAAATCTGAGATTACTTAGATATTTACCTTGAATCTTTATACCTTTGCTTTCCCATTTTAGAGTTTTCATTATGCTTTGCAATACAGTGATAAAAATTCTTGGTGATAAAGGGTCCCCCTGGCGAACGCCTCTACATATATTTATTTCAGGTCCCCTTTTTTCTAATCGCACTCTGCTTATGCTTTTCTTATAAATGTCTTTAATAAGTTCTATAGTTTCAGACGGTACCTCGCATTCTTCTAGAGCTCTCCACATGCTGTCATGAGAAATTGAGTCGAATGCCTTTGCATAATCAATAAATGCTAAGTAAAGCGGGCATTTCATTTCTTCATACTTCTCGATGATTTGTTCTAAAGTGTGGATGTGGTCTACAGTTGAGTAATTCTTTCTAAAGCCTGCCTGCTCAACCGGCTGGTGGTTCTCCGTGTATTTTGCAAGGCGTTCTTCCAAACATGAGGCGAACAGCTTATACAAATTTGACTGTAAGCTAATAGGTCGATAGTTGCCTATGTCTGTAGGGTTTCCTTTCTTATATAAAAGAACTACATCTGATTCCGCCCATTCTCTAGGAATTGTCTTGTCTTCTAATATTTTATTAAATAAGTCGGTTAAAGGACGTAACAATAGTAGGTCTCCTGCTATAATAGCCTCATTTGACACGCCATCAGGTCCGCTGCTTTTATCTTTCTTCAGGGATTTCATTTTAGTATATATGTCTTGAATAGAGAATCTTTGTATGATGGTATTGTTTTGTATTTTTGTTCGACTTTGGCTTTCTTCCCTTGATGATGTTTGTGAGGCATAGAGATTTTTATAAAAATTTGTTGCTACCCTTATTATTCCTGACCTAGAAAAGGTGTTCCTGATTGTTGTAGAGCTCTCATTTAGGCATGGAATCCATTTCTTAGTAGTTGTAAGTTCTTTCGAAGCTTTTTTCATACTTCCAGTCTTGTTTAGGTGTTTTTCAATTGTTTTTAATCTATGTTCTTGATGTTCATTTTTAATAAGTCTGTGAATGGCTTTATATAATCTAGATTTCTCTAGCTTTTCATCATTTGACAGATGTTTTCTACTTGTAAGTTCGTTTCTTCTATTTATAAGGTTTTTAATACTATCTGAAATGATGAATTTTTGTTTCTTCTTTATATTTTTGTTTTGTACTGAACGTAAGCTTTCATCAATCGCCTTCTTGATTTTTCTATAGTATGTCTCTACATTATCGTATTCTTCTAGTTTTATGTTTGCGGTATGAGATTTCAAAGTTTCTTTAAACTGCTCTTGTTCTTCTTCTGTTTTTAATGTTGAGTTGTTTTTTCTGTAATTGACTCTAGATTTTTTAGTTGTAGTTAGTAAGAAAGTACTTCTCAGAAGCCTATGGTCGCTGTTGAATGAAAGTTGTTTTATTATTTCAAAGTTTTTAACTTTTTCTTTGATGTTCGATAATATGTAGTCTATTTGGCTTTTGCTTCTCTTAGGCGAGAGCCATGTCCATAGGTTCTTAGTGTTCTTTTTAAACAAACTATTTATTATGAACAGGTTATTTTGCCAGCAGAACTGTAGCAGAGCTTCACCTCTTTTGTCTCTTTTTCCATAACAAGAAGTGCCCAGTACTCTGGCTTCGCCCTTCAATTTCTGGCCTACTCGGGCATTGAAGTCACCCAAAATTATAAGATTTTTAGAACACTGTTTAAGGGACTGGTGGATTTTATCATAAAATTCTTTTATTTCCAGCTCATTTGCGTCAATGGTGGGTGCATGTACTTGAATGATAGAGAGATTTGTATGTTCAAACTTCATATGTAGGATGCAAATTCGTTCATTAATTGCCATAAAACTCTCTATATTTTCTTTTAAGTACTTCTTGATGAGGAAACCCACACCATATTGGCCCTTTATTTCACCAAAATGACAAAATATATGGTCTTCATCTTCTATTATGTTGTATCCTGTTCTTCTAATCTCTGCTAGGCCAATAACATCATATTTAATTGTTGATATAGCATGTTTGAATTCTAGTAGTCTTTCGTGTGATAGGAGTGATCGAGCATTGTAGGTACATATATATAGTGGGTGGAGTGGAGGGTTTTGGTCGCTGACCCCACGGTGACCAGCCGGTTTGGGGAGAACTTTATTATTAGCTTGTTGGTTGTTTGTTTGTGTTTTTCTTCCGTTGCCGATGCATGCTGTTTCCTATGCTGTCTTTTGAATTGTTGTTTTTGAAGTATGAGAGTTGGATCTGGATCTCATATATGCGAATGCGTCAACTTTATGTAATTTCGCTGGAGCTACTATATTTTTTCCACTCTCTATTTGAGAGAGTGACTGCGGTGATGTTGAAATATCTCTTTTTCTTTTCTCTGTTTCCTTGGGTTTTGTAATGATTTTATTGTTTCTAATAAATGCTATATTGCCTTTGTCTCTTTCCTGCTTAAGTTCTTGTTGTAATTCTCTGCGTTTTTGTAGTGTTTCTTTACAGAAGTCTTCAGTAATATAGATATTTTCGGGCATTTTCTTTTTATTCTTGAGTATTTCGATCTTTTTGTTATATGTAGTAAGAGATAAAAGTATTGGTCTTACTTTTCCTGAAACCAGAGGTCCAATTCTTTGTAGTTTGTTGATATCCAACTCCTCAAATTTCACATTTAGCTCTTGAATCATTTTTGTTACACCGTTATAAAGCTCTGTATAGCTATTTTCAGTTTCGCTGACGCCATGCATTATAATATTATTCTTCCTGTTATTGATTTCTAGCATATTTATTTTCTTATTAAGAGTTTCGATTTCTAACTTAAGGTGTTTCGTTTCTTCTACTATTGGTTTTATTTTTTCCTCCATTTGTCCCATGATTCTTTCTGTTATATTAGTAGTTATTATAGCAGTTTAGTTTTTCCATTTCTTGTTTCATCAATGTAAACAACATTGACATCTCTTCTGTCATTTTCGCAGTCATTGTGACAGTGCAGCAACAAAACGTGATGTGATTTTATTATAGGGCAATAACAATACGTTCTTACGAACCGTAATTTATTTTTAGTCGATTAATCGAATCCTTGTCTGTGGTTTTTGTTGCGTTTTGCAATGTTGTCGGCACCGTCAGAAATGAATGATGTGAATGGCGATGACCGATGACCGGCGAATGTTTGAGGAGAAAAGAATATGGACGCTGCTTACGATGGGTGGAATCTCAAAATCACGTTTACATCCGCGATTGTATTTTCTTCTAAAGCTTGTTTCTTGTCTTAAAACTTCTTCGAATGTTTTTCTTCTGCGTTTGAGACTTGATTGTGGCCTTGATAATGGTGGTAACTTCACTTTTTACTATTATTTTTAATTAAATCTCGGGAGCGTTTGACAATATGTGTTCGCGTCAAGTACACCGGAACCGGATCTTCAATCTTCATGCAATTTTATTCACGATGGAGCGCTTCACGGGACAACAGCGTGCTTTTTGTGTAAAAGAATTTTACAAAAACAATGATTCCTACGTTACTGTACGACGCCTGTTTAAAATTGAATACGGATTACGCCGTGTAAGTGAGTGTCCAAGTGTTAATTTGATCAAAGCTTGGGTCGTGAAGTTCGAGCAAACGGGATCGACAACGAATATTAAACAAACAAGGCGGCCACGTTCAAGAAGAACCGATGAGAACATTTGAGAGGTCGAAATATCCGTACGGAACGATCTAGAATCATCTACGCGTAAGCGTTAGGCGGCTCTGGCAATCTACGGCGGATTTTACATCTGGACCTCAAACTGCACCCATATAAGCTTCAAATTGTGCAGGAGATATAACCAAATGATTACATTCAACGTAAGTTATTGGCTGACACTATGCTGGAACGATTCTCTAGCCTTGAGAATGTATTGTTTACGGACGAGGCCCATTTTCACATCAATGGAATACGCACAATTGTCGATATTGGAGCAGGGACAACCCTCGCCTTAAACACATAATTGGTCCGTATTTCTCTGAAAATAATCAAGGAAATAATGTAACTGCGAATTCAGCGGAATACGTCAAGATGTTGCAAGACTTTTGGACGCCGCAGTTGCATGAATTTCAAGGGTACAACAGCAGTACCTGGATGCAACAAGATGCCCTAAGTCAAATGTGAGTTTACCGGTAGTCAAAGAAATGTTGCCGAACAAATTGATTTATCGCAGAAACCTGCCTCCGAGAAGCCCGGACCTTACACCATGCGATTTTTTTTTGTGGGGATACCTGAAAAGTCGAGTGTACCTTCCCAATTAAAACAACCGCGGTCCCCCGCAGCATGTGTCAGCGAGTTTTCCAAAGATTGCGTAGTCGATTGCAGGAGTGCCAACAACGAGACGGCGCACATTTGGACAATGCCATTTTTTAAAAATGAATTTCATTAAATGATTATTACGTTAAATAAATTATCAACAAAATAACATTTGTAGTTTTATTTCTAATCATGTTTCAAAAGTGCAATTTTTTTTTGGATTATCCTGTAGTTTAAATTCAAACAAAGATGAACAAGAAAAATAAATATGACAAGAAAAATGTATGCCTCAAAATATAAATTAATTAAAATATTCGTTACTACTTTTAAAACAAGAAAGTGTATTTTTATTGTTTTAGTAAAAAAATTACCACCGTTATGTTTTTAAAAATAAAATACCACTGGTAAATTAGAATTCGTCGATTGTGACCTTGTTTAAATGCATGTTAATTGTATATCAATGTGAAGAAAATTCGCATTTTCTTTAAATACATGTTGGGCAAACGTGCAAGGCAGTATTATATATTTTGGACTTCTTCCAAAAGACTGAATGACGTGCCAAACGCCTGCGCTAGCACTCGTGACAGCCGCGACCTCTGTTTTAAGTGTATAGTCTATGGCCACGACTAAGCTCTTCCAATACTGCCGAAGAATCCCTGTAAAATCGTAATTTCAACGTGTGCGTGCAAAATGGCGCTTTGATCGTAGTGGACTCTCTGTTTGCGGCGCGCCGCCGCTTACGTACTTTGTGGTACTACTTAATCTGTGAGCTAAGCTACCGCAAGTCAGGACTCCAATGAAAAGATCCCCTTTATGTACTTGGTTCTTTAAAGATACCTCCTCCTGATGCAGGTCGAACCCGGGTAAACCATTGTTTTTTTATTCGACAGCATGGCGGGCCTTTTGCGCAAATTCCGCATAGATTATTCGCAATTGACGATGATTACCGGTATCAATGACATGCCAGATGACTCCACGTGGGCTTTCTTCAATGATGTAACAAAACAACACAGGAGCGCCACCGATGATGGTAAGGACTTTAGGACTGGTAACGCCAACACTGATTAGATAGATTCACTCTTATAATATGAGGCAGTTTGTATTTCCCGCTCCTTTCCCCAACCCACACATGCAGCGCTTTAGCATCATTCAAGAACAGAAGAACGAGGGAGCTAGAACTGACAGTTCAGTTCGACGAAAATATTGCACATGGACGTACGTGTGTAACAGATCTCTCGAACCACCCCGCACCGCAGGACGAACCCTTTCGTCTGATCATCCGCGAAGAGACGAGGATCATCACCTCTCTCTGTAATATTCAATACATTCCCGCTCCGCCAAACGCATCCTTGTGTTTGATTACCCAGTGTAATAAGAAATAAACTATATTCAAATATGGTCGCGCGACCCGCGTAGTGATACTCGGCTGTGTGATTGTTGAAGGAGATTGGATCCTGCTGGCTGGCCCCAGGTGAGTGCTGCATGTCCCTTCTCTTCCTCTCTTTTCCGCCTCGACTTTTGTCACTGCCGATTCACTATAATTAACACGTCCGCTCGTATCGAAGGTTGGTTCTGATACTTTTTCAGGACCGAATTATTGTTGGCGTGACCATATTTGTGGTCCTTCGAGCCGGATTTCTGATTCTTTTTAATACTAGAACCCTCCAGCCGCCCTTATTAGGATTTAATAGGCCCTAATAGGAGAAACATCCATAGATCTACCCCATTGTAGTATACCGCGTAGATCAACATTGCGCTGATCTTTCTCAGAAATAAGTGTTTATTCATCTAGATAAACATATTAACTCAATAACTAATCAATATTGTAGTACATAAATAACGCTAACTTTGAATAAATTCGAATTTTAAATTTGGAAAATTGTAATATTAAACTACCCTCAAATTAAATTGTTATCTTGCCGTGTAGTATGAAATGTTAAAAGGTCTTAAAAGTTCGCCATATTTGATTTGACATTCATATTTCTTCGGTCATTCATTCATTCGTTAACTTTCAAGTTGTTCATTCATTCGTTAAATCGCAAGTTGTTCATTCAAGTTGCATTCTATAGTTCATTATTAACCGAACAAAGTAGGAAGCCGTTTTCCACTTATTCTTTACGCAAAATAGTAACCTACTTAATTTCATCGTATTATTGTGATTCACTAAACCTCAGATCAGCTGCTTGTTTACAATAGATTGAATTTATAAACTTCGTTATGCCTAAACAAGCTAAGAAAACTTGTGATGCGGGCTCTGATTATGATGATGCGGAAGATGCACGGTTACTTATGTTACAAGCTAAACGCGAAACCATCTTTGAAATTATTCAAAAGATTTACGATCTTTCTTCGAACACCGATCTAAGGGAAAGTTTTCTTGACGAATCCTCACAAATAGATTCATTGCACGATGAGTTCAAACGGGTTCTGGACGAATATAATAATCGTTTATTGACATCTAACCCAGCCGCTAAGCCTGACTATAAGAGTCTCATGGCTTTTGAGTCTCTGTATGGTAGGATAAAGCGAGTGCAGTCACAGTGCTCGCCACATAGCGATAGTGTTCCGCACAAGTCTAAACCTAGACTCCCGCCGATTGAATTAGTCCAGTTTTCTGGTGACATTCGCTCATGGCCACTATTTTATGCCAGTTTTAAATCGACCGTACACGATAATCCATCTCTCACTGACGCCGATAGATTGTGTTATCTATTGGGGAAGCTAACCGGTAAAGCCCAGTCTGTGTGCGCCGGGATATCTCCATGTCCGGAAAATTATAGTCTGTTGTTACAAACGCTCATTGATAAGTACGACGACAAGCGTATGTTGGTTTCTACGTATTTATATCAAATGTTTGAGTTCAAAACTTTCCAATGCGCTTCAGCAACCAACTTTGATTTATTTACTGAGAAATTTAGCAGCGCAGTCGCCGCTTTAAAAAACCTTAAAATGGATAACCTTACCGATTTAATTCTGATTCATATCGCCTTACAGAAAATAGACCTTGAAACCGTCCGCGCGTTTGAAATTAAATACTCAACAAAAATACCTACCTTTGATAACTTAGTCGAGTTTATTTCAAATCGAGCAAAAGTGTTAGAACGTACTGAGATAACTTCTTCAAGTAATAAGCGTCCGGTTAACTCTAATCGGCGCTTAAATAACTCTTCGCCACCGAAGTGTCAAACATATTTAAGCACAACGGTTGAACCCGCGGGCAAGTGCCTATGCGCTAATATTGTGCATCAACATTTATTCAAGTGCGCTGATTTTAATGGAATGACTCCACAACAGCGTTATAAGTGTGTGAAGGATAGCAATGCGTGTATTAACTGCCTTAGTTTAAAACATCGAGTCGCTAATTGCTCGTCTAAGTCAAATTGTCGCGTTTGCAAATTAAATCACCACACATTGTTACACTTCAACGCACAAGCAACTCCCGTTAATCAGCCGGTCGAGCCCACCGCTGCGGCGCCCCCCACCTGCGCGCCCGCACCTACCTCTCCGGACCTAGCCGCATCTGCGTCACGGTCAGATGTTACGCTGTGTGCATCTGTTGATTCCCGATTGCATCATTGTTTGAGTAATGAACTCACACATAACAAGCAGTCCACGACTGTTTTGTTATCAACCGCTCAAGTCGTTGCCTACGATTCTAAAGGGAATCCACACCTTATTCGCGCGCTTCTAGATTCCGCCTCACAAAGCGATTTTATCACTATCGAGTGTTGTGAGCGTTTAGGTATTCAACCTCAAAACATGAACCGTACTGTTGTAAAGGGGTTCGGTGGGGCTGAGAAGGTAGTTAACACTAGTCCGATTGATATTAAATTATATTCGCGATTCGACAACAAAATTAATTTTGATATTTCGCTACTTGTTGTTGATCAGATAACGGACTTACTGCCTACCTCTTTGATAAATACCAGTGATTTATCACATCTACATAATATACCGCTAGCCGACGAATCGTATAGTGTGCCTAGTAAGATAGACGCTTTAATAGGTGCTTCTCTTTTCCCGCATTTACTTCTCCCCGACGTTGTTCACAATCGTGACACGTCGGTGCCGCGCGCTTTGCGTACTGTTTTCGGCTACGTAATTATGGGCTCCGCGCCTACGTTACCAATGCATCAAACCGCCCAGGTCCTGACATGTTGCCTCGCTCAGGAGCCTGTCGCTATTGACTCATTAGTCAGGCGTTTTTGGGAGCTCGAGGAGCTTCCCTCCGCACCGCCCATTCAACACCCCTCTGATGTTGAATGTGAATTATTTTATAAGTCCACGACAACCCGCGATCCCGTTAGTGGTAGGTACACTGTAGCACTGCCATTCAACGAGGATGTTTATTCCCTCGGGAATTCCTTTGATAATGCCCGCAAGCGTTTCATATGCCTCGAAAGAAAGCTAGAAGCTTCGCCTAAACTTAGGTCTGCATATGATGACGTAATAAAAGATTATCTTTCGAAAGATTACATTTCTCCTGCGTCGTACGATCCCCGCGACCCAACACCCATATACGTCATACCGCATCACGGGGTCGTGCGCGAAGATAAAACAACGACTAAGCTGCGCGTGGTTCTAGACGCCAGCGCATCTACTTCTGGCCGGCCATCGTTGAATGGTATTCTGCACTCAGGTCCGAATTTGCAAGGCGACTTGTTTACAATATTATTAAATTTCCGCTTACACGCGATCGCATTGACCGCGGACTGTCGCCAGCAGTTCTTACAGATTACCATGCGAGAAGCTGACCGACGTTATCAATGTTTTCTTTATCGCTTTACTCCACAAGACCCACTACAATTGTATAGGTTTAACCGCGTCTGCTTCGGTTTAAAATCAAGTCCTTACCATGCATTGCGCACTGTGAGACAATTAGTCGAAGATGATGGCGCGCGCTATCCTCTCGCTAGCAAGTTCGCGTCTACGTCGCTTTTCATGGACGATCTCGCCTTCTCGATTCCCACGGAACAAGAAGCGATATCTGCGTCACGACAATTGATTGACCTATTCAAAGGAGCTCAGTGGGATCTCGTAAAATGGAACAGTAACAGTCGTGCTGTGCTAGATAATCTTCCCGCTTCGCACAAACTCCCTACGGAGGTTGAGTTTGATAAGACCATGCAGCATAAAATATTAGGCCTGCATTGGTGTATTGATGATGACGTATTTTATTTTAAAATTACGGTTCCCGCAGATGTGAGGTGCACAAAACGCTCCATCCTTTCTACAGTCGCCCGACTGTGGGATATAATGGGCTTCGTGGCCCCCGCAGTCGTTTATGCTAAGCTACTGATCCAACAGCTTTGGCATCTTAATTTCGATTGGGATGACACCCCACCGCTACACATTGTTAAAATGTGGAAGAAGTTCTGCGACGAGTTACCAGCTCTTAACAATATACGCATTCCGCGTCATGTAGGCGTTTCTAACAACTGCACTCTCACTCTCTTATCCTTTTCGGACGCAAGTGAACATGCTTACGGTGCCGTTGTATACGCTCATGTGACCGCCGCCTCAGGTAACACTGTCCAGCTTGTCTGCGCCAAATCCAAGGTCGCTCCTACCAAGCCTCTGTCTATAGCACGCTTAGAGCTCTGCAGCGCGCTTCTCATGTCAAAACTGTTACGCATAGTTTATGAAAATTACTCGCATCATCTTCCAATCAAGGTATTCGCTTTCACTGACTCTAAGGTCGTGTTATATTGGGTCAAAAGTTCACCATCTCGGTGGCAAACCTTTGTAGCAAACCGCGTTGTTCAGATTACGGAAAACATCTCTTCTGACAACTTCTACCACGTCGCGGGGACTGAAAATCCCGCAGACGTTCTCTCACGTGGCATTACGCCTCAAAAATTAACCACGCACCCTCTGTGGCTCCACGGGCCCCAGTGGGCTACATTGGATCCTTCTGAGTGGCCTCTCAAGCCTCTTGACGACCAATTTACTCCGCCTACTATTGAACAAAAAATTCATACACACGCTGTGTACTCGTCTGTAAAGCATTGTGCTTTATATGATCTCGCTAACCGCATCTCCTCATGGAGTAAAATTCTTCGTATAACTGTATACGTTTGTAAATTCGCAAAATTGATACCCCGCCGCGACACTATTGCAGTGTCTGCTGATGAATTAAATTTCGCTGAAAATAAAATTCTTCGCGCCCTGCAAAGGCAACACTTTGCGGAGGATTATTCTAATATTAAGAATAATCAATCTTGTTCGCAGGTTCTCAACCGCTTGAGGCCTTTCATTGAAAACGGTCTGATCCTCGTAGGAGGCCGACTCGTTAACTCCGCACTGGATTATGCTCAAAAGCATCCAGTTATTTTACCGCGCAATGATCCCGTCGTAAAATTGATCATTGATTTCTATCATGTAAAGTATTTACATGCGGGACCAGAATTATTGATGTCGCTTCTTCGACAGAAGTTCTGGATCTTGTCTGCACGCCGCATTGTGAGACAGCGCGTCCACATGTGTAATACGTGTTTTCGTTTAAGGCCGCGTCCAACTTATCCGCTGATGGCCGACTTACCTGACTACCGCACGCGTCAGGTCACTAAAGCTTTCACGCACGTAGGCTGCGATTATGCTGGTCCTCTGCCGTACGTTCCTGTCCGCCGTCGTGGCGTCCGCAGTGCGAAGGCCTACCTGTGCATTTTCACATGTCTAACGACTCGTGCCGTGCACGTTGAAGTTGCCACGGACCTCAGCACTCCCAGTTTTCTTGCCGCGCTGAAGAGGTTTCTCGCCCGCCGAGGACCGATTCAGATCATGTACTCAGATAATGGTTCATGTTTTAAGGGGGCTAACTCTTACCTCCGCGATTTGTACAAGTTTCTCAATACTGTGTATCGCCCAAAGTTGGAGGAAGAGTACGCTGAAAGTCGGATAGCTTGGAAATTTATCTGTCCCAACTCTCCACACTTCGGAGGCGCTTGGGAAAGTGTCGTGAAGGTCGTGAAAATGCATCTGTTCCGAGTGGTCGGACAGCAGGTTCTATCATACGAAGAACTCTGTACTGTTCTTACTCAAATTGAGTGTCTCCTAAACTCACGCCCGCTGGCAGTACTGAGTTCCGACCCCGCAGAGCCCACGGCCCTTACGCCAAGCCATTTTTTGCATACCGCGCCTCTATTTTCTTTACCCGCGCTTGAAGTCAACTCTGATCCTGTCAGTTTACTTCATCGACACTCGCTACTGGACAAGTTAGTCCAGTCGTTTTGGAGTCGTTGGAAGATGGAATATCTACACGGTCTACAGATTAGGCAGAAGTGGAACACACCGTCGCTTCCTATCACAGCAGGAACCGTGGTTGTCGTGATGAATGATAACTCACCGCCCCTATCCTGGCCGTTGGCTATTGTGGAGATCGTCCACCCGTCTAAAGATGGCGTCGTGCGCGTCTGTACAGTTAGGACCGCCAGGGGAACTTACCTGCGCCCGGTCGTTCGTTTGTGTCCTCTTCCAAGACAATAGTTAATAAAACCGCATTTCGCATTTAGTTTAAGTTAGTAATACCGCATCGCTTTAGTTTGTAACGTAAGTTATTAGCTTACCCGCTTCGCCGTGACTCTATGGGACTACTTATTTCACCGCGCGCATTGAGCGCTCCTAGAGTCATAGTAATGCTTTTCTCTCTCTCGTCTAATTGTCGCTTCTTTAATGGTGACCCATTAAGGGGGGGTGGAAATGGTAACGCCAACACTGATTAGATAGATTCACTCTTATAATATGAGGCAGTTTGTATTTCCCGCTCCTTTCCCCAACCCACACATGCAGCGCTTTAGCATCATTCAAGAACAGAAGAACGAGGGAGCTAGAACTGACAGTTCAGTTCGACGAAAATATTGCACATGGACGTACGTGTGTAACAGATCTCTCGAACCACCCCGCACCGCAGGACGAACCCTTTCGTCTGATCATCCGCGAAGAGACGAGGATCATCACCTCTCTCTGTAATATTCAATACATTCCCGCTCCGCCAAACGCATCCTTGTGTTTGATTACCCAGTGTAATAAGAAATAAACTATATTCAAATATGGTCGCGCGACCCGCGTAGTGATACTCGGCTGTGTGATTGTTGAAGGAGATTGGATCCTGCTGGCTGGCCCCAGGTGAGTGCTGCATGTCCCTTCTCTTCCTCTCTTTTCCGCCTCGACTTTTGTCACTGCCGATTCACTATAATTAACACGTCCGCTCGTATCGAAGGTTGGTTCTGATACTTTTTCAGGACCGAATTATTGTTGGCGTGACCAAGGACCAACGCATAATTATGAACAAATAATAAACAACTGTGTGCTTAGTGCAAGTTTTTTAACGTACTCACTCGTGATATCGTAAACGATCTCTTATGTCAAAATGTATACAAAAAAAGAGGTTTTGCCTTGCCGTCACCAGACGGCGCTTATCCAGTTTCAATACAAATTGTAGTTTACGTTAACGCGATTGGGCGTGAATAAAAACTCGCACTAAGGCCTCTGATATGACAGTAGGAGTGAGTCTTTAGCAAATAAAAAGCCTGTGAGGCTTTCAAACACCCTGTATACGGTTTTCTTTTTATTTACGAAGCCTTTTTTATTGGACAAAAATGAGGCCGTCAAAGTCAAATGTATTTATTTCAATTAGGCCAATAAGCGGCACTTTTGAACGTCAAACAATTAAAAAATAAAATTTACAAGTAATAAAGATTCTACCGTGCATTCGGAAAAGTAGCTTGTTATGGAGAAGAACGCACAAGAAACTTTGTATATGAACTCCATCGTCCAAGAGTCTGTCTGTAGTCTGGATAAGAAATCTTGAAAAGGGATGTGCTAAAGTAAAACTTTACTTTTAAACTATACTTAGGTACTTTTCCAGCGATACCCGGTAGGCTAATTATTAAATAATAAAATATTTTTTTACAAAAAAATACAACCGCCTTCCAAAAAAAAACACTACAAATTGAATAAACTTCAATTTCGGAAGTCGGTGTCAAAAACGAAGAAAAGAAAACAGGAACACTCGACTTCCGAAATTGAAAAAACAAATATTATTTACTCTTTTTACCACTAGGTAGGTATTTAATGGACATGTTCTATATTCAGGAAACTATAATGACCACAGTGATGCCAGAATAGAATACCCGATCGAATAAAATGTAACTTGAACATAACCGGTGGAATGAGAGTGTACCAGGGTGAACTGTAGGTACACCATACTGGCTTGATGGTATGTTATGAAATGGTGTAAACAGTAAACAGACATGCGATTGCAGCAATCCCGAGAGCTTTGCCTCATTTATTCTGTTGTATATATCCGAAGTTTTGCAAATCCGTTCATTTATGACGGCGTTATGCTCGAACATACGTAAAACAAATGTATATATAAACATCCGAATTGAGATCCTCCTCGTTTTTGGGAAGTGTGTTAAAAAACGCACGAATATAGAACTATAGTACTTATAACTTCAATAACATCCTTAAAAATGCGTTTTTTTTTTCAGATACCCTGATATCAGATGAGGAAGCCAAAAAATTCCACGAAAAGACCAGCCGACACTTGCGACTCCGAGAGCTGCTTATTGAGAACTCATTCGGCGCCGATTTTATCGTCATGACGTTACCTTTACCTCGAAAGGTAGGATTTCATTCCAAAAACGAGCCCAGCCTTAGCATCATAACTATCAATACGTACAGGTAAAGATGACATTTTCAAACGCATGCCAATCAATTTATCCCTTAATACAATGATATAAGAATCACGACGCTAGCAAATAACCCATACAAAAATAAACCTCATTTAAGGTATACTTTCCAGGGCATATCAGCAGCCATGTACATGGCGTGGTTGAAGGTCATGAGCCAGGACATGCCGCCGATTCTGTTCGTGCGCGGGAACTCCACCGTGGTCATCGAGTAACCCACATCATCTACAAGATCACTCGAAGCCTTAGCCAGTATCATTCTACCAGCGTTGGCCGAAATGCCATACTGCCCAGGGCGCCAAATCTTTAAATACGCCAGTGGTTCACGTGACATTTCTAAAGCTTTTCATTCATATTCATCTTTAGACTTTAGAATCGCTATCGCGACGTTTTCTTTGCTAGAATATCACTTGTCTAGAGCCTGTGGTCTACACTGCGACAACACAGGGTCTACAGTTTATATCACGGATTTTCAATTTGTAAAGCCTCGTACCTGTCTTTCGTACCTGGGTAACAATTCTTTAACGACCACAAAACTATATTTTTCTAATTTGTATTTTGTAAATTTTTGCTGTCTATTTATTTTAGCGTAAGGTTATATTCCAATCAGCGATGTCTAACGGTTATAAATAAAACCATTCATGTAAATATATTACAAGATTTTTTATTTCACACATATTTCACAAGGGTTTTAATTTAATTTTAAAACAGAAAATAATCATAGAATATTTACAGATACAAGAATCAACAGACGTTCCAGATTAACAATTTACTTAATATGAAACAATTGTTATACGAGAAATATGTTTTGATACATCGTTATTAGTGTTGTGCCAGACGGACGTACTGTCGATCGCAGAATTGCATAACAAATATTTACACCAAGTGCCAAATAAAATACCATTGTTTAAAAATGACTCTGCGAGCGAAAATAAGTATGTCTGAAGACGACACTCGACAGATAGAATACACTATAGTCAACATAATCATACGTTCGAGCAACTTACTGCTTACTGTGCACGGACAGTCGGACAGTCGGGAGGATGTCTACTGTACAAGAGATTCACGATGCAGGAAGGAAACGCTGTCCTCGACGGAACTCGGCGGAGAGCAAACAAACGTCTACTGCGATATGTACGTTACGTAACAGGACGGCGATTCAAAATATATAGATCTGTCATTATTAGATATGTCGCTATGCTTTCTATGAAAAATAAATTTGTTGTATGTAGTCACATCAAAATATTTCACTTACTTTTCACATTTATTGTTATTATACGCTTTTTACATCTTTCAGAACACATTAAAAATAAAGATTGATTGTAACATGAAGGTTATAGTAAATTTACGCTAGTACGACGGGCCGCATGTAAACTTTTAGAACATATTAACATTACTCAGTCTATGTAAAATTTATAATGTTTAGTCGCAGAATGTCCAATTTGCAAAACATGTAGAATTTCATTGATATCTTTGTCTGTAACCAAACGGTTCGCAATAAGATTACGAGAATACGTGCTGTTCGTTTCAAACTATCTTGCAAATTGGGCATTCTGCTAAATACGATATATTTTAGCGAATTGGACATTCTGTGACTAAACTATTTATAATATAATAATTTATAATAATTCGTAACGACGTCTAGATGCCTCAGTGCATTATCATAAATTCATATAATAGCTCGACGTGAGCGTTGATTATAAAAATGTATAATACATATTATCATTAAGCGACAACTCGCGAATGAAATATAATTATAAATGATTAACATGAATTAACGTTTTAAGCCTACCAGCACCTCAACGTATATTAAATCGTGCGAAACTTCAAATTCAGCGGTCACATGTAGATATAATAATGATTTCATGGCATTTACATAAAATTAATTAATTGAAATAATAATAAACATAACTACATAAGTTACAGACAAAAACTTCACACAGCCATAACTCCTTACATCATATAAATAAATATTAAAATCCTAAATAATCGTGGAAATATTTTTTGGTTACAAAGATTTATAATATGCAAATAAATACTTGTGTTAGGAGGTTTCCTTCCCATTACCTGATTTATAATTCAGTTCTTATTCATGCTACAGGAACGTTTTCATTTCAATGTATATTTCTTAAGCTATGAGCGGATAGCGTGTCGATCAGCCGATTGAGGCGCAACGTCGCACACAAAACATTCGTCACGTCTTGTTCCAGCACTGCAGGGGTGAGTCTGACGCGTGTCACGCGAGCCCGTGGTCACGCGTGTCACGCGAGCCCGTAGTCACGCAAGTCACTCGGTCACTTGGTCACGTGGTCACGCAGCACAAGCTGTCGTCTGCTACTATTCTAATGAACACATCTCTTTGTGCAGTTCAGTGGCGGCGTCAGAAAGGGTTCCGTACTATTATTTCACCGTGGGTTCGCGCGATCTTTAGTCAGTCGGCCTGACATCTTACGTCCTCGTGGGTGGGTGGTGCCGTAGCGATATAAACACTGTATAGTCTGTAAGAGCAGTCACTTGGCTAAGGGTCACTGTACACTGTCACTCGTATATCGTACAGTCGACGGCGGTCCAATGCCGTTACAGCACGGCGCAGGACGGACGGGACAGTCTTCATTCGGACTCTTCTTCATTATCTTCGTCGAAACCGGTCAAGTCAGCGGAGTCTAGGTAGCCGTGCATCACCTGTAAAACAGCATAACTAATTACAACTACTGAATAGTTTCGTACTGGTTAAAGAAAGCTCTGTAGAGAATCCATCTCTGTCACTCATAACTGGGTGACAAGAGACAATTCGAGGTATCCTTTTATACAGCTGATTACTGCACTTTCTGTGCCAAATAGGTACATAATATTGGATGGAACTGTAGTATAGTGGTAGATACTGACAGCATACTCGAGCAGCGCCAGGTGACAGAACACGTACTGGTCGGGCATCTGTATGGAGTGCGCGCGTTGTGCTCGGATACGTTCCACTGTGCCGCGCACGTCCAGCGTCAGGAATGTGTCCTAGATAGGTCCCTAACAGTGGTAGATACTGACCGCATACTCGAGCAGCGCCAGGTGACAGAACACGTACTGGTCGGGCATCTGTATGGAGTGCGCGCGTTGTGCTCGGATACGTTCCACTGTGCCGCGCACGTCCAGCGTCAGGAATGTGTCCTAGATAGGTCCCTAACAGTGGTAGATACTGACCGCATACTCGAGCAGCGCCAGGTGACAGAACACGTACTGGTCGGGCATCTGTATGGAGTGCGCGCGTTGTGCTCGGATACGTTCCACTGTGCCGCGCACGTCCAGCGTCAGGAATGTGTCCTAGATAGGTCCCTAACAGTGGTAGATACTGACCGCATACTCGAGCAGCGCCAGGTGACAGAACACGTACTGGTCGGGCATCTGTATGGAGTGCGCGCGTTGTGCTCGGATACGTTCCACTGTGCCGCGCACGTCCAGCGTCAGGAATGTGTCCTAGATAGGTCCCTAACAGTGGTAGATACTGACCGCATACTCGAGCAGCGCCAGGTGACAGAACACGTACTGGTCGGGCATCTGTATGGAGTGCGCGCGTTGTGCTCGGATACGTTCCACTGTGCCGCGCACGTCCAGCGTCAGGAATGTGTCCTAGATAGGTCCCTAACAGTGGTAGATACTGACCGCATACTCGAGCAGCGCCAGGTGACAGAACACGTACTGGTCGGGCATCTGTATGGAGTGCGCGCGTTGTGCTCGGATACGTTCCACTGTGCCGCGCACGTCCAGCGTCAGGAATGTGTCCTAGATAGGTCCCTAACAGTGGTAGATACTGACCGCATACTCGAGCAGCGCCAGGTGACAGAACACGTACTGGTCGGGCATCTGTATGGAGTGCGCGCGTTGTGCTCGGATACGTTCCACTGTGCCGCGCACGTCCAGCGTCAGGAATGTGTCCTAGATAGGTCCCTAACAGTGGTAGATACTGACCGCATACTCGAGCAGCGCCAGGTGACAGAACACGTACTGGTCGGGCATCTGTATGGAGTGCGCGCGTTGTGCTCGGATACGTTCCACTGTGCCGCGCACGTCCAGCGTCAGGAATGTGTCCTAGATAGGTCCCTAACAGTGGTAGATACTGACCGCATACTCGAGCAGCGCCAGGTGACAGAACACGTACTGGTCGGGCATCTGTATGGAGTGCGCGCGTTGTGCTCGGATACGTTCCACTGTGCCGCGCACGTCCAGCGTCAGGAATGTGTCCTAGATAGGTCCCTAACAGTGGTAGATACTGACCGCATACTCGAGCAGCGCCAGGTGACAGAACACGTACTGGTCGGGCATCTGTATGGAGTGCGCGCGTTGTGCTCGGATACGTTCCACTGTGCCGCGCACGTCCAGCGTCAGGAATGTGTCCTAGATAGGTCCCTAACAGTGGTAGATACTGACCGCATACTCGAGCAGCGCCAGGTGACAGAACACGTACTGGTCGGGCATCTGTATGGAGTGCGCGCGTTGTGCTCGGATACGTTCCACTGTGCCGCGCACGTCCAGCGTCAGGAATGTGTCCTAGATAGGTCCCTAACAGTGGTAGATACTGACCGCATACTCGAGCAGCGCCAGGTGACAGAACACGTACTGGTCGGGCATCTGTATGGAGTGCGCGCGTTGTGCTCGGATACGTTCCACTGTGCCGCGCACGTCCAGCGTCAGGAATGTGTCCTAGATAGGTCCCTAACAGTGGTAGATACTGACCGCATACTCGAGCAGCGCCAGGTGACAGAACACGTACTGGTCGGGCATCTGTATGGAGTGCGCGCGTTGTGCTCGGATACGTTCCACTGTGCCGCGCACGTCCAGCGTCAGGAATGTGTCCTAGATAGGTCCCTAACAGTGGTAGATACTGACCGCATACTCGAGCAGCGCCAGGTGACAGAACACGTACTGGTCGGGCATCTGTATGGAGTGCGCGCGTTGTGCTCGGATACGTTCCACTGTGCCGCGCACGTCCAGCGTCAGGAATGTGTCCTAGATAGGTCCCTAACAGTGGTAGATACTGACCGCATACTCGAGCAGCGCCAGGTGACAGAACACGTACTGGTCGGGCATCTGTATGGAGTGCGCGCGTTGTGCTCGGATACGTTCCACTGTGCCGCGCACGTCCAGCGTCAGGAATGTGTCCTAGATAGGTCCCTAACAGTGGTAGATACTGACCGCATACTCGAGCAGCGCCAGGTGACAGAACACGTACTGGTCGGGCATCTGTATGGAGTGCGCGCGTTGTGCTCGGATACGTTCCACTGTGCCGCGCACGTCCAGCGTCAGGAATGTGTCCTAGATAGGTCCCTAACAGTGGTAGATACTGACCGCATACTCGAGCAGCGCCAGGTGACAGAACACGTACTGGTCGAGCATCTGTATGGAGTGCGCGCGTTGTGCTCGGATACGTTCCACTGTGCCGCGCACGTCCAGCGTCAGGAATGTGTCCTAGATAGGTCCCCTAACAGTGGTAGATACTGACCGCATACTCGAGCAGCGCCAGGTGACAGAACACGTACTGGTCGGGCATCTGTATGGAGTGCGCGCGTTGTGCTCGGATACGTTCCACTGTGCCGCGCACGTCCAGCGTCAGGAATGTGTCCTAGATAGGTCCCTAACAGTGGTAGATACTGACCGCATACTCGAGCAGCGCCAGGTGACAGAACACGTACTGGTCGGGCATCTGTATGGAGTGCGCGCGTTGTGCTCGGATACGTTCCACTGTGCCGCGCACGTCCAGCGTCAGGAATGTGTCCTAGATAGGTCCCTAACAGTGGTAGATACTGACCGCATACTCGAGCAGCGCCAGGTGACAGAACACGTACTGGTCGGGCATCTGTATGGAGTGCGCGCGTTGTGCTCGGATACGTTCCACTGTGCCGCGCACGTCCAGCGCGCCCTCGGCCGCCAGCCGCGACGCGCAGATGTCCAGCGTCAGGAATGTGCCTGGAACATAACACACATAAGCTTTGTAATTCCTACAAACACTGCCTGGCCTAACGAGCAACCGGAGTAGTCGATCAACTTAGTACCGCGTGTCAGAATCGGAAGTACGTTTGACGTCTTTAAATCAAGAATTTTCACTTTTTAGGTCACAATAGTTTGCTATGATACCAACTGTCATATTTATACATGCACATATACAAGCACCTACTAGACCAGGGTCGATAATTTTTGAAAAGGAAAAAAGATATAGTAGGATGAAACCCATTGGAAAAGGAAGAGAATATAACAAAAATGCAAGGAAAAATAATTTACGGGCGATCTGAGGTCGGGAAGTGCAAGAGGGTGAGTTTTTAAGGGTAGAAAACGGTTTATCTCGATTTCCGGCAAAACTACAAGACCTATGGAAAAAAATTACATGTCAAAGTTATAGGTAATAAAAATATCTACAATTCTTGTATTTACAGTTTTTTCACATAACCTCAAAATTTATGGCAAATATTCACTCTCTCTACTCTGTCTCTGTCACCTTTGACCTAGACTCTCTAGTCTAGGTCAAAGGTGACAGAGACAGAGTCGATGATGGAGTGAGCTTACCCAGAAGAAGCCTGTTCACTCTAACTTTGAAGAGATTCGGGTTGAATGCGTTCGGAAACACTGACGCAGGTAGCGAGTTCCATTCATTCGCTGCGCGTGCATTATGAAGGGTGTTTGGAAGCGCTTGGTGCGAATTGGTGGAATGGCAACAAGGTAAGGATGATAACTTGCAGTGCGTCTAGATGTCCGATGGTAGAAGGGGGCTGGTGGGATGAGGTCGTGGAGTTCTTCAGCACACTCACCGAAGTACAGTCTGTAGAAGACCGACAACTGTCAATTACTACTCGGATCGACCGTTCACTGAGGAAGTCTGATATCCAGCTACAAAAACCAGCGGGGATGCCATAAGCAGGAAGCTTACTGAGTAGAATAGCGTGCCAGACCCTGTCAGATATCAAGCGATACAGAAAGCGCTTCGCCGTGTCTCTCGATGGCTTCGCCCCAGCAGTGCGTGAGATACACAAGAAGATCGCCAGTTGACCGTCCCCGGCGAAAGCCATATTGACGGTCACTGAGGAGATTATTGTCTTCAAGGTAGGCTTTCCATAACTTTGCACAGAATGGAGGTAATGGCGATTGTACGGTAGTGGGCAGGGTCTGTACGGTAGTGGGCAGGGTCTGCACGGTTGCCTTTTTTGGGCACTGGTTGCACATTTGCAAGCTGCCAGGATTTCGGCACCGTTCTTTTTACAAGAGAGAGGCGGAACAAGCGTGTCAACACAGGAGACAGTTCAGGCGCACACTGCCTCAGCACTCTCGTTGGAATGCCGTCAGGCTGGCTGGCCTTGTTCACGTCTAGACTGCACAATACTCTCCGGACCTCTTTAGTGTGCACAGAGATCTCCGGCATCAAAGAGTCACAATGAGGTACAGTAGGTTGCTTGGAGCCAGCGTCCAGACGCGAATTGCTAGCAAAGAGAGATGACAGAGAAATGAATGAATGAATTTGCTTTCTCACTCGCAGAGTGAGCCAGCGACCCATCAGGTTTCAGCATTGGAGGTAAAGTGGGCCGACAGAAATTCGTTTCAACCGCTTTAGACAGGGACCAAAACTGTTTACTACCCGGAGGGTACGATGCCAGCTTGGCCCCAATACGTCTAATATGGTCAAAACGTGCCCGACGCAGAACCCGCTTGCAGAACTTGGTGGCAGAACGCGAACCCTACGTGCTCTAACTTTGCGGTCACGGGCCCCGACCCAGGCTTGGTACGCAGACTCTTTTCGGGCCTCAGCTTGGGCGCATTCTGCATTATACCAAGGGCGGGATTTGTGACCGAGCGGAATGTCGGAGAAGAGAATGAAATACTCCATTCCCTGCCGAATCACATCCGCAACCGCGTCTGCACAGCTCGAGGGGTCACCCGAGGAGAAGCACATATGCCGCCAAGGATAAGACGCAAAAAAGTGCACCCCTCGGAGAAGCACACATGCCGCCAAGGATAAGACGCAAAAAAGTGCCGCATCTCGTCCCAGTCTGCTGAGTCGTATCGCCATACTCGCCTCGTGCCTCTAGGGCTCTCATCTGGAGGAGAGCAAGTCGACACGGATTTCACCAGACAGTGGCCAGACGTTCCCAGCGGGGCTGAGACCGACACCGAATGACTGTCCGGATCAGTTGTCAGCAGAAGGTCTAAGCAATTGGGTGTATAGCCGTCAACATCCGGTACCCGCGTTGCCACATTCACGTACGTACGTACGTAACGTTATACGTACATTATTTGATAATTACCCATATTTAACCATTCTACAAAAATAAAAATATATTAAATCATAACCCTAATTAAAAAAACATAAATTCATCAATACGAAGCGCTATTTGTGTTGAATAGAATACAGCACCTAAATGTAGAACGGCCCGAACACCACCATTGTTGCCCCTCCGGCTTGACTATTGCTTTGGGTAATAAATATATTTTCTTCCAACTATGCTTTAATTTCATCACAATCACACTAAAAACTCAGTACAAAGCGAGTCTTTAATGCTCTAGAGCAATAAAAATGTATGAAATTTCATTATTGCACTGTTTTTTTTTAATCGCACCAAAATTTGCCAATCTCAATGGATTAGCTCTATTCAGCCAGCCGATATCAATACTTTTTTTTTTACGTACGTATTATTCATTTCTATCCTACTTGTTCCAAATTTAAAAAATGATTGCCGCTAACTCTGATTTCAAAATGAAAGAAATTTAAAAAAGTGATTTATCTACTATTCCTATAGGTAATAGTTGAAAGAAAAGCAGATTATGCACCTCGCCTTAAGTAATTATATTGCCCTCGTGCCTGTTAGATTAGAACCCTCGCTAGCGCTCGGGCTCTAAATCAGGCACTCGGTGCAATAATAAATTACTTTGTGCTCGATGCAATAATCTACTATTGTTAATGGTTTCCGCCTTCTTCTTATTTACGCCTTATCCCTAGGGACGTTAGAAGAGGGTAGGAGAATAAACCGTTACACCGGCGCCCATTAACGTGGTAAAAATACATTGCTGATTCTATTTTTCTTCTTGGTTGTAGTTAGTGTATGTTGTGGTTTGTTTTTCTGTAAAACGTAGTTATTTTCATGTGGTTTTTAATGCTACTAAGGTGTGCAGTAACTATATTGTAGGTAAATATAAATTTCTAGTACATTTTGGTCTTATTATACCATATTTTATTGTTAAAACTTCATTTGTTGATACTTTGAAGCATTTCTAGTCATAAAGAAAATATTGCTTCAAGGTGCCTATTTTGGCGCTTTTGTAAAATTAAACAATATTATATTATTTTTGTGTTAAAATAGTTTTTTTGCTTCAAATTTATTTATTTTTGCTACAGATTGTACACACTAGTAGCACCTTTTTTGGTTTACCCTCATTTGTATTTTATTTTCATTTTTACTAATTTCATTAAAAAAAAACCAGACGTTCTTTAATTTTATTGTAACAGCACGGAGAATGTTATTGTTTTTTTTAAACCTTTAGATTTTCATTGCATTGCACCACTTATCCATCTGGTCTATTGTATAGTAAATTTTCATCATGTTACCAGTTAGGTTTCTGTTTTTGCAAAAATCTGAGCTAGATTATGAGGTTCGGGATAGGGGTGTTACTGCTGCGTCTACTGTTGAAGGAATTAAAGTTAGTTAATAATATGAACAAGTAAAATTAATACAAGTATGTACGTGGAATCATAAAATATTATCTTTTCTTCTTCAAATTGTAATTATCATTTTAGTCACCTGTGCATTATTATCACAGATGACTTATTTTTGTATGAAAGGTCACGTCAACAACACTCTTATTATGTTGTTGCCGTTTGTTTATTATCTAGATGACGGAATGTTAGGTTGAGAGAAAGAGAAAGTATGAATGAGTAGTATTAATTGCAAATTGAGGTAAGCGGTCGGGTTTTCTTAAAGAATAGAACCCTTTCCGTGACGAGGGGGGTAATGTAACGTTATACGTACATTATTTGATAATTACCCATATTTAACCATTCTACAAAAATAAAAATATATTAAATCATAACCCTAATTAAAAAAACATAAATTCATCAATACGAAGCGCTATTTGTGTTGAATAGAATACAGCACCTAAATGTAGAACGGCCCGAACACCACCATTGTTGCCCCTCCGGCTTGACTATTGCTTTGGGTAATAAACATATTTGTTAATGGTTTCCGCCTTCTTCTTATTTTACGCCTTATCCCTAGGGACGTTAGAAGAGGGTAGGAGAATAAACCGTTACACCAGCTGGGTTAGATTTAGCGATAGAGAAAACTTGCGCACCTCTAACCCGGCATGGTCAGTTTTCCGGTATGGGTACAACCACTCTTTATGATGGGCGTTAAAGTCCCCCAGAAAATTTATCTTCGCTGTTGGGTACCTTTGCTGGGCTATGTCAGCCGACTCCACGAGGCAATTAAAGAGCGCTGTCGTCTCCTGGGTACCGGCGTGCGATCGGTAGACGCCGATGTAGAGAGATTTCTCCACGCCAGTGTCCACAAGTAGCCATATGGCAGAAAATCCCGATTTCTCAAAGCAACGGAGACGACGACAACAAATGTCATCGCGGACGTACACACAGACCCCAGCTTGCTTCTTGAACTTATGTCATCAAGACCCGGGTAGTTGAGGTACGCCACGTCCGACGGGGTTGTTATCTTCGTCTCCGTTAGGAAAAACAGGTGCGGCTTCTCGGTCTCAAGGTGGTGGTGGACCGGATCGAGATTAGAGTGCAACCCCCTGATGTTAGAGAAGTGCACTTTTAGTGGGAGGAAGTGCAGCCGTTGTTTCACCATATTCTTCTTTTTTGCTTTGGTCATATTTTTTGTTCAAGAGTTTGCTGGGGAAGAAGTCGAACTGTCGAGGCGCTGCGCAGTGAACCAAGTGGAAAACTAGAGCTAACCCAACCTATGGGGAACTCATTTGGAGAACCCCCCCGGATATGGCCACCGGGTCCTCCCATCCAGTCGCCAGCTGGCACAGTGAAGCATACCGGGATTTTTCGCGAGTTGGCGGGGCAGCCTTTGGCACGTGGCTGGCGTGCTACTTGGGCCCCCTACTGACTGCGGTTGGCCAACGGCTGGCACCGTGCTTCGGATCCCGCTATCCTCCAAAATGAGTTATCCGGCAAGTTTTTTCCAGAGGCCAAGACCGGTTCTGAACAGCGCAACTGACATCCTCCTTATCCCCCAAAGGCACTGGCAGTCCTACACACTGACGGAACACAGCAAGCTGCTTGGCGCCGGACTCCGGTGGGAGCCAGGCGGCCCCTTGCGGAGCCTACCACCACTTAAGTGGGATCGTTCAGCCGTACCACAGGCAAGTCTGTGGTGCCGTTGCCCGGGATGGACCGCTAGGAGGAAGATCCCATACCCACCCCAAATTGCACTTAGTACATTGTACAAGTGTGCAATGTTTGTGATTACCGCTGAGGCGCCATTGAGACCCGAGCCGTAGGTGAGTGTCTTAAGAGAGCCGAGGACGGTAATCATCAATACACACGTGTATCATACGACGTTTTTCAACACACTTGTGAAGAAAATAACACAAAATAATCATTTTCAACAGTAAAAACGAGTTGTGAAAATATTTTCGCAATAGCGGGCAATATTAATCAGTGCAAATGCGCGCGCTTAGGAAAAAGCGCGCGAGTTAAGGAACCCCAACCTACCAATATTAGCTTTGTCAGACAATAAGTATTTACTAGATGATTATTTCTCAATTTCCCCACTGCGCGATCAGCATTTATAATTATCTAGAACATGCGTCAATCTGATCACGCTGTGGATGTACTACGTTAGCAATTAAGTTAGTATATAAGATCAATATCTTGTTAGATGAATTAATTACCGTCTTGCTGTAACTGGGATCAAATAAAGTTTATTTTTAAACTCTTCCGTTGTCGCTTACTTAATTGGCGCAGCCGGTAGGATCTCTGTAGTCAGTCTGTCACGTATCCACATCTACGGGAAGCAGCCGACGTCCGTTTCAACGGTTCAGCAGAGATCACCGAACAAACAAATACATTAAGAAGCCACATCAAGCCAGGAGAGGACCAGGAGCCAAGCAGTAATTCAGGGAGCATGGAGCTAGCTGCGGAATTGTGAGTAAATCTTTTTCACCTTCCTCTCAGCTCTTCCATCTATATCCCAACCTTGTAATAGTCTATGTGTTTGTGTATTATTAGGGATTGGACAACGCCGTAATAATATTTGCATAGATTTTAAACGTACTAATATTTTAGAATAGTGATAGTTTAGTAGCACATTAGTGTGATTTTTTTTTCTCTCCGCGTTTGCTCCTTTCATAACATTTCACAATGGAAAACGTAACCCGTGTCCCACAGGAATTGGTTAACATCATACCAATATTCAGCGGCGACACTAGAATGTTGCCTTTATTTATAAAAAAAAATGTAAAACGTCCTCCACAGATCGTGCCTGGTACTTCTGGTACTAGTGGTGCCAACACTCACGCTGGACCTCCAAAACCTCGGTCAGAATCCGGGGATAGCAGCGATAAAGCGGGGAGTAGCAGTGAAGAGGAATAGTTATTGGACAATATACAAAATTGTAGATTTAGAATCATTACACTTACAAATAGATAATAATATTCGGGATTTTATTAACTTGAAAATTAAAATTAAGGAAAATAGTCTTAGTAACGAAACTATAGGAATAGAAAGCCAAATAGAATATCTTATTAAACTAACTAAGGATAGATTTTTTCAAATCTTACCTTTCCATTATAGAAACAAAAGAGCTTTGTTTAATCCATTAGGCTCACTTGTAAAAGCTATCACAGGAAATTTGGATGAAGACGATGCAATTAAATATGATAGAGAAATCCAAATGATACAGAACAAAGAGCATGTGGTCGAACGTAAAGTATCATCAATGCAAAAAGCTTTTGATAAATTAGTAAATGACTCTGAAATAATAAATCCAAATATTAAAAACTTGGGTTTACATACCAATGAAATGGAAAAATTAGTTGAACATGAGTTCAGGTTTAACAAACTTTTCCAAATATTAAATACTATGTATCAAATTTTAAATAACTTTCGAACCTGTTACGAAAACATACAAGAGATTGAAACGGCAATAGCCTTTAGCAAACTGAATACATTGCACCAATCCATTATAAATAGTACAGAATTATATAATACGTTAGAAGTCATTGCTAAACATGCTAGAACAATATACCCAGTAAACAAACATAATTTAATAAAATTAGAACGTAATATCATACTTAAATCATATATAAATAACAACAAGTTAGTTTTTGTTTTAGAAGTTCCCCTAATAAATAACGAAACATATAATTATTACAAGGTTATACCCATCCCTATATTCCATTCTCCAAATACCTTTACAATAATACCCAAATATCCTTACCTGATGGTGAATAGATTGAAATACATGCCCGTGGTAAGCCCATGTACTGAGATTGAAAATGGAAAATTCCTTTGCGCTGAAACTAATTTAGCCCAGTTTCCAACCGAGACCTGCATTGAACAAATAATGCTGATGAAGAACAACTACAAAAACTGCATACAGAACCATATTGAAATAGAAAAAACTAAGATACAGAAAATAACCGACAACCAATGGTTGGTTTACTCAGAGGAAAATCTCATCATCACCGAGAATTGCAATACAGAAATCCTGAAGTACACTATCCTTGGGACCTACATCGTGACACCTGGCCAACAATGCGAGACACAAATAGGCGAAGTCATCATTGCCGCCACCACAAACACTACAGTTTCCAGTCTCCAGCTGCCATTGATCCAGATGCCAGACCTACAACAGGACATCCAGAGAAGATCAAAGAAAGTGGATCTAAGAAATGTGAACTTCAGTGATGTGAAAGAAGTGTTACAAAGTGCAAAATTTGGTGAAATAGACGATACGACACAAACAGTGACAATAGAAATTAGTATATGGACCATCTTAGAGTATGTGGTTATTGTAATAGCAATAGTTATCTTTATAATGTATAAATTTCAGTTCATAAACTTTTGTCGAAATTCTCCGAAACCGTCTGCGACACCTTCGGATAATTTCTCTCTTAGGGAGGGAGGAGTTAAGGAACCCCAACCTACCAATATTAGCTTTGTCAGACAATAAGTATTTACTAGATGATTATTTCTCAATTTCCCCACTGCGCGATCAGCATTTATAATTATCTAGAACATGCGTCAATCTGATCACGCTGTGGATGTACTACGTTAGCAATTAAGTTAGTATATAAGATCAATATCTTGTTAGATGAATTAATTACCGTCTTGCTGTAACTGGGATCAAATAAAGTTTATTTTTAAACTCTTCCGTTGTCGCTTACTTAATTCGCGCATTTAACAATGGCGATCGGCCATAGACTTATGGAATAAGGTTTCTTTTTTTTTGGCTTTTCGTGGATAGTGTTTTAGCCACGTACAAAATAGGGAATTTCATTTTTTCTTTATTACAGAGCAAATAAAATATATATTTGAGTGAAAGTTTTATTTATTAAGCACGTACAAGTTGAAATTATCTATTTAAATACGATGTTGCATGAAATTAGCAAGCAATAGGTACATTAATTTATTTGTACTATTGAGCACGATCTTTTTTGTATCGAAACTTTTTTAAGACCAAAGCAACCTAACCAATAAATTAAAAAAAAAACTCTATAACTCACTTGTGAATGAAAAAGTCACAGTTTGATAACAGGTATCATTACGTGCCTAATTGCGGTGAAATTAGAGCCACTTTATGTGCAAGTGTGTTGAAAATTGATTTAAGGGCTAGTCATGTTCTTTGCCTTGCCCTTGTTGTTTTGATTATGTAACATAGTGAAATGTTACAAGATTCATCATATAATGATAATCATAGAATTAGATATTTATTGTGATAAACGATATTTATATTGTTGTATAAGATATCTATAAATACTATTGAAGAGCTTCCGTGGAGTTTCTTGCCCTTCTTCTCCACGAGAACTAGTTTATCGAGATGGCGGTAAGCTCTCTGAGCCTTCTCAATAAGAATTAATTGAAAAGCGTAATTGAAATAAATACCTAGTCTTTCTGTGATTTTAATCATAAAACCTTTCTCTTGCACACCACATACATGGGAACTCTGATACACAGTAAATAACCAGCAACCATCTTGACATGCCAAGCTTGCTATCCTGGTTGATGTCGATTCTTTTAATGGAGTTCCTTCATGATTCTAACACGCGCTATGACAAACTGGCACTACCTAACTACTTACGTTCAAATGAGACGTACAACTTCAATCATTGAAAGTCAGACTTTACAGGGTGAAATTCAACTTATTTAGATCACTAAATTAGTTGAATTTCACCCGTTGTGCTGTGTTGTTCATGAACCCCAAGATACAGGCAAATGTCTAGTTTGGGAGGTTATAATCCATTCTGTTCTTCAATTTGTACAATTTGATTGGCAATGAATTTATAAGTGTCCCTGTATAATTCTGATGTTCCATATTAGTTAAAACGTAGATATAATGCTTACCTGTCCTGCCGATGCCGGCTGAACAATGGACGACTATCGGCGGCCCCCTATTGTGTCCCGCCCACGCATCGCCCAAGCTGAAAACATAATTTAATCATTAATAAAAAATTTAAAGATCCTCTTAGGAATCATTTATCTAATCTAGATTCGCAGGTGTAGCAAAGTTTGATTTCAGTAGGAGGTATAGTAACTGTATATTACTATAGCTGCAGTAATCTATACTAATATTATAAAGCTGAAGAGTTTGTTTGTTTAAATGCGCCAATCTCAGGAACTACTGGTTGGAAATGAAAAAATATGTTTATTGTCTTTTTAAGAGTCGATTTTTGCATTAATCATGTCTTTGATTGATACACCATGGCTGGAAAATGTTTACAAATTGAGGCAGTGTTACGTACTCTTGCAGTGCCAGTTGCTGCGCGCGGCGAACAAGTGACAGGAAGCGCAACACGGGCTGCGCGCTGTCGCCGCCTGGCACGCCGTAGTCCGGCCAGCGCGTGTACTGCCCGTGCCAGATGCGACGGGATTGATCACGCTGGAAATAAACAAATAAAAAATTAATTAACTTTTACATAACTGGCGAAATGTGCCCGTATAATTGTTCTATCTCACGAAGAAGGGTTACGTGACTTTTATGACGCCGAAATAAGATTCATTTTGCTACGATTCATCCGTCATCGTGACATAGAACAACTATACTATAGGCTCACCTCAATACGATGTACTGTTGGCATTTTATGTATGTCTTGAAAGGAAACTATGGAAAATTTCTAAGATTCTCGAAGACGAAGAAAAGACTCTGCTTACCCTCCACGACGCACGTGTTGTCGGTGAGCGGCCAGTACTGTAGCTATGAGCTGTGCTTACCCTCAGGTCGGTCAGCAACAGATGCGTGATGGTGTAGTCGTCCTCGTGCTCCACGGCCTGCGTGGTGACGGCGAAGTCTCCGTACACGACGCGCGTGTTGTCGGTGAGCGGCCAGTACTGTAGCTATGAGCTGTGCTTACCCTCAGGTCGGTCAGCAACAGATGCGTGATGGTGTAGTCGTCCTCGTGCTCCACGGCCTGCGTGGTGACGGCGAAGTCTCCGTACACGACGCGCGTGTTGTCGGTGAGCGGCCAGTACTGTAGCTATGAGCTGTGCTTACCCTCAGGTCGGTCAGCAACAGATGCGTGATGGTGTAGTCGTCCTCGTGCTCCACGGCCTGCGTGGTGACGGCGAAGTCTCCGTACACGACGCGCGTGTTGTCGGTGAGCGGCCAGTACTGTAGCTATGAGCTGTGCTTACCCTCAGGTCGGTCAGCAACAGATGCGTGATGGTGTAGTCGTCCTCGTGCTCCACGGCCTGCGTGGTGACGGCGAAGTCTCCGTACACGACGCGCGTGTTGTCGGTGAGCGGCCAGTACTGTAGCTATGAGCTGTGCTTACCCTCAGGTCGGTCAGCAACAGATGCGTGATGGTGTAGTCGTCCTCGTGCTCCACGGCCTGCGTGGTGACGGCGAAGTCTCCGTACACGACGCGCGTGTTGTCGGTGAGCGGCCAGTACTGTAGCTATGAGCTGTGCTTACCCTCAGGTCGGTCAGCAACAGATGCGTGATGGTGTAGTCGTCCTCGTGCTCCACGGCCTGCGTGGTGACGGCGAAGTCTCCGTACACGACGCGCGTGTTGTCGGTGAGCGGCCAGTACTGTAGCTATGAGCTGTGCTTACCCTCAGGTCGGTCAGCAACAGATGCGTGATGGTGTAGTCGTCCTCGTGCTCCACGGCCTGCGTGGTGACGGCGAAGTCTCCGTACACGACGCGCGTGTTGTCGGTGAGCGGCCAGTACTGCCCGCACTTCACTCGGCCACGCTCCACGGCGCGGGTCGTCATCACCACGACCAGCGTGCCTTGTTCCCACACCATGCGCCAGAAGTCGCCGAATGTTTTTGGGAGAGGACCTGGAATGTTATACATGAGAACCGTTACATATTGTTTTCGTAACGCAGGAACAAAATGATACATGAAACTTAAGCATAACCGGTGAATTGAGAGATTACTAAGCTTCTGCCTAGCCTCTTGCGGAAAACAACAAAATGTTTTTGTAATCCTTAGAATGGACATGCAGTGAATGTTGTAAACAATGTTCTTTTGGAATAGTTTTGATCTATATGCAGCTATGCTCAACTTAATTAACACGTCAGTACATAATAGCAGTCACATAAATTGTTTCAAATAGGAGAACGTAGCAAATTCTGTTTAGAACATTTCACTTTGATTTACCATAAATAAGCAAATTCTCCTTACTATATTCAAACGCTGAATAGTTTGTTTCTACTAAACGTTTAGTGGAATTGTACAAACAAATGTTTCCAAGTACATATTTATCGGTCATACAAGGTCGCTTCCAATAGCATAGAAGAAAAAAAAAGAAGTTTACTTGTGTAAAAAGAATGCCGTTGCTATTATTCGCCGAGCTATTTCTACGAAGAGAGGATTTCCCCTGCGTTTATTTCCAATTCGCGCAACAGGGTTTTATTATTAATAATTCACAGAAAACGTATTTCCATCGTAAACAAGTTTCGCGAATAGTTCCAGGTATTGTGGGAGCGCAGCCAAATTGAAAACCGACGAGAAGTCTTACAAATAATGCTTATTTTTTAAAAGGTAAGGTGACTGTCAGTGAACTTGCAATGTTAAATGATGTTTAACACTCAAACAAAGATAAAAATTAAATATGGTTGTACGAATCAATAGTCATGAGTGGCGTGCGACCGAACTCGCAAGCCTATCGATGATCGTCAGTTTGACACATCAACTGTGGAGGTGCTCCGATTGAGAAAATTACTATTTTATACCATAAATAGATAATCATACAGGCGTTCCACCTAATGGTAAATGTCACGTTCACCTATGTGCATCTGTGCCTGCCTTTTTTGAAGACTACTTGCATACATTTTTGTTTGAAGTATCTATCTCGTCACTGCGCGGCAAGCTTTCGGGACGGGAGCATATAGAATCGCGTAGAATTATGATTTGTTTATTAAGGTTAGTTTAATTGATTTGCTTGTCTGTGTTAAATCTGTGTGATTTTTAAATATTAATATTATTCGTCTTATGTAATTCTATAATTATTGACTCTCTGCACGTGTTGGGTGAAACTGTGAGTGCAGAGAGTAATTGCAATAAATAAATAAATATGCCACATTTTGCAGGTAAATGGCAGAATCAGTCGTCTAAGGGCCGATTTCACCAATAAAACGAATCGCGAATATTTCAACTAAACTCAGTTTATACAAATAAAGCGTTCTAATTGGTAGTTTCTCAGCTTCCTCAACCAATCAGAACGCTGTATTTGCATAAACTAAGTTTAGTTGAACTAACCGCGATTAGTTCCATTGGTGAAAACGGCCCTAAATCAAATTGTGTGGGACGATCACGTGTCTACAATGTGTGGGTGGACATTCTCGCGAGGGTGGATATATGGATATATATTTTTTATTGAGAAAAAATCTAAGTGAGCATAGCATATTACGAAGTATACAACATTTACATTACTTGTCGTATGAATGAAAGCAATATGCGTAAAAAGTTAGACGCAACAAAAAAAAAAACAATGTGAACAAAACATATGTTTCTGTTTATCATCAATGTTACTGATAACAACTTAATCGCTCCATTTGAAACACGTTCAGCTAGCATTGTATTCGATTTATCGTTTATCAGATGATATGTATAAGTGCTTGTTTGTTTTACAATGCCGCAAGAATGTCTGTTTGTTTGTTCCTTTTAGACGCCTCACCTTCTGAACCATTTACAATGAAATATGAACCGAAGTGCATACAACATTAGATTAGTTTTTATTCAGGTACTAGCTTCATCCAGCGGCGGCACACTCACAATCTTTCGCCTTCATAATATTAGTGTGATGTGAAGTAATAAGAAGAATCTGCTAGATGCGAGTGAAAACGATACCAATAACAACATTGCGCAAAGTAATCAATAATAATAATTAGATAAAATTAACAATTTCATACATCAACCAAATCTATATCTGAACTTACCTTGTGTACAAATATACGCATTCTTCTGTTTGTAGCCGTCAACATAGTTGGCGTTGATATAGTCTGTGGTGGAGTCCTCAGCGTCGGTCTGCGACAGCAACACGCGCGAGTGGTCGTAACACAACACGTCCGTGTAGCGGTTCTTGGCTAGATTGCTCGGCAATCTGAAAAAGGAAAATACACCATATGAGTAAAGATTTACAGTTTCTTTTTCCTGGTTAGGCCGTTTTGGGGATTATAAAATTATCACTTGCTTTGGCCTTGCAAGTGGCCTTCATCATCAATATCCGTAGCCCGATTTCATCCACTGCCAATCACTGCCTAGATGCCTCTCTTTCGTTGCTAATCTCCGCGCACCCGTGCCAATCTCAATTAGCCATAGTTTGCTATAAATATGAGGTTAGTATCCTTATGAATATCATAAGCCCTAATGGGTGAATACCCCAGATGGGTGGGGTGAAAGAACAAATATTTTTTTTACAACGCGTAGGAACACAACACAGAATAAATAACAGGCGTAGGTAGGAGTCGCTTCAAGGAAATGCAATTAACTGCTGTAGAACTAATTGGCTCTCGACTGAAACACGTGATAGGTATTTTTTTTCGGTAACTATGATCCCTCAGAGTTAAAACAAAAACAATGTATATTATATTTATTAGTGATTTGTGACATATATTTATCAATCCGAAAATCATTTTGTTATTCCTTCTATCTTGCTCTGAGCAATGGAACACTGATTTTTGAAAAAAGATAGTTTAGCATGAACAATTTTTAACATTGAAACAAGTACTTTTTTGTTCTAAAAATGCACGAATCATAGGCTGCCTATGTAAGCGAAACTGTGTGTAAAAGCAAATATAAAATATTTCAAATAAATTATAATCAAGTGTGTTACTTACTTGAGAGTGTTGATAGGTGAGAATTGAAGAAGAAAACGTGTTACACACCTACTCCAAGTAACATGGTACCGTGGTATAACTAAAATGCCGTTATCCGACATCTTGCCGATTTTTAACTTTAGATGATAATAGAACAAAACTATTCAAGATATTGAAAATTCGCAAACACAGCTTGATAGATACTTTTTTTCTCATTAATATAGCATCAAAACCAAATGTCGGATAACGGCATTTTAATTATACCACGACACAGAGATGATACGTTGGTTCTTTTCTATGGGATCAATTGGAGCCGTTCATCTAGCTTCTGACGTTTCATAATTGCCCATTTAGGTTTATATACAACAAAATATTGTCTTTGAAATTGATTTTTGATAGTGTCACTCAGCAAACATGTATGAGCAGTGTTTGTATGTGAAGTATGACTCACTTGGCGTGTTGGAAGGTCCCGAGTGGCGGCCGCGAGCGGATCTCGTCGTACTCGTGCGCCAGGCCGCGCCGGCCCAGCTCGCGCACGCGCGTCAGCAGCGCGGCGGGGGTCTCGCCTGCGCCCGAGCCGCCGCCCGCCTCCTCGTCCGACAGACCCGGCGACACCTCGCCCGACGACCACGTACCACGTGCTAAACAAACACACAACAATATACTAGCATAAAATAGGCAAGCATAAAGCTTCAATTTCGGACGAGCGGTTCTGGCGACTCTGGAAATTCGCAGAAAGAAGCTCTTAAGCGTGAAAAGTGACCCGTATTTCTCGGCGCTTAGGAACTTCCTTCCTCGAAATTCAGTGTCGCCGTAGCCACTCTGTTCGCAATTGAGCCTATAAATAGATCTGGGATCTGGTTTGTCGTATGTGGAACGATTCATGGGCAAAATATACCACAATATGGGTTCCGGAAAATGAACGGCAACATCACGGCAACCTAGACAAAGATGGCCGGACGACCTTGACATTTACAGACAGAACTGGTCTACACTTTCCCAAAACCGGCAGAAAGAAAGAAAGGGAATCCTTTGCCCTGTAGTGGAAAAACCCAGGCTAAAAATAAATAATAATAAAATAGTTAAATTCTTCTTTGAATGTAACATCTTCATGTAAGACCTTATTCGCGCTCGTTATTTATATCTATAACAATTTTCTGAATACTTGCTTATGCTGTTCAGTTGTGCGGCCTGCCTACTAAGACAGGTTGCCTAAAAGTATTGGTAAAGAACCAATTTTATAGACTAGTGTCTACAGAATTGGTTCTTCACCAATACTTTTGAAAGGCAAAAAGGTAAAGGTTGAATTAAACCGAAAGCATCGTTCAACTTCCGTACTGGCGTAAGACTGTTCTTCATAACTTATCCAATAGATACGCAACGTTTTCTTTCATGCTTGTCGCAAAAGGCAACAAAGCCAACAGCAATGTTTTGTCATAAAAACCCTTGTTAATCATCGTATCGAAACTATTTTTACTCATTGATCGAGGTAAACCAACTAGATGCGTTGGCGTGGCTTTTATACGCGGCGCCTACGTGACGGATATGCGAATCCTACGTAATGGCTACGCTGCTGCTTTATTGCGTCACCGTTGATCCATATCAACGGTGACGCAGTATAGTATTGCCTCAAATATCTTTATAAATTATAGCTTATCTATTATTCTAATGTGTGAGCTAGGTTCATTACTTTAAAGTTTCATTATATTTTGCGTTCTTATTATTCGTTCAGTAGATTTTGCGTGAAACAAGCATCCATCCTCACAAACTTTTACATTTATAATAGTACATCATCCATTCATGTGAAAAAAACCAGCCAAATCAAAAATATGACAATCACTTATTAATATTCTGGATAGTTACGACGTTCTGTAGGAACAGCCATTTTAGTGAAGTGGTCATTACGGGCTTGCTAACTCGGCCATCAGTATACATACGTACGGCTTCGATTACAAATAGTAAAGCAAGCGTTTATATAAAACCAATGAAACGGCACGGAAGTTTGATTATTTCTTTTTTTACAAGCTGACCCGGCAAACTTTGTTTTGCCATAAAAACACCAAACATTCATCTACCCTACCTACCCCACCCTACCTACTCTACCCTACCCCTACCCTACCCTACCTACCCTACCTCTGTTGGTAAGGTACCAATATTTTTTTTTCATAAGAACCTTCTCCTAACAATAACAAACACAGACAAAGCATGAAAGAAAACGTTGCGTATCGTTTCGATAAGTACAAAATAAGAATAAGCGAAATCGGTCCAGCCGTTCACGCGTGATGCCGTAACCAAGGAAAATAGGGATTAATTTTTATATAAATAGATTGGCCCCTATCTACAATTGTTACACTGTTTATTCTAATAATTATGAATAAGACCTTGGTCTTCGGAGATTAAATGCTGGTAGATTACATAAAGGAGATTGCCCATACACAGGCCCCTTATGAGGTATCGTGTCTGCGATTTCAATATTATCCAAAAATAAGATTTATATTTTGTGTTTTTTTTCATCCGTGTCCTTTACTTTTTATGTACAGACAACAAGTTTCTTCACTTGGACATTTGTATACACCTTATTGCATTGTAATAAGGGTTCATTTCAAGAACAGAAACATCGTTATTTCTCGTGAACTCCGCAAAATAAATAAAAAATGTTTTCTAATTATGAATATAACGTGTTTTTTCTACAATATACAACCAAATTCATCAAGATACAACCATATTTTCAAAGGGGCCCAAGTTCCCTTACAAAATGGCCATTTCCCTTTAGTATTTATTTCTCCCCTTTAGACTCTAATGGCTGGTTTCCGATATGAGCCTTTGGAGTTAAGAATGGGTAAGAACCTAATTTAATGCCAAAATTTGGCAGGTTTTTAGGGTAAAGAAGAGTATGACTAATGCTCCATAACACTTAATGCTCCTACCCCTAAAAACTAAAAATATCAATATGTTTGTAAAAACAGCTCAAGCGATACAAATCCGAGCAACGACGATCTATCCTTGTGCACGGGTAAAGGACAGGGTTTCCAAATTTAGCTATCGAACCCAATCGCCGCGGTTCAATCATGTGTACGAACCCTTAGAACATACCATCCTTCAGATAACCCTATTAACCCTGTACCCTATTCCGCGACCTAGACGGATATACAAGAGCAAACATATACACCTAAACGTATCTACATCTACACTAAGAGTGTAAAGGTTTTAAGTTCGGATGTAGAAGGTTATCTTTGGAAGTAATGCATAAATCCAATTACAAAAATTCCATGACAGATAGATAGCTACTTGACTATGGACAAGTGTCAGGCTACTTTTAGGCTGCGGTTCCACTGAGGCGGAGTGGAGCAGAGCGGAGCGGCCAATGCTGTTTCCTTTGAAGCGGAGTGGAGAAGAGATGTGGATTTCAAGCCATGTGATTGGTGAATCGCGGCACAGGTCTTCTCCGCTCTGCTCCACTCCGCCTCAGTGGAACCGCAGCCTTAGGCCCGGACTCCACCAAAGCGGAGATGTGCGGAGACGAGAAGAGATGTTTTTCAAGAATTCTATTGGTTGTTTAAAAAACATATCGAATTCTATTGGTTGTTTAAAAACATCTCTCCACTCGTCTCGTCTCCGCTTTGGTGGAGTCCGTGCCTTAGTCCCAAAAAGTACACGATCCCCAAAAACTTAGTACCACGATATACTAAATCCAAAAGTTTTGATTGAAATCAATACTTAACTTTATGAACAGTGATATAAGAAACATTATAAAACTCACTGTTTAATTTAATCACAAATACAAGGAAAAACATCATAATAATATTCACAGACGATAAAACTTTATACTTCATGCCTTTGTCAATCACACGACGACGCTTGATTACAAGATGTTTCAACTATGAAACGAACTTTATCGTACAAATTCAGAACTCGACTGCGTAGAATATAGAGGATCCAACAATCAAGTGTATTCCGTTTGTTCTGAGAGATACAATCGCGGAGAACTGCGTATTCGGATGAACGAATGCAAAACAAAATTTGCACACGCGACTAACTCCAATCGAACGAAACCAGCAAGAATCGAGAGAGACCGCTATATTGTTGGATTGTAATACTCGTTTCATACGTAGTGCGGAGAGAACAAACTAGCTAGTCGACTGCGAATCGAGAATAATCGAGATGTTGCAACAATCGAATGCAGATTGATTGCATTCTCGACATCACATTTTGCTATGTACTATCGCTCTATATACAGAAATTTATTCTTACGATCAACTTCAGGCGTTGAATTTTACTCTGATGGAATTATGGTCGTAAAATATATTTTAACCAAGATTATTAAAATACTTTTGACTATTAGCAAAGACAATGTTGACTTTATGTAAAACACTGTAAAAATAGGCCAATTTTTGCATTTAATCTGAACATTATCACACGAATACATAAAATAACATTGTCCAAACACGAGCTACAACAAAACTTACCGAACCCCTTTAAATCTTGGCCCATTGAAACCACAGAGATATCTTCCACTAACTAATGTATCAATTCAAACACATACCCGCACTTTCTTGACCGGAAAACATGTGTACTTTTACGTGAACGGCTTTTTGATAATATTATAATAATATAAATAGTAAACATTCATCAAAACCCGTCACAATGACAGATATTATTTTTCAGGGTTCGAAAAAGGTTGGCCACTAAAAAGAGTTTCTATAAGTATATGATAAAATAAGGTTTATTTAAAAAAAACCGGTCAAAAAGTGAAAAAGTTATAAAAGTTATTCAAAAAGTGCGAGTCGGACTCGCGCACCGGGGGTTCCGTACAAACATTCACCAACATAATTAGGTAACTATGTCAACGGGAACTACCATACATATAGGTATTCGACCCAAAACCTATAGGGTACTTCCGGTTGACCTAGAATTGCCAATTTTGGTCAAAAGCAAGGTCTTACAGCACAAGTAAAGGGAAAATTCCATAAAAATAAAAAAATAAAAAAAATTAAGGTACATTTTGGTACTGACAAGTTTTCGCGAGAGGAAGGCCAAAGAAAAGAAGGATGGACTGTGTGAGGAGTGATATGAAAGAAAAGGGAGTCAGTAATAACGTGACAGGGGACAGGACGGTATGGAAGAAGCAAACGACTGCCGCCGACCCCACGTAACATGGGAAAAGGTATTAATATTTTAAGATATTTAATATTTTTATGAGAATTTAATGTTTAACGATTTTATATAATGAAAATGATTGCATGCCGAATGGTGAAATATGGCAGAACTCTGATTTATACCTACTATATCTACTTATGTATTACCCATATTTGCAAATAAATGCTATTCTATTCTATTCTAAGGGCAGGAAGATGATGACTTTTCGCGAAAATCTAAATTTGCACATATCTTTTTATCGTGTTGACTCAGGACTTTTATTTTATACACCTAATAGGGACTATAGACCTCAGTATCTGGTATAATTTTTTTTTCGTTCCTGAGATAATCGGTGATGAAACACTGACAACCGGACAAAAGAGTGATCTTATAAGGGTTCTTTTTGAGGTACGGAACCCTAAAAATGATCTCAAAGTATACTCACTGCTTATGTCTATATCATCTTCGTCTCCCGAATTTATATGTCTGCTCTTCATGTCACCATTATATCCATGTGTATGCCTAGAAAAATAAACGGTTATCAATGCAAAACCCAGTTAATTGTGTATGAGTTCATTTCCAACTCGATCTCATTTCAACACATACGATCATCTTAAATAGAATAATGTGTCTAGCCGATTAGAGAACTAGATTCCAGTTCCAGTCAATGAGCCATCCTGCATTATTTATTACAACAGTCGCAGTGTTATGTCAATGTATAAAATTCACAATTAATACGGTATAATGTGTCTAGCCGATTAGAGAACTAGATTCCAGTTCCAGTCAATGAGCCATCCTGCATTATTTATTACAACAGTCGCAGTGTTATGTCAATGTATAAAATTCACAATTAATACGGTATAATGTGTCTAGCCGATTAGAGAACTAGATTCCAGTTCCAGTCAATGAGCCATCCTGCATTATTTATTACAACAGTCGCAGTGTTATGTCAATGTATAAAATTCACAATTAATACGGTATATTAACATAACAGGTCTGTGTGGCGATATTTGTTATACAATACATTTAAAAAACAAGGGAAATGCAGACAGAACATTCATAAATTCAGTCTAGTCTATTAACATTATAATATATTGAAAAACGGTTAAACGAGTAGTCTGCACCTTGCTTTCTCCCTAGCAATATAGGAAGCTTCTAACTTTTCTGTGTTCATTTAAGTTAGTGTGGTATCGATTTATTCCTTTAGTTCAACAAGTGCCTTGACTATCATTTCACGGATTCGCTCAAGAAAAATATCTCTGCCACAGAAATCTCTACAAATGAACAGGTAATAAAAATTATGCATATTTTTATTTTTTTAAAACAAGTATTTTTTCGTATTTTTCCAGCAAACCTTTTCATTTCATACCCAAATCATGGCAGTGCACTAAAAATAACTAGTCCGCCATCTTGGGCCGTCCGCCATATTGGATTTAAAATGACGTCACTTAGCTAACCATGCATTGTCATCCAAACTAAACGTGTAGACAAAATCTCATCATAATCGGTGGAGGATAATTGCTTTAAAATTCAGTTGCAAGATTTGACCCGAACACACTTACATACATTGCAAATTAAATAAAATCTTGTAGAATGGACGCAACATGACAAAGCCTGGCATCGCTCCTTCCGTATCTGCGTTAATTATATAGATGTATGTAGTATACAAGCAACATATTTAATACCCGATGTACTGATATCTACTGTACCCGTAGTACTCATATCTGAAGAACTAATAAAATGTTGACCCCGAAAACCGAACATCTGTTACCTTCGCAAGATAAAATAATAAAAAACAATTTTCGAGTAAAAGACTCATGGTTTTTGTAATTACAAATCAGGTATGTAAAACAATACACGCTTGCTTTATATATAAAGTATTGACAGGAAAGTGCCTTGCTGACTCTAGCAGCATGGACCGAGAGCATCTTCATGCTCTGTGCTGTCACCCATACCGTGAAATCGTCCCTATCTAAAGCTGGACATTCCGTATTAATGCCCGGGGACTAGCCAAAGCCCAAGGGTCAGTATCGAGTAATAACTCGTTGAATAGTAATGCTGTTTACAGTGTGTACCTGAGCGGACTGGGGTCGCAGGTGTACGGGGGGTCGCCACTTATGTGCATGTCTGTCTTGTTGTCGCCCAGGCGCGCCGCGCGGTCACTGGTCATGTCACATGCACCCTCGTGCTCTATTATACCTGTATGACAAGATGAGACGTTGTAAAAAATAAACAAGTTGGGAATAATCGTGGTCGGAGCAAACATTATCAACGGTTAGCACGGGGTCCCAGCGCTAACAAAGAAAATTTTGTTCAAATAAATGTCACTAGATGGCGCGATATGTATAGATTTGTTATTGGATTGTGTGTAAAATTAACATTTTCTAGAATTGATCATAAAAATTGTATGTTCTTTTTTAATCAACTCGCCTACGCACAAAATTATGGACATTTCAAAGATTATTTGAACGGGTCATTTAAAATTGATTCCAATAGATGGCGCTGTTTTAAATTTCTGAGGTATGCCACACGATTTTTTAAATTTGTATTTTAAAACATTTTGGTTCAATGAAACTGTAAAAAAATGCAAAAAAAAACACTATAAAACAAATCGTAATAGTCCGGAAATAGTACGGAACCGAACGCGATCGAAGTATTTATAAAAATAATCATCAATATCAGACAAAAAGCGCTAGTTACGTCGGCACGGTTACTTTGTATGGGAGGTGACATCTGTATACTAGTATTATATTATCTGTGACGTTAGTCTGTAGTTTCTGTTTACCCCATAATGGGCGCAAAAGGAGTATGTCAAAAACTGACAATGATGTTGGTTTACTATTTGTATTTGAGGCAAATTGAATTCAGTAAACCAACTTTAATTTTATATCAATTTAATTAAAAGGCCTTTCGGCATAAATAACAATTCTAAATTATTATTATTTACTCGACAGAAGTTGTTTGACGTTTTGTTGTAATTTACGTTCCAGACAAACATTCGTTGATTGTTAGAATTGAATAACGATCCATGTTCCCTTTGTAGGGAATATTATGTCTATCTGAGTCGACGGTGTGTGAAATATGAATCCTAGGAAAATACTGAAAGTGGTAAAATGGTCGCGATTCATACGCGTGTAATATTTTCCAAGAAGATGGTCCGTCAAAATGTTTTCATATATCATGTTGATAGAACTCACCATTTTGCGGCTTGATGGGCGGTATATGATTACTGATTACATATTCATCAATGACGCCGTCTAGTTTCGCGTTCTGCAGATTGTTCGTGTAACAGTTCTTGCAGTGCTCCAACCTGTAGACAAAAGGAAAACTGCTACAAATCTGTCTAAGGAAAAATAACACAAACAAAGCAAGGTGACTTACACCCACATGATGTACTTTGCTGTATGTGATTGATACAATCTGTAGGATTTTAAGTACTCTATCAATAAAGAATTCAGAGAAACAAGTGGCTAGGATGGCTCCAGCAATCTTATCTTGTTTTATTGTTATTTCTACGATAATGATATGAATCACGTAGATATATGAGGCGACCTCATATTTCGTCACGATCACATGAAATCGGTGAAGTTAATGAGTTCTATAACAACCGTCGTCGCAGATATTCAGCTCCATTTATCATTGGGATAGAAATGAACCGCTTTATTACGAGCTCTATAAATCATCACGGTCATCATAATAATGTAATACCAGTCTTCGTGTTTCAGGTACTAAGTTTTAGTGACTTATATAAATAAAATAAAATAAAATAAAAATCCCCAACACAAAAACTGTAAAAAGCAAAAAACAACCCTCGTACTCGCGTCGGGGAACCGCCAACATGTACAGCAGTTTATTTTATTTACTTAGCGGTTCCCCGACGCGAGTACGAGGGTTATTTTTTGCTTTTTGAGTTTTTGTGTCGGAGGTTTTTTTAATTTTTATTTCATGCTTTTTAAACTATAACATACCTAGAAGTAGACCCGCTTCAATCGAAAATCTATCGAAACACGTAATTATGACACGATACGGCGACGGACGATACGACGGAGCTAAAAAACCCAGATTCAAAGAGTAAAATGCGTATAACTATTGAATAGCTGAACTGATTTTAATCAAACATAGCTAAGAACACTTTCGACAAAGTCACCTTTCAAACAAAAATATAAATCAAAATCGATTCATCCGTTTAGGAGCTATGATGCCACAGACAGACACACAGATACACAGCAAGAACACACTTCAAACTTATAACACCCCTCTTTTTCCGTCCGGGGTTAAAAATCGATTCAGCAGACGACGGTCTCACAGGATTTACGTAAACAGCCTGTACCTACTATGCATGTACATTGTACGGTCAATGCGTAGGTAGTCGGGCAAATTACTCACTGTAGAGGGAATTGTTAGAGATCATATATCACGCTTGTCATTAGACAAACTGAGATAGTGGTGTTATAGATTTTCCTGGGGGGTGACCATAAGCTCTTAAAGCGGTATCAATTTGAGATCGAGTAAGTGACAGATGTATACACGTCAGATACATCTGTCCCTTATTCGATCTCAAATTGATACCGCTCTAAGAGCTTATGGTCACCCCCCCTGTAAGTCGCGTCGTTAACTTTATCACACAGGGTAACTTGCGTGTGTTGAGAGTTCATATTAATTCCTAATTCCAAGAATGGTTAAATTACTTTAGCATTGATGTTCTTAAAGCGTTTTACTTCATAAGCGGAATATAAGACAGTAATTATAATGTGGTACATTGTTGTCGTCGCTCAACTTCGCTAAACACGTTAATTGAGGTTGAAGCCTGAAGCGTTGACAATAAGCGTTCATTATAATTATATTGCGTAGAGTAGTGCCTTTATTGCAGTGGTACTGTTAATTTGTGAAAAACAATACAAATCTGTAGCGGCACCAGCGCCGCCACTTACGAACTAATGACATGACGTCACACAAATCCTGCATCGCGCAAGTAAAGTTTTCGGCGCGATTAGAACACATACAACAGTCCGACAACAACCGTCGGGCAGTTGCCCGGACCAGACACAACACCCGTCTGGTCGGAGGATCCTCCCTTTTCCATGGAGGTTCGTGGGACTTTACACCCTGTTCCACCTGCCCCCAAAAATCAAATTAAAATAGAACATAATACGCCAGTAGTATCGGCCGCGACTTTGTAGGTCGTGGGTTCGAGCCCAGGCAGGCGCTTTACTTTGTGTAAATTATTTCATCACCACTGCTCTCAAAACGGTGAAGGAAAACATCGTGAGGAAACCGGCATGTCCTAGAACCAAAAATTCGAAGACATGTGACATCCACCAACCCGCACTGGGCCCGTGTGGTGGATTACGGCCCATTCCCTCTCACAGAGAGGAGGCCTGTGTCCCAGCAGTGGGAACATTAATAGGCTGAGGATGTATGTGTGATGTGATAATACGCCACAGCCGGTGAAGAGCAGTGGTGGCCCAGAGGTATCGGCCGCGAGTCACAAGTTGTAGGCCGTGGGTTCGAACCCAGGCGCTTTACTTTGTGTAAATTATTTCATTACCACTGCTCTCAAAACGGTGAAAGAAAACATCGTGACGAAACCGACATGTCTTAGAAACAAAATTCGAAGATATGTGACACCTGCACTGGTGGATTACGGCCCATTCCCTCTCACAGAGAGGAGGCCTGTGTCCCAGTAGTGGGCACATTAATAGGCTGATGATGATGACGCCACAGACCGTCCATTCACCACCAAACGACAATGTATAAAGGGTGAGTTTTTCAAGTTGGCGTGGTTGGCCAAATCGCGAAACTAAGAGAAATAGCGGAAAAGGCGGCAAAACACTCAAAGGAATCACGGGGCCGATTTTGATGGAAACTAGAATTGCATCATTGGATTTTTGAAAAGCCAATATTACTAAGCCAGGAATCGAATTCATTATTTATTTTGGAAAAAATAACTCACGCTATATTTTTACACCATCCGATAGTGTCGCTAATAAGTATAAAATTCTGGGCAGTAATCATACGGAAAACTTGAGGCATGATTATACACAAAATCCTTTTTTTTTACTAGGCAATTTACAAAGACTCAAGTCATGCAATTGATGACATGAAAAAAAAATCGTAGAATATTCTAAACGGAATCTAAATTAATGTAATGTTTAATGTAGTACAATGCTTGAGTTCTCAAATCCGGCAATGTATTATAAAAAAAAACCGGTCAAGTGCGAGTCGGACTCGCGCACGAAGGGTTCCGTACCATTATTGCAAAAAACGGCAAAAAAATCACGTTTATTGCATGGCAGCCCCACTTAAATATTTATTTTTATTCTGTTTTTAGTATTTGTTGTTATAGCGTCAACAGAAATACATCATCTGTGAAAATTTCAACTGTCTAGCTACCACGGCTCATGAGATACAGCCTGGTGACAGACAGACAGACAGACGAACCGTGGAGTCTTAGTAATGGGGTCCCGTTTTTACCCTTTTGGTACGGAACCCTAAAAAATTACCATCTTTTTGAACAATTGTGCCCCCACAACACAGATTACCTCCCAATAGATACCGCTTGCCTACTGTTTTGTTTGATTCCGAGTTCACCAAATTCGACACTAAAGAGAACATACCGTGCACTGAGTTATATCAGCCTAAATAAACTGATGCGTGGAGCGCGTAAGTTGTCTTCTATGCGGAATCTATTGGGAGGTAATCTGTGCTCCACAACAATTGCAACCTAAAGTAATTTTAGGTTTAATAGATAGGTAAAAACACCTAGAGGAGCTCGTGGCTAAATAATAACAGCCGCACGGGTCGATCATCAAGGTTAAGCAACGCTTGACGAGGTCGGTCCGTGGATGGGTGACCATTTCAACATACCGAGTTTCCTCCGTGCCTCGGAAAGCACGTTAAGCCATTGGCCCGGCTGTTATTTGAAGATCTTTGACAGTCGTTACGGATAGTCAGAAGCTTGAGATCTGAAACCAGTCTTGCCAAGGGGTACCGTGTTACCCAGTTACTGGGTTGTGGAGGTCAGATAGGCAGTCGCTCCATGTAAAACACTGGTACTTAGCTAAATCCGGTAAGACTGGCAGCCGACCCCAATATAGTTGGGAAAAGGCTAGGCAGATGATGAGACAGGTAAAAACAAAAGAGTATTTTCTTTAAAATCGGCCTCGTGACTCCTTAAGAGTGATTTCTGTATTCCTCATAGTTTCAGATTTAGCCATACACGCCTACTTGAAAAACTCTACCTGTGTTAGAAACTAAAATGCAGCACGCAATGCGGTCAAAAGACAAAAAGATATATTAAGTAGTAGAGCCACAACATAAGCCCGGTGAAACCGACAAAGCAAACGTGTAAGAACTTTGATGTTACGTAACAGATAAGTCGCTGACAAAAGGAAACTAAGTCTGAGGAAGGAAGCCTGCCTCGACAACGTGCAAGATAGCACAACTTGTGGCCGCTGCAACTTTGTTACCTACTTCACTTGGGAGACCGAAGGCAGCTAAACTACAAGTCTCTTTAATAGTTTCACTCACACATGTGAATTTAGTATAGTTTGATGAATAGTTTGTACTAGCGATAATAGACAAGTAATCAAGAGGTATCATCAGATATCATCCATTTCATATTCTATCTACTATACACAGATAAAGTTTAATACAAACAAGGCAGTGTGGTCTGACCCGAAAAGCTTAGTTGCTTAGGACTAAATGCAGCTCGTGCAACCTCAGTTGCGGCACGTTCTCATCAGGTGGGCCTTCAATACATGAAAAGGTAAAGCTTAATACATAAAAGCCGGTTCGAGCAGCCTACCCAGAGGTACCAAGAGGAATCTACCTTACCAACAACTCAATAAACATCATCATCATCATTTCAGCCGAAAGAGGGGAGGCCTATATCCACTGCTGGACATAGGCCTCCCCCAAGCGTCGCCACATCGACCGATTCCGTGCGTCTCGCATCCAGCGTCTGCCCGCAACCTTAACCAGGTCATCGGTCCACCTAGTGCGAGGCCTTCCAACGTATCGTCTTCCGGTTCGCGGTCGCCACTCCAGAACTTTTCGGCCCTATCGGCCATCCGTTCTGCGAGTAATGTGCCCTGCCCACTGCCACTTAAGTTTGACAATTCTTGGGGCTATGTCGGTAACTTTGGTTCTCCTGCGGATATCCTCATTTCTGACATGATCACGCAAGGAAACTCCGAGTATAGCCCTCTCCATTGCACTTGCATTCTCTGTACATCTTTAACAACCATACTGCGATCGCCAACCCGCCTGCACTTTTTATATTAAGATTAGCACTCAATAAACAAATGAAGATAAATACCAATAATCATCAGCCTAAGTGGCCTGGTTCATGCAGCTCTACCAGTTACTTGGGAAGTCTGGAGCGCGGCACGTACAGAACGGGTTGTGGAGCTTTCACCAAAGCAGTCGGTGTACGCGCAAACAAATGAAGATCAATACATACCAGGCTGCGTGGTCAGGTTCCAGCAGCCCTCCCAGTTGCTTGGGCAGGCTTGAGCGTGGCACGTGCAGCCCCAGCTGCGGCGCGTTCACAGTGTGCACGCGCTCGCGTAATTTTTCGCGCACAAACAGCCGCAAGATCCGGAACGGCGCCTTGAACCACAGCGGCGCAGTCACTATTAGCACCTTCTTCAGTTTCGCTGGGTAGCCACCCTAGAGCAAAAAATACTTCTGTTAGAAACTTCACGTGTTGGCACATCAGCCGTTTCAATCCAATGGCTTGCTCGAAATCAAATCAATTACTGGGTACCACTTATCTAGAAAGGAAAGGACGGTTATTAAAATGTGCCTAACTAAGTACTTAACAAGCGAAAATATTGACACGCGCGCATAATTCTCTCCATTATCCGCACGTTTGTGTCAAAAACCGATCACCCTTCATGACTGCAAATTAATAGGTAAGCGGCCAGCGCGGTAGGTCATATCATTTTATTCTCCACGTCATTTATTTTGTGAGAAGGTGAATGTAACTCGTTATCAGAGCAATTAACAACCAACACGTACCGGATTTTTTCATAAAAATATATTTCCGATTTTATAAATCGAATTTGTGCTATAAATACATCCCGTTCCTTATTTAATATATGAAGCAACGAACGCTCATAAATTATGTATTGAAATCTTGTTGCGAAAATATCAATGACAAACAAGGTTTCGACGAAATTTCGTAACGAACTCCACGCTATGAACGAATTAAACATTCGTGTCAGCTACAGCACAGCCGGGGGATGAGTGGTTAACAGAAATGTATTGAAATTGTACCATTATCAATAAATTATACATGCTTTGTAAAAGAAGGAATCTCCTCAAAAGATTTTCCAGAATTCCATCATGTATTTCATGAAACGCTGCCTAAATACATATACCCTAGCTGTATCTTATTATAAAAACAGTAAAAAAAGAAAACACAAAAAAAGAAGCGGTGTTTCAACTGTAATTACTAATTAGGTACGCAGGATACTTACAGCTACAGACAATGTAAAAACTCCGCAGAAAACCCAACATCTTTATAATTAGTCACTATGCCAAGAACCCAGAAGCCGTGGGAAAAAAATACAGCGTCTATAGCGCATTTGATGCCAAATAATACTTTGTAGGCAAGCCAGGTTATTAGGGGCACACCGACCGGCCTCGGGAGCGTTACGTCGCACGAGCCAAAACGACGCTGTCCAAATAGCCGTCACAGCTCTGTGACGCAATCATCTACACAGAAGCCCACCTATAATATAATTAATCCCAACTAATTTAAATTTGACACCGGCTGTTTGCCAAACACAACAGTGGAACCCCCACAATTTTACAAAGGTCAGCTCCATTAATTTATTACTTGGAATACGTTAAATGCTAGAGTCAATCTTAAATGGATTTCTCCTAACGAATCTCTACGGGAAAGTGACAAAACTTGATAATAAATCCGACCGGAATGGAAGCTGGCCTTATAAATATTCAGGACGGGGACGATCCGAAAGCGCTCGAGGGTAAAATGAGGTCCACTGTAAAGACATGCCAGAAAAATCTCAGCTGTACAATAATCTACGTCACTGAGACTACGATTTTTGCTCTCCAAGCATCAGCTCTATTGAGATTGATTTTTCACTGCTAAAGAACAGTCACTGCATACATTAAACTTTGCAAAAAATCCTAGCAAAAATCAATGGCACTGGCACAACAGCAAGAAAAAGCAAGAAAAATCTGCAAAAGATGTTCAAGTTCATAAAACTTTCTAATTTAACAAACTGTAAGAACAAAAACATCTGTTTTTCAGTTGGGCAATCCCGCTCGAAGTTGTTGCAAAAAGGTCACAGTTTACGACGAAAAGTCCTTAGCGAGGAAATAGGAAAATCGTGATATAAGGCAATTTGCAAGCAGGCTTGGGCTCGTTTTAGGTATGTTTTCGTATATATCATATAACCCACGAGCATATACAGCCCATGCGGGAGCTACAATTCATCTTCCAATATATTTTACGACCTATGCTAAGAAAAGTAACAAGCTTTCTCAAATGTTTCCATTTCTGTGGCAGAATACCAGTACAAAGTAAAAAGAAAACTGCGTCATTCTTCGACGAATAAAAATATCATTTTAATTCTCGATATATGCCTTATTGTTAAACTCATGTGTATTTATTTGTATAAAACGTATTCTGAAAAATAGGTGCTCCTGCTGAGGCTTCTTTTTATATCTGAACGCTTGACTACACGCGCGTTGTATAGCTTTTCAATTTGATCTAGGTATTGTTTCAAGACAAGTTATAATGTTTCAGTCTTAAGTTACTCGACGGGAATGAATAAGTAAAGATCGAAACATTTGAAAGGTAATGTGGGGAGGAGCGTACTGCACAGGCCCGCTCATAAACGCTAAGAAAACTAAGGGTGAGAGGTCATTGCCCCTCGGTTTTTGGCTCCCTTCACTCATGAAATCATATACCTGGCACCGAATGCCGCTGCTTCTAGTAGATTCGTTTAAAACTCAAATAAATGCGACGCACACCGCTAATTTGTCCACGTGTCTGTCATCAACTTTTATTTTGAACTCCGTAGATTTTTTGTGTTGAATTTTTGTAACAATAATACACGCATTTTAAACACTGGGTATTCATATTTTAGTCGAGAAAAAATCAAACGAAATAACTAGTCAACAAAAATCAAGAAGTTAAAAATTAAACATAATGTCAAATTGACTAAGAGCATTGTCCGGGGTCTTCCTCATAGTCTTTATAGTCTAGACGGGTCCTGTGACGTCAGACAGAGGGGTTCAAACCCCAGACGAAGGTTCCAGACGCTCATTAACCACTGTAGCAATAAACAACATTAATCGATTGTTTACCAATTTACCTCGCTTGATGAAGAAGCCTAAATTGAAACGATAGACATTTGGACAGCTCATTTTATTGAAAGGATAAATAAATTAAATGTGCCCGACCTTCTAGCTAACCAAAGCCCTTAAAATATTCTATAATTAGATATACGGCCTTGCCAGTTAAGTAGGAAAGCGCGAGATAAAAGACTTGATGGCATTCGTCAAGGGAATTCTCCATCAAGCTGAAAATAAAACTGAAGAAGGTTATTTGAAATTGATTTCGGTAATGCGAAATCTACGCTTTATTTTAACAATAAAGCGTAAATTTCGCATTACCGAAATCAATTTGATGAAGATCAAACCAACATCGTGTTTATTTATATTTTGTGTGCTTTGAATTTATGTAAAATTCTTTCTTTCTTTCTTTCAAGTTACATATATCGATTTTGGACACAAAACGCGGTGACTTATACAATTGTTTTAAATATCAGCTTCAAAGGAAACATATCTCTCACCTCGAACAATATTTGGTGAATATAATATCTACAGACATGTTGCCGGAACCGAGAGAATTCTAAGGATTCCGGAAACTTTCGAGAACACACAAACACAGTCCAACAATATCTTTGTCAAACAAAACAAAATGCTTGTATACCTCAAAAGTCCTCATAACATACTTTTCCTAGGAAAAATATAAGACACAAGTAGTTGCTCGCTTTCTACTGGTACAAACGTATATGGAAACAAGTGCGCATAGCACTTCCCTTTTTAAATGTAGGCCAGGTACCCAGGCCGGTGAACATCATCCATCATTTATATTCCAAACAAATAGTTTGTTTTTGATTAGGTAATGGAATGTACCGACCTACCAATTATTTCACCGCATTTATATTTTGTTGCCCTTATTCATAAAAAGCCCTGAAGAGGCAAAGAACTGATTTTTTGTTTCCTCTTGTGAACTGTGCTAATCAGTTGCTAAGCAATTGAAATATATTCATGACTAAGGGAATTTATATTTGTACCATTTTATTGTATTTTTTGGGACAATCCCACCGCGCTATTCCCAGACCACTGCAACTCCTGAAAGCCAGAAACAAAAAGTGGCGACCCCCAGAAAAGCGACGAGATAATGAAGCTCGAGCTCGACGATTTTCCGGAGAATGAATTTAACTGTCTTGGATCCCGCAATGAAATTAATCAGAAAAGAATAACGGAGGAGTAGGAAAAAATACAAATTTCCACTTCCCTCCATACCAAGCAGGAGGCAGAACAAACGAGGCCAATAGGCACAAAGGGTCGTTTACTACTGGGATAAGCCGTTGCCTAGCACCACGGATAAAACTTAGCATTAATAATAATGGGTCCTAACTCCTAACGTTGTGCGCTGTTATATTTGAATCAATAATAGGTATGGCAAAAACGCTTCAACGCACGGCCTTTTCCCAACTATATTGGGGTCTACTTTCAGTATTACCTACCGGATTCAGCTGAGTACCAGTGTTTTACATGGAGCGACTGCCTATCTGACCTCCACAACCCAGGAACTGGGTAACACGGTACCCCTTGGCAAAACTGGTGTCAGCTCTCAAGCTTCTGACTACTCGTAACGACTGTCAAAGATCTTCAAATGACAGCCGGGATCAACGGTTTAACGTGCTTTCCGAGGCACGGAGGAAACTCGGTATGTTGAAATGGTCACCCATCCACGGATCGACCTCGGCAAGCGTTGCTTAACCTTGATGATCGACCCGTGCTCCCGTGCTCCCGTGCTCGCACATTTGGCCACGAGCTCCTCTTTTATTGTATGTAATATAATATTCAAATTATAAACCTTAAAAGTCACAACCGAGCAAGTAAAGACAATCAAAGTTCATTTGCGAAAAACCCCAGCTATCGTTATGTACCCCAGTCTAGACTTTCGATCCTTTATTTGTCGGGGAGCTCAGGCAACCGAATGTATCAAGCGAACGAAGCGGCACCCCGGTGTAAAGTTCAACAATGGCTTGTCAACCCGGCGGAGGTATTGTAGGAAGTAGGTCGCGACTCGCGGGTCGCGTGGACCCGCAAGATAAACCTCCTCTTTGAGACTACGCCAGAAGCACTCAAGTTGACGCCTAGACACTCTACGCTGCGTCTACCTACACTGTACGTACCGCGAACTCCGCAAACTACTACGTCTATTGTGACTAACTTAGTTTACTCATAAATTCTATTGTTGATTGTGATTTATATACCCAACTTCCTATACATTTAACTGTAGTTAAATATCGTGAATCATACAAAGTCCTAGAATCTCTGAAGTCAGCTCGATAAGAATGGTATAAAGCTACTGTGCATAAAACTTAAGTCTAGAAGACAAAAGAGTATTGGACAAATATAAAAGATATTCCAGAAATTGAATAAAAAGGATATATTATGCTGTGCTTCTGTTTTTATTTTTTCGATTATAGTTGTCAAATTTGTACACTAGAATAGGCCTCTGTTGACAGCGAAACTGAGCATTTTTTTAGGTTTGCTACTAAAGATAATGTATCATCAAAAAGGAAAACATAGGGACACAGTATATACTTTCTTTTTCAGTTTATCGTTTAAATTGGTCCAATATTTAAGGAGGGAATACGCGAGAGCCAAACCTCGAATTATGACTTTTACCTTAGGATATTCAGTCGAATGTCTGCGACCGCATTTCCTCTTAACTAACACTAGTTTGTCAAGTTAGTAATTTCCATACTAATCCGGTAAAGAAGAAAAGTTAAAAGTGTATTAGTTCGCCTCGGGCCGTCAAGTTTGCCAGCCAAGATTCAAGATATCTCAAGAAGAGCCAATCGACTACTTGTGACCCCTAACTATGTACCAGAATGATTTTATTCGCTATTTTGTAGCACCATAAGTTTATTTAACATTAGTGTTGGAAAAAGCTATGTTTGAGATTTATGATGCTCTTAGACTATAAATTAAACTCTACTCCGTATTGGATTGCGAAAACAACTCCAATTAATATCTATTATATCATTATGCCAGAAAGTTCCGTTACCAGCACGAGATTTTATAACAAAACTAGCTTCTGCCAGTGGCTTCGCCCGCGTGAATGTCGAAAATTATCCCAAGGGAACATATTCCAGGGATAAAAAGTATCCTATGTGCTATTCCAGACTATAATCTATCTCTGTGCCAAATTTCATCCAGATCCGTTCAATAGTTTTTGCGTGAAGAAGTAACAAACTTACAAACATACTCACAAACGTTCGCCTTTATAATATTAGTATGATGTGATTAGACTTCTGTTAGTAGTTTAGTGAAGTTTTTTTTTTATCAAAATGACCTTTCCGAAATTATTGAAAGGTGTAATAATTTACACAAATGTTTCATATACTCAAAATAAAAAAATAAATTGTAGTTCTAAAAACTAAAAAACACGCTTTAATGGTAAGGATAATGGAAAGAAAGAAAGAAAGAAAAGAATAAATGATTTAAATTATTGCATTGTCATTGGTCCTTGATAAGTGTGCAAAGTTTCAAATCAATCCAACGTTTTGAAGTGGGTGAAAATCACGTTCAAAGATTCCGTTACATTGATACATTGTTACATTGATACATAGATACATACATACCAAGCTAATAAAAGCGTGTTAAAATACTTTAGTACAACATCGAACCGATTAATTAAACGTTTTGGGGTCATTTCTGCGTGTGGTGTTTTTAAAATTCAACGCGTCATATATATTTTGTTGAAAACACAAGAGCTTTAATCAACCGCCGTGACCCGTTTTTATTAATAGCGAAAAAACGGTGATGTACAGGGGATTTTAGCTTTGTAAACGGCCATCACAATTGAGATCCGTTGTCCGTAAGCCAGGTGTGAGCACAGGTATATGTAGGTTTGAAAGGGAGAGCTCTCGCAATCACAAAAGGGTTGCACATTAAATGCTTACATTCTGACGAGCCGCCACAGCTGCGCGGCTATACAAATAAAGTGTTTACTGACTACTTGCATTCCCTAGAATAGCTTCCGATTCCGACTAACATACACGGAATGCCTTAAATTCGGACATGCAATTTTATCCGCAACCTAGAAAGCAACTCTACAATTTCACGGTAAAATTATTGCACAATTTCGAGAAAAGCGAAACATTTATTTTCCAAGCACTCACAAGATAGCCAAAGGTCAAAGTGACGCCAATCAAAGCGTATGCTGTCCTTTCTAAGTGCTTTTACCTTAGAGCAGTGTCATGTACTTAGTTCCATAGCGTCGAACCGTTTCAAAAGCGTCAAAGGTTCAAAGGAGACGCCTTCTATTTCAGCGAAGAAAATGGACCGTATTCAGGCCGTAAATGAGAAGCGTCTCAGGTGCAACTCACATCTCTACAAAAAGCATTTCTAAGAAAAACCTAGTCATCATTAATATTATATTGGACTGCATTGTTTTGGAAGGTGTCAGTTTACGTTGGATAGCATAGTTCATGGTTGCTAGCCCAAGTTACAGAATACTTCTTTAATGAAATTACGGAAGTTACCATAAGTTTTCCATGGAAACCAAGACCATGACAATAGGAAGTTGAGACAGGATATGCGGTGAAGTTTGAACGACAGATAAAATGTTGAGCACACTGGCAACGACACTGTGTCAACGGTGTTTCGTCAGAATTGATGGAACGATTTCGCAAACAACACGGAGTCGCTGCTACGTCGGCTGGCGCTGGCACGGCGCCAGACATAAATAACACTGATCATCTTTACACTACTTTCTAACTATATATTTGGGGTTTCGTTGTATGAGACGTCTATGATCCCCTTAGTGTTAAAGTTTCAGAGTAACTTCGTCTTTATATGATGGGAAGTTCGTAATTTACATCTACGTAACTTATCAAATACGTAGGTACATATGTAATGTATACGTTATTCTCAAACATATTAACAAGCAACATCAATCGCTATATTCCTACGTAGCATTACGTAGGAATATAGGACAACACATTAGTTATTATCGCGACCAAAACTACTCGTCTTCACTCTCTACATCGCAATGAATATTCAAATGTAATTTCTTTGCATAAGATCCTAAATTAAAATATCATAAAGTTAAAAGTTTCTTTCCTTCGGTTTTTAACTTTCTTTTCTTAATTTTGCAAGATTTTTCGCTCGAAAATAATGCTATAACGAGCGTCCAACTGAAATGGTTGCCATCGTTAATCCCGATGACGCATGAGGGTATCGAAATACTGCAGTGCCTAAATCAACAAAACAATACACGTGCGTTGCCCACTTTACTAAACCTAAGAAGAGTGTCTGCACTGAGCATTTGCTCAACGAGAGAGTTGTCGTGTTAAAGACACCGCGTAGCATCCGCATAGAATCAGCGTAGCTGTCGCGTAGCAGCCGCGTAGCACCCGCTTATGCGCCGTATAATGCTGTAGTAAGTAAACGCTTCACATTTTCAAAAAGCTATAACAAAATGGACTTCGACGAGGTAACATTAACTTCTTTTGTAATTGTTCTTAGCTTAAACAGAATGTTTTCATGAGAATGATATTGAACACAGGGGAGCTTTCGATTAACGGGTTGGCATGTACATATTGATTGTCGATGAAAAACGTGGGGTAAGTATCCACGGGTTTAACGCCTACGCCGAACCACGCGTATTACAAAGGTGTTAAATGGAAACATTAGTTTGCTATGTCTTTTATTTTGATTTTTAACCTTATCTTGGTACCTACTGATGTATTATTGCCCATTCACCATACAGCTTTGATGGCATTACAAGTTCCTATAAAATTATAGACAGACGAAAGTTACGACCATAAAATATTTGATGTGGTAAATTCGAGCTTTGAATTCGGGAAGCAAAGTTTGTCTGCACACAGCAATTTATGACATGAAATATTAGTCGACTTATAGATGTAGCAAGATGAAGCGCAAAGGGATAATATAAAAGATCCTGACAGGATTGTAATGAACTTCACGCTTGACTTGTAAACCAGGTAAAATCTTACAGCAGATTTTAACTACTCAATATATTTTCTGAGAGCTTCCAATTTTAGCAAACTTCTGACCACTCAACGTAAATTATTCATCAACATTATGCTATCAAAAATATCGTGCTTATCCACTAAAAGCAATTGCCTCTAACATAATTTGTTATACATGCGAAGATGGCGAATGCTCAGCGACCTTTACTGTGTTATTATTTTCACCGGTGGCGGTGGCGGTGGCTCATCTAGTCGAGCGAACGTTACTCAATTTTCTACACTCACATACATCGTCGGTTACATACATAATGCTGCTACTACAGCTAGGATACCTGTCGTCCACGTTTGACCTTTGTACATAAATGCCACCGGTGTATTTAATCTCCAAGTTGCTATAAATTCTGCGAAACATCCCTATTTCTAAAAATACCCTACGTAGAATGTTAAGGAAATTGCATTAAAACGGAATTTTATTAACGTCTCTTGGTAAATATCAGTATAAAAATAGCCTCTTGTAATAAGTCGACGGAACTGATTTCATGAAGGTTTCTGCGTTATTAGCAAACCTCTCCTTTTACCCCTGATCAAACTATAATGTTACCCCAGTTGAACGATAGAGCATTTTAATAAGTTAATTAACACGATAGCAATATAACACTTGTTTTTTTTAACAAGTTCATTTATATTAATGACACATTTACTCGCTAGATCCAATACAATTACGAGTATATAGTTTCTAGTTAATTTGCATACAATAAAGCGGAATGTCTAGGCACACCCATATCGAGGACGTCGTAAAGTGACATAAGAGTGAATGATATCGTGTGATAGGCGGTGAAGCGTATCGGTGTTACGGCGGTGATGCACGGGAGGCGAACCACGCGAGTGCAGAGCTGTGGCTGTGAGCAAATGGCCTTAGTCGGAATTTATCCACGGGAGGCGAACCCCGCGAATGCACAGCTGTGGCTGTGAGCAAATGGCCTTAGTCTGAGTTTATCCACGGGAGGCAAACCCCGCGAGTGAAGAGCTGAGCCTGTGAGCAAATGGCCTTAGTCTGACTTTATCCACGGGAGGCGAACCCCGCAAGTGAAGAGCTGAGCCTGTGAGCAAATGGCCTTAGTCTGACTTTATCCACGGGAGGCGAACCCCGCGAGTGCAGAGCTGTTCCTGTGAGCAAATGGCCTTAGTCCTAACTTTATCCACGGGAGGCGAACCCCACGAGTGCAAAGCTGTGGCTGTGCAAATGAACACTGAGCCTGTTCCCGATGCATAAATAATCCCTTATCACTGCTAGCGACAAACTTGCGTGAACATCGCACATTGACGCCACGCACGACGACACGCGAAACCAATGCGATCAGACACCACAACATCTGTTTATTACCATGATGAGAAGATAATAATATCCGGATACAAAAGCTCTCTGTAGGTGGAATAATAAAAATATTAGACATAAAACGTAATAAAATAGCGATCAGATCGATTTCCTAATACTACGCTAAATCGCCGTATCTATTGACGCAAGAAATTCTTATTATAGTAAGTAGCTGTAATTCATACAGCTCCACGTAATAGCTTCTATTGAGGCCGGTAATAAATTGCTTCCTAATCGAATTCGTCTCGACGTAATATTTCAGCGATTAACTATATTACCCAAGTTCAGAAAGAGTTATGACCTGAAGCTGAAAATATATCAGAGGCTGAAGCTGATACTGAAAACATATCAGCACCCTAATTGTGTAAGGTCAAAGAGTAGGTGGCGCACGGTATGCTTGCCTTGAATTCATTGCTTCATAAGACCAACAAAAAAAATAGGGAAAAATAAAAAAAAAATCGCCCAAAAGCCGCCATTTTTCTATTAAATGTATCCATATGACACTCGCAGGGTTAAAACTAATCGATTGACGTAAGAACCATCAAAATCGGCCAACGCGTTTGGTCTCTAGAACGCCACATAGAAACAAACATAGACATACATACAAAGACTGAAAAACACATTACCCTCCTTCGGCTCCTTTCAGTCGGGTAAAAAGCCGACTACTCGACAGCGTAAAACACGCAATGAATATTGCCGAATTACCAAAATTAAAGGGAAGGAGTGTGCTTCTTGCTGTTAAAACAGATAATCAGACAGGAGTCTCTGAGGTACTTGACTGTTTTAGATCGTAACATTATGTTTAAGTATCACATGATATCATTATCCTAATTTGAAATTACAGCACAAGTATTAAAAGTAATAAATAACACCCACCCTGTTACATTGTTACAAAGGGAGTCTAAAATATTCCGCACAATATATTCCAAAGTTAGGATTTGAATAACAGAGATGTTACAGATATTTAGACTAATAAACAAGCAAGTACTCGTATTCCCAAGTTTTACAATAATGAGGCTTATATTTCGAGAATAGCGTTCAACGTATAATCCACTGAGAACAAAACATAGTTTATCGTGCGATGATAAGGACGATATTAAACTCCATCAACCAGTTCAGTCACGAAATAATAAGTGATGCTTAAGTGCAAATAAACTGTTTTCATAACAATGCGGTGCGGTTGTACGTCATACTCGTAACGAACGACGGAGAATAAACTTTATCGACATTCGACGCGGTCAAAATTTGCATTCAAAACGCTTTTGCTGCAAATACTTTAAATAGATTCGATTGCATCACGCAACATAACCTTTGCTTTTTATCGGGAGTTGCATCTCAATACAACATCCATTGAATCATAAAATCAACTTGTAATATTTTTATCGATACCACGCAAAGTAATTTTATTATTAGTTGTAAAATTATTGCCCTCTCTGAACTCCTCTGAACGATGCCATTTTTAACCGACTTCCCAAAAAGGTTTCTTAATTCGACCGTATATATATTTTTTTTATGTGTGTTAGCGAATAACTTCGTCATTTATAAATCGTTTTTAATTATTATTTTTTGTCGGAAAGGAGATATCCCAAGAGTGGTACCACGATAGGATCTGATGATGGGATCCTACAGAAATCGAGGAAACTCCTCAAATATTATAGGCATCCATATAGCAATTTTGGTATTTGCATCAATAATGCAATCATTTGAACTCAGAAAGTATCATTTGGTGAAGTGAACTGATGAAGATGACCACAATGGCCACTGGAACTCCGAAATAAAACAATGTATCCTAGTCGTGTTTGGGCTTATTGGAATCGTCATGAGATGTACTTTGACTATAAATGATTTTCATATTAATTGGAGGTACCTACCAAAACTAAAAATTAAAATAAAAATCATTTTTACAAAAAATCAAACCGACTTCCAAAACAAAACACTACAAAGCGAAAAATTACTTTCTTTTGCGAAGTCGGTGTCGAATAACGGAAAACAATGTGTACAAAAGACACCGACTTCGAAAAAAAAAGTTATTTTTCGCTTTGTAGTGTTTTGTTTTGGAAGTCGGTTTGATTTTTTGTTAAAAGTTTTTATAAAAGCAAATGCAGCTATTTCGAAATCAATATATTTTCACTGCATGTCCTATTTGTCCAACATTATGTTCCAGGGATGGGAGTTGGCGATGTCCCAGACAACCCCGTTGTGATGTAGGTCAGGAATGGCGTCCCCATTTTACAGTGCGACGCTGACGACCGCTCCGGCACCGGGGGCGAACAAATACGGTAAAGTTCGTTGAAGTGTAACACAGTTCCAGCTCCGCGACAGGAACCATCGGTTATAAACCAATTTGACACGACTGACGTAACACCGACCGCACACCTACCCCTATCGCTCACTTCACACGGAGGCTTATGCTGCAACACGATGAGTTAACTGACATAACGACGGCAAGCTACCGCGGATTTAATTTTAGCGGAAAACGTCTTAGCGAAGGTAGACTTTAATTTCAATTTTCAATGTATTCTATTAAAACCAGTAGCCGCTCGACAGATGCATCTATAGCTCGTGACACAATAAGAGTAACATATTCAGTACGACAAAAATAAATTGTAGTTCTAAAAACTAAAAAACACGCTTTAACGGTAAGGTTAATGGGACAAACTGTTTAAATTATTGCATTGTCATCGGTCCTTGATAAGTGTGCAAAGTTTCAAATCAATCCAACGTTTTGAAGTGGGTGAAAATCACGTTCAAAGATTCCGTTACATTGATACATTGATACATTGTTACATTGTTACATTGATACATAGATACATAGATACATACATACCAAGCTAATAAAAGCGTGTTAAAAATGGCGGCGCCGCATGAACAGCTGTTGCTCTCCTGTCTCCGACATGTGCCAGGTGCGACCCCTTAGATATTTTTTTTATCAATAGCTCAATGATTAAATCGAACAAAAATTGTGCAAAACCGTTAGAAACTTAAAAGAAGACGACAACGTTTCAAAAGATACGGTATTCCCAATAATCGAAATTCGATCAAACATGACGGGCCATTGTCATGCGAACGCCGGAAGCGAGTCAGTTTGACTTCCGCAAATATTTGATTTGAGCATCGCATTCTGAATGCAAACAAATATTTTATGACTGATAGGAGAGAACCCACTGGCTTCTGGTTTAATATTGGATGGATTGATTTGTAGAAAACTAATAAACTATAACAGCAATTCAGAGTCTACTGGGCCAGTTGTACGATCCATAATTATGGTTAAATGATGAAGATACTCATCAGATCTGATAATCAGTTTGGGGATCGTAGAACATCTACAGTGCAAATAGTTTATTTATTTGGAACCCATGCTGGGACCACAAATGTTTAGATCGCCTCATTTCTATTCTCGACATAGCCTGCAAAGCCCCAATGGACATTTTTTTTATTTTATTTATAAAGTGACGCATCAACGTATACAAATATATGCGAGAAGAGTGTGGGACGTGGTCTCAGCGCTCGTTAGCAAGCCCCGGTACAATGAACTAACTCGCTTGCATAAGCACAGAGATGAATATACGCCGATCTCATTATACCGGCCGAGCGATGAAAAGCGCATGCCAGCCGGGAACAAACTGCACTCGATAAATGGGGCAATCCTATTGTCTCACTGGTCCATATCGTATTGTGTGGCCAGCGATCTGGAGATAAACAGCCGCTCCCGAATAGGCGTGTACAACGGAATGGGACTGGGGATTTGTGGAAGTTGACAAATTGGAGATTCCTTTTCCTCGTGCATTAACCAGCTTGTCGTAAAGAAAAGAGATTGCATCTTTGTGAAATCTGTCTCACTTATTATCTGGGTAGTCTGAACACCAAGTAAATTCAAGGATTTAAAAGTTATCCTTATCTTTATTCATCGAAGGTTTGGATGGAGAATGTAGATTCCAATATTCTATTATTTATCCAATCGCTACCCGTCGCGAAATAATAATCTGAGCAAGAGATATCCCTAGTAATAGATTATAAAATATAATCTTCAGAGAACGCCATTACAAGAAGTCTTTTGAAGCGTACTTTTCTCTGTAATTTTCAAAAGAACTCGCCCAGTATACCTAGCATTTTCTTTCTAATTTTAGATTTTTAATCTTTCGTTAACAAAGGATTTTCTTTCGTAATAATAATCTAGATATTTATAATATATTTATCGTGGGCCAAAATATCAACAGAACGCCATAGTTCCCAGTAGAGTATCTAATATGAGATAATATGCACGATAAGGAAGTTAATAACATAAATATCGACAGTTTACATTATAATCCGTCTTCAGTGATACATTTCTTGGTAGCTTAAAAACATAATAATCATTGGGGTTTAGATAACCAGCATGTTACATGTACGAAAACGTCAATACGCTAAAGAATTATGAAACAGCACGTGTTACGATCGTACGGCATTACATAGCTAAGTCATAAATGTTGACGATGGGCGTGCACTGATATAGCTAAGCCTTTATAATGAAGTCCGCTTATGGGGAGCGGAAGTGGAGCGCTTGCGGAGGTGACGTCAGGCCCCGCGCGGCGCCCGCGACCTTCTCCCGCCGGAAATTAATCATCCCGGTGCCGATGCCCAATGCCACGTACATCGGCGAACATCGGCTAATTGAAAACTAGACCTCGCTACCTTCATAATTGATCGTAACTCGTCTTCGAGCGAGTCACGCCTACCTTACAGGAAAACTGACGATAAGAGCCAAGGTTCACAAACATTACGACGTTATAAAAATACTGGTTATTTGCAGTCAATGTACAAATACAAACATCTGCAAAAGTGAAGGGTTTTTCAATGTTTTTGTGGCGTAATTTGGAGGAGAGCTATGAGAATACGTCATAGACATAATGGACGTATAAGACATAATGTATGTATGGTGAGTATGAACACGAAATATTGATTAAAAGGGTTTGTGGGTTCAATTAATTTAACCATTAACAAACGGATCACAATATCAACAACAGGAAACGTCACGACAGAATTTAATAAACACGCGAAATAATGTCGACATACGTATCAAACGAGATGATTGTAAAGTCAAAGAAACTAAACTACGCAATAGATGAGTTGTGTTTTCCAGCATACGAGAAACCATGAGTCAGCGAGGACACGTGACTTCAAGGTGAAGATCGAAAGATATCGACATGACACAAAAACATCCCACCAGTCTCCAAATTCTCGTAGTAGCGGAAACATTTCGCCGGCACGAGTCAATAAAATTCGTGAATGAACAATCGACCTTCAAGCAATCAGCTAAACACTTTTAGTTAGCGATGTAGCTGGTGTTTGTATTCCATGCAAACACCACGCTTGTTATGAATGAGTTATTAAGTACTCACGCAGCGGTAGATGCCGCGTTTGGTATTGATGTGGTCGACTCAAAGGAGAAAATTGTTGATGTTGCGGTAGGTTTCCAGCCAACTCCTAATATAGCACACACGACGACGAAACATTACCGTGACGAAACTCTCAGTAGACTTTACTAGCTCGGGATGACCAGGTGATTCATTCAATGTTTTGATTTCACTGCCAGATACATACGTAGAGAGGTACTTCACTTGGTAGATATACAAACTTATAAATAGCAAATACATAAAGAGCCAAGCTAATAACGGCTACTATATCAGCGTGGGAGTAATAAAGTTATAAAAGACGCAATATACTCCTACGATTTGGCAGAGATATGAATAAAACGTAAACAATTACACAGAATGCGCAATAAATCAAATTGCTGTTTGATAGAGATACGCTGATTAAGGACTCTATTTTCTCGGAAAACATAATTAGGACAAACATCGCCACTACACTCAACATCACTTAAAATTCCTTCCATCAAATATTTTACTAAGATATCAGGGACGAATTAAAGTAATACTTCTTAAGGTCGGTAAAGCCATAAACGGAGTAAGCTTGTGAGGAATGTTACAAAGGCGATAAAGAGGGTATGTGAAGCGGCGACCGGCAACCGGCGTCTCGCGCCGACATGACCTTGCTCTTGACGGCTGGTCGGCGAGCCCACAACGGCCTCCGCGATTCTGTCCCATACTCGTATCAATATTGATCGCGATCGAGATTCAAGAGCGCAAATCACGGATAGTGCGCCATGTGTGCCTCGCTCCGCACTCCGCAGTCCGCACACACATTCTACTGTGCGACGTGCGTGCGAATGAATCAACAACAAGTTATCCCACTCAAACATGAATGTAATGATTGTACAACTGATTCTGAATCGAAACCGCAAAAAACCTTTAGAACTTGCAATGTAGGTCAAGACTTTCAGACGTATGTTATTGTATTTTGCCAAAATTTTCGGAATTAGTAGCTCTTTTGGCAATTGATGCCGCTTTATCAATACGCAATCCCAAGTTGAAATATTTAAAGAGCGTGACTGCTAACACACAACGTCATGCTTCGTATTCAAGACATATATATGACGTGTCAAGGAGGATATTTAATTATCCTGTACAAAATCAAGCTGTATCACCTGTGTGCCTTTCAACGTGTATAATGGGTATCAGGGCGCCTATTTGTTCTAGACACATTCACAAGCCTTAAAAAACAATGACAACACCATAAAACTATGTATGAGGTAACTAACTATACACCATTCAAACTCAGGTTATTGGTTAGTGTATTTCCCCTACTTAATTATTACAATGATTATGAAACGTGTTTCATAATAACCACAACGTTTTGTTCAGAAATAATGTGTCAATTAACAAAGATGGTAAAACACCGTAACTGATCTTGCGTTTCACGAAACTGCTGTTAGAGGGATTCGCTTGTATTAAATATAAACAAAAGCGGATAATACAATAGCTCTTATTGGGTTGCTTTAGATTGCTAAATACCTAACTGTACGCGATTATCCAATTAGCGGTGTGAAAAGCGTTGACGTAACTTCCGCCACGAGCGCGCCTGACACTGATGAGTTGATGACACCAACTCATCGATTAATGGCTTCGATAATACGACGCAATAGCGCTTTCACAAGCAATAAGTGCCACTCGACGACCTGGCGCGACGACAATCTAATTCTAAATATTCGATTTTATTTTTATTTGAGCGCGGTTCAATACGACGCCGACGCGATGTGCTGCCAAACGCTCAACTCAATGCTGCATGATAGCTCTAGCATGCTCAGATTTCAATAATATCTAGAACAAATCAAACACGAACAGTAACGACCACACCACTTACTCTCTACAAACTGTGATATTGAATAATTATGCAAATTGCTTTCAAAGCAAGGGTTGTCTGCATCTGAACAATGTTTAATCAGAAATTTTATTCAAATGCAAATGCGTTTTCCACGACTCGGATTGTTGGAAAAAGGCTACATATTGGTAGTGTAAATCCCTCTGTAGGGCACAATTTTAATGAGCTTTATTATTTACGTCATTTTCCAACATCCGAATGGAAATGGGTGGTTTCTGAAGTCGATATTACAGAATAAATGATAAATTGTTAAGGACACTTCCAAAATGTTGACTGTCAATTTAGGCAAATGTCTTTAGTTTATGTAAAAATAATCAATCTCAAAAGGGTGTTTCCTAAAAGCAGAATAAAAAATCTGTACTGTCACGTGTACGTATGGTGTGTCCTTCATATGGTTTGGTGTTTATGGTTTCTTTTTTTTTTTCTATACGAAAAATATAGTTTAGTTAAGAAAGAAACAAAATAATGAAGGCATGAAATACTTCCAAGGACTCTAAACAAGTGACATTATTTCACAACGATTGCCGAAACCTAAAAGTTAGGGATTGTCATGCCGATAACGTCCCTCTTTGAGGAGTGGCTTGAGAGGCTTCACGGCGTCCTCACCTTCCACCTGACGCAGTTCCTCACCGGACATGGTTGTTTCGGGAGGTTCCTGTTCAGGATAAGGCGGGAGGAACGGGTGTCACCATTGTATGGATTGCGCGGAGGACACGGTGGAGCATACGTTGGAGGTCTGCCCCGCTTGGCCGGAGCACCGCCGTGTCCTCGTAGAGGCGATCGGCGGTGGCGACCTCTCCCGTCCGGCCCTGGTCTAGGCTATGGTACGGAGCGAGAGGGCATGGAAAGCTGTCACCTCCTTCTGCGAAGCAGTAAAACTCGCGAAGGAGGAGGCGGAACGCGTGAGGTGACGCTACGGAGACGCGTCCTCTCGCCCCTAGCCGCCGCAGGAGATTCCCGGCCACCGTAAGCGCGGGCTTGCGCCGATGCCTGTCTGGGTCGCGAATAAATTTGAAAGAGAGTTACCGCGGCCCTGGCACAAGCAACTGAAGGAACACGGGTGGGTTTTAGTCAGTAAAAGTCTGACACGCCCACCCGCTTCACTCAGAGCGGGAGAAGTGATTGGATGATTTACCTTCCAAAAAAAAAATTACTGTCTTGCGCTACCGAAATGTCACGTGGTGAACCCCTTACATTCAGACTTTTCGACAGACGGCATCGATGATAAAATATCACTTTTGATTAGGACTTACTACTGGATTAATTTTATATTCTCTTTTATTTGAGGCTTATTTTCCTTTGACGTCCATTAGTATCCTGACTAGCCCGTAGAACAAATCAGAACAACCCATCTGTGAAGAGCCAGATGGGTTGTTAACATATAAATTATTTATTTGTTTATTTACATTAGCTTCAAGGTTGAAGTAATAACATAGTGTAATATGTTATACATTGTATACCGGACTTGTATATTTCCGCACAACAAACGTAAATTATACGATAAATGGTTTGTTGTACAAATTTTTAGTTGCTTGTTAGTATGTATTATACATACAGTTTTATCAAAGCATACAACGTATAATCGTGATGCTAACAGATATCGTTGTTTACTATCTATTTTGAGAAAAAAGTGAGTTTTTAAGTGTATGTATGTAAAAAGCATTTTCCTATTTTTCTTCTGTTTGCTTTCCTTCCTCCAATGTATATTTTTCTTCTTACATTCAGTCGCCTTATCGCCAAACCGCATAGTGAGCAAGGGTTTCAGACGTATTGCGACATATTTGGGATAGGTACTCTTACTGCATGAAGAAGCAGATAGGCACTGAAAGTAATTTGTTACGAACGATAGAGATTTCGAGAGATTTTGCGAAGGGACATCTTCATCATCATAATATTATGTAAACAATAAAAACCATCTATACTAATATTATAAAGAGGAAAGATTTGTATTTTTGTATGTAACGGATAAACTTGAAAACTACTGGAACGATTTCAAAAATTCTTTCACCGTTGGGCAGCTACACTATCCCCGGGTGACATAGGATACTTTTTATCCCTATATTCTACCGGAACCGGGAACTACGCGGGTGAAACCGCGTGGCGTCCGCTAGTAATTTATAAAAATCTGGACACTGTTTAGCTCTAACTTAACTCATGCTATATATTCAAACTATAGAGAATCTTAATTTATAATCTGCTGTATTACTAAACAGCTCAAAAATCTCTGAAAAATCTTTTAGATAATAAAGCCGGCGATACAAACAAAAGGCGGATTTTGCCAGTCACGGAATTCCCTGCAATTAATTCTGAACTTAACGATACCAAATAGAATCGTAGAATTTTTCCACGACTGATTTTTTTGCCGTTTACGTGACCTTTCGACAGCAAAACAAACGCTTGGCAAGGCTAAATATTGTCATTGTAATTTAAATCAAGAGACGAGTGTCAATAGTTATCATAATATTAATGCCTTGGCTGTGATTGGTGCTAATATGTTTATTAAACCAATACAGATGTTTGGAAAATTACCCGAACTTAAACACGTCGCTGTCAAACCTACGCAGGGTTCTAAAGATTAATGATCCATTTAACTTATTTTGCCCTATTTACCATAACAAAAGGCGACGAAAATATAAACGAAGCGATCTGTATTCACATTAAAGCTTAATATTATACTTATCGTTTAGCGTTAGACAATCATGTTGATAAAATAGGTCAATGAGACAATATTATCAGCCTACCTTAGATAAGCAATGCGGGCAGCGAATACAATCAGCTCAGCTGTTAATATCGATCCGCAGTTACTTCACAGTAAACTGTCGTTATGAACTTGTGACCAGGCGAGCTCTGCAAACGAATGCACCTCCACCTCGGCTAATAACACTGGCACCGAACACCACTCGACGGCAACAACAACCAATAATAGCACTGATATGCAATCGCCACCTGTTAGCCCGCACTCATTAACGCTCTTATTACGTCGTCGTGATCACAATACACTACGCAGAAGGAAATAAATCTTTATAAGATTGTTTGTATTTATTTATTTAGCATGCAAACACTAAAAGTGTATCCCCGTGTCGGCGTGAATTATACGCGCAGTAACAGCGGGCACGTACATGCGCGTCGGCGGTGCGAGCTCGACTGACGTCAGGCAGCAGGCACGGCGCGGCCGGCGTAGGGGCGGGCGGCGGCTACGAGAGGACTACGCCATCGCCACTACGGCTCGCATCCGCCCAACCAGCTACGCCAAAATGAAGCTACGAATTTCAATATACGCGATGAGTCCGCTCAAACGAGAAATACAGTTCCCAAACGGAAACTTTTAATTCGAAACATAACCCCGGCACGTGTGACTTGTGTTCTACGAAGTCCTCTGATTGCGTTTTAAATTAAAATGGGTTGTATGGAATTCGCAAAATATGATATTTGTTTTTTTTTTTTTCGGTAAAATGATTCACTTGTAACCCGTGTAAGGGTAGGTTTTCTTCCGACGAATGCGATATGCGATATACGGTACCGGTACAATATATGTTTTTTAGTAAACCGGTGACTGGTGGTATTCACCTTTTATATTCAAACATTTATGCATAAAACCGTGTACCGCAAACACTTCATGTGTCTTTTATTGATTTTCACATAATCGACTTCAACCCGAGGCCGATTTACATTGATTCAAGTTGTCAAGTTATTCACGAACATACGGCTAGAACAAATCGTACCTAAATGAAATAATTAATGTTAGGTAGAAAAATCATTATAAATAATTTACTCATTTTTTTTTTTTAAACAAGCTTTTTTCGTATTATTCTCAGCAAACCCTTTCATTTGATACCCAAATCATGGCAGTGCACAAAAAATAACTAGTCCACCATATTGAGCCGTCCGCCATATTGGATTTAGTTTGACGTCACTTATCTAATCATGCATTGTCATCCAAACTAAACGTGTATGCAAAATTTCATCATAATCGGTGGAGGATAACTGCTTTAAAATTCAGTTGCAAGATTTGACCTGAACACACTTACATACATACATACATACATTGCAAGTTAATTAATAGCTTGTAAAAAGGATTAACTGTTGGCATCCCTTCGTAAAGTTTCAAGGTCAGCTGCAGAGTTTCAATACTTTCAGCGGCCGCTTCGGAAACTCGCGAAACCGAAATTACGATAAAAGCCTGTTTCAGAAGTCGTTAATAAGAATTTACACCGTTCGAACGTTTCTAAAAATAAAATTGATGAACAAATTATCTACCTCAACTTTTCTAAAAACATTATGAGTATCATAAATCTGTCGTGGGATTATGAAAAAAGCGAAGTCCGTTGTTAAATATTAGTCAATTTGTGGAAGTGCTACCCCATTTTCGTAATAACTTTCTTGATTGAAATTCAAGTTCAAGAGTTTGTACGGCTTTACAATCAAGTGCATTTCATTTCATCTTATTTTTACAAGCTTTTAATTAACTTGCAATGTATGTAAGGGTGTTCGGGTCAAATCTTGCAACTGAATTTTAAAGCAGTTATCCTCCACCGATTCAAAAGAAATTTTGCATACACGTTTAGTTTGGATGACAATGCGTGGTCAGCTAAGTGACGTCATTCTAAATCCAATATGGCGGACGGCCCAAGATGGCGGACTAGTTATTTTTTGTGCACTGCCATGATATGGGTATCAAATGAAAGGGTTTACTGAGAAGAATACGAAAAAAACTGGCCAAGTGCGAGTCGGACTCGCGCACGAAGAGTTCCGTATCATTATCGCAAAAGGGTTTGTTGTATGGGAGCCCCACCTAAATATTTATTTTATTCTGTTTTTAGTATTTGTTGTTATAGCGGCAACAGAAATACATCTGTGAAAATTTCAACTGTCTAGCTTTCACGGTTCAGGAGATACAGCCTGCTGACAGACGGACAGACAGACAGACGGATCGTGGAGTCTTAGTAATAGGGTCCCGATTTTACCCTTTGGGTACGGAACCCTAAAAAAGCTTGTTTAAAAATATATATATTTAACGTAACATCACGAGGCCAGACCCCGACTCTAGATGAGTCCGGCGATTGACGTACAAGCCTGGAAAATGCACGTGTATTTCATGGTATACTCCCAATCAATATGCTACTTAATTGTGCATACTTACATCGGCATAGTTTTTAAGGGAAACAACAACAGCTATACATTATGGCAAATTAAATGTTGACGCTGGTAATAAAATATACACAAGCCGCTACCGCATCTGGCATTGAACTATATTCATTGAACACCGAAATACGGTTACAGTTCTAATTATAGTTCTCACGTTCGAAGGATTTATATCCGCACGTCAGTCCCCAAGCTAACTAAAATAATACTTTGATTGAAAGCTATTTCTGTAGTTCTTACGAGTTTCAGACTAAAATTGTGTGATATAGTTACAACATATACGTACACCAAGCTCCAGTTCGATCTTTACGATAATGCCTCCAACTTCGCAATCTCAACACAGAAAGAAAGATAGACTAATAAAAGTAATGTATCATTTAAATCTTATAGGGTCCTTTTATCTTGCTTAGTTTTTAGTACGTACTTTTGAGTCTACATTTTTGTCCACTTCTATATTTATTTATTTATTATGAGGCTTTTCAACACTGAGTACACTGTTACTTTATAAATTTGTACATTTCAAATTTAAAACTAAGCGCCTCACCACATAAAGCACAGCATGCACTGAAATATTGGGCGCACGGTTGGCGCAGTGGTTGAGCGATTGACTGCTGCGCTGCGTGTCGCGGGTTCGATTCCCGCACGGAACAAATATTTGTATGACCTACAGATAGTTGTTCCGGCTCTGGGTGTTTGTGTATGTGAATTTATATGTTTGTAAAAGTACCCACGATACAGGAAGAAATTCCTAGTGTGGGACAACGTTTTTTTTTAAAAACAAAAAAAAAAAAAAATATGCGGAGATAAATACAGAATTTATTAATTAAAAACAATAAAAAAAACTATTAAAAGCTAAATTGATTGCAGTAAATTAAATTAAGTAACATAGATTAAATTAAATTAGAACAGATTAAATTAAATTAGAATAATATAGATACTGTAAATGTAAATTCTGCAAAAAGTGGACCAAAAGGGATGTTTCCTTAGTAGAAAAATTATAATTATATTTAGTCCATCAGTTAGATTATCAAATAATATTGGACACGTATTTTTTGCTTTACCAAATCAATAAAAATTACAAAGACAAAACGCATCAACGTTCAGGATCCCGCTTGTGACGTCACGTCACTATGTCAGTATAAAGTGTACTATAGCGGCGTGACGTAACACTATACTGCAACGCATTATATTGTCGTCACTTTTTGTTTGCGTGTCAAAAGAACAAATACCTGTCGAACATTTTTTATTAATCTACCTGACGGACAAAAAACAAATTTTCAGTTTTCAGTTGGTTTATTGCTCCTTTAATAAACGGTCATAGGAGAAATAGGCACAATCGCAATAATTTGCAAACGAATTGATCTTACTTTGTTGTTGCTAGAATGCTACAGGATTTTGTTTCAGCAATTTGACGTTCGCGGTGTATTCTTTGCTCAGAACCAAACAGTCAAATACTGCCCGCAAGTGGCCTCATTTGAACTGGCACTTTATTATTCAGAAAACCTTACCCTACCTTACCATGAAAAATAATGAATACGCATGAAATTTGCAAGGATATATCCTTAACTCTTCCCAATTAAACTGTCAATAACAACGTTCAAGGCTAGCTAGAGTAGGAAGAGGTACCTACGAGGTAAGATAGGAATGACACACTATTTGAAACATAAAAACAAAACTATATGGTACAAAACAAGATTGTTTGCTCCTATTTGATCCCTACTGTCATGTTGATCCTGGAACGATTATTTTACAACTAGAGGCAATGCTTCAGTGCTATAAACTTGAGTCAGCTACCGTATTAATTATCTTGTCTTAAAGCACCTAGAACGGATGGATATGTGCCTTCGAGCATAGAGTTTAATAGTTTTCACAAAAAAAAACCGAGTGATTGTACCGACAGAATTTCATTTTATATGCAGACTGCAGTGAAAATTGCGAACGTTTTCCGGGCAAGTTCATGCCTAATTCAAATGTTATAACAGCGAAAATAGCTTTATTTCGAAGTTTGCATGCTTGGAAAAATAAAACCACTTACCTACCTGTGCTGATATATTACAAAACAGTTTTAATAAATATGAAACAAATAACAATGTTTGTGTCACTAGCGGGGTGCCAACTGAAAATCAGCGCTGGGTGTCTGACGCCCAGCAAATGCTGAGTTTGTAACCCCTTCGGTGTGGGCACGCCCGCAGCTCTTCTTGAACGTTGATTGTACTTTTTAGGGTTCCGTACGCAAAGGGTAAAAACGGCACCCTATTACTGAGACTTCACGATCCGTCTGTCTCTCTGTCTGTCCGTCTGTCACCAGGCTGTATCTCATGAACCGTGATAGCTAGACAGTTGAAATTTTCACAGGTGATGTATTTCTATTGCCGCTATAACAACAAATACTAAAAATAGAATAAAATACATATTTAAGGGGGGCTCCCATACAACAAAAGTGATTTTTTTGCCGTTTTTTGCTCGATATTAATAACGGCAACAGGTAGACGCTTGAAATATTCACAGAATATTTAGTTATATATTCACTTCAAAAAATAATAATAATAAGATTAAAATAAAATAAATTAAGGGGGGGGGGCCCATACAACAAACGTGATTTTTTTGCCGTTTTTTGCGATAATGGTGCGGAAACCTTCGTGCGCGAGTCCGACTCGCACTTGGCCAGTTTTTTTTACTGTTCCTCCCTGTCACTTTGTAATTGTTGCTGTTGTGTTGTCTTGTCTGTGTCAAATAGATGTTTTCTATTCTATTCTAGTCAATAGTTGACGAAATAAGGGTTTACAATGCATATATGCCCAACCCCTTCAGGCATTACAAAAGCGACGTTATGTTGAAACAAATAAGTTTCCTTATCCGAATAAACATGAGTACTAAAACAAGGTGACAATACAAAACATTTCAGCTGATACAAACATAAGTCTGTTCCGCTCCAGTAAGTACTGTCGCTTTGTCTTTGAAATAATGATATTAATATATTATATGAAGATAGTAAAGTAAATCTACAGAATTCGTAGCCGGAACATTTCCAGCCGTCTCGTCGCAACTCGCAGCAGAAGTGTTTATACGTACAACGTTCATAAAAATATAATCCTGTGCGAGCATATATTCAAGTGAAGATACACGGACGTTCTACAGTTATATTTTATTTATGACGGGAGCTATAAAGTATAGAGGTTCATTGCGGGATGGTATCGGAGTAAGCAGAACTATAAGTTGAAGTTTCATCTAAGCCGTAGCTTGCACTTCAGTTAGTAAAATAAATGCTTGTAGTGGGTTTCAAGTAGCGAGACAATGCAAAAAAAAAACTGAATTTCTTTATCCAGTTCGTAATGTCCGGTGAGTATTTTTAAATATCTGCGGTTAAAAATGGAACGCAATTTACTTATGGCCGGAATCGCGAAGATGGAAAAAGTTTCAAATTTGCCGGAATAAAAGTACTTTATTCATCACGCATTCAAAGATTCTTCCACCGTAACTTTTTCGTCGTTATTCTCTAAGCTGTTACGATACGATTTGGAAATAAACTTTGAAGATTCGTTAGCAAGAGTATAATTTAATTACATTAAACTACAAGAAACTTAAAGCATTGGATGCAGGAAGTATTGATTTCCTGGAGCACATGCAATTGACCTATTTATTTCTACACGAGGGATATTAAAAATATATTTTCAATCTTCTCGTATGTTTATGGATAGGAGGTAAACAGCACCTTCGAATAAAATAATGGCACTGGCAACCTGAACTTTAGCTTGCAAAGTAAATCACCCACTATAAGTTTTGTAAGGCTTTTTGCAACACTAAGGGTCAATTTAGTTTGCGACGGAAGAGAAGGCAACAGAAGCGTCAATTTAGTTTGCGACGGAAGAGAAGGAAACAGAAGCGTCAATTTAGTTTGCGACGGAAGAGAAGAAGGAAACAGAGGCGTCAATTTATTTTGCGACGGAAGAGAAGGAAGCAGAAGCGTCAATTTAGTTTGCGACGGAAGAGAAGAAGGAAACAGAGGCGTCAATTTATTTTGCGACGGAAGAGAAGGAAGCAGAAGCGTCAATTTAGTTTGCGACGGAAGAGAAGGAAACAGAAGCGTCAATTTAGTTTGCGACGGAAGAGAAGAAGGAAACAGAGGCGTCAATTTATTTTGCGACGGAAGAGAAGGAAGCAGAAGCGTCAATTTAGTTTGCGACGGAAGAGAAGAAGGAAACAGAGGCGTCAATTTATTTTGCGATGGAAGAGAAGGAAGCAGAAGCGTCAATTTAGTTTGCGACGGAAGAGAAGAAGGAAACAGAGGCGTCAATTTATTTTGCGACGGAAGAGAAGGAAGCAGAAGCGTCAATTTAGTTTGCGACGGAAGAGAAGAAGGAAACAGAGGCGTCCATTTAGTTTGCGACGGAAAAGAAGGAAACAGAAGCGTCAATTTATTTTGCGACGGAAGAGAAGGAAGCAGAAGCGTCAATTTAACTACTTTCCTGTTCTACTTACATAATCGATTTCTCGGGGATTCTTTGAAAGACGCGTTTTCGGTCTAATGTAATTAAGATGGAAAAGGCTAATTGTAAAAAAACTTGAAGACTAATGATTATTTACTGAAAATATCATACGTGGAAAAATTGAGGAGCTTATGGGTATATAATAACAGCCGCACGGGTCGATCCACAAGGTTAAGCAACGTTTGCCGAGGTCTGACAGGGTATAGGTTAGACTATCTTTCGTTTGCCTCGGAAAGCACGTTGAGCATCGTTGATAGTCGTTACGGTTAGTCAGAAGCCAGGAAATCTTACATCAGGATTACTAAGTGGTATCGTATTACCCAGTTACTGGGTAGTGGAGGTCAGATAGGCAGTCGCTCAATGTAAAACACTGGTATAGTACTCGCCAAACTTCTTGGCCGCCCTGAAGTTGGCTACAATGGCTGCGCAGTAATAAATCTCATACAAAAACAGCACCAATCCGTGCCTTGCGCATCGGAAAGCCAACTTCAGGGCGACCCAGAAGTTTGGCGAGAACTATACTCAGCTGAATCCGGTTAGACTGGATTCGGGCCCAATATAACATGTAGTTGGGAAAAAGACTACGCAGATTTATTGATGTGGGGAAAATAGATGTCGCCATGAAATGATGTTCGCTTAGAGTAAAAAAAAAAAAAAAAAAAACAAAAATCCCGACTGCTTAAGCGAACTAAAAATATCCTCCGACTGCACAGCTTTAGCTTTTAGTTCGCTTAAGCAGTCGGGTTTTTTTTTTATTTTACTAACTTTATTAATTTACAACCTTTTAGGTGTAATTTCAAATCTAATGACTTTTAAATATATAAGTGGTATATATTTTTTTCCTCATTTATTTTTTGATACCCCACTTGAAGCGCCGTATGGCGCCTAAAATACGCTGATTCTTTTTTTTAACGTTACTTTATCTAAGAAGTTTTGGGCGCACGGTTGGCGCAGTGGTTGAGCGATTGACTGCTGCGCTGCGTGTCGCGGGTTCGATTCCCGCACGGAACAAATATTTGTATGACCTACAGATAGTTGTTCCGGCTCTGCGTGTTTGTGTATGTAAGTTTATGTTTGTAAACGCACCCACGATACAGGAAGAAATTCCTAGTGTGGGGCAACGTTTTTTTTAAAGAAAAAGAAAAAAGAAGAAAAGAACATTTGGGCGGTCAAGACCTATCTAACGATGTCTTAATATAAAAAAATCCGTCTAGCGGTTTGAAAGATATGAGGGTATAAAAAAAAACAAACAAATATACATACATTCAAGATAAACACGAAAAAAATAACCTTTACTTGGCACTCGGGTAAAAAATGGCTGTTCAAGAAATAAATACTATAATATAAAGTTAGAAAAAATAATATCTAACATCACAATATTAATTAAACCTATACAACTTTATGAACTTGAATCTAGTAATTACATTAAATTATTGCAATGTGGATTCTCTAGAGAAATCGAAACTGAACTAGCGCCAGCAAAAGCTAACTAGACTTGATTGAAAGAAGTAAAATTTGGAGTGAAATAATAGCGAAACTTTACAATTGCTACAGCTTCGCGATTTTACACTCGGGTTTCATAAACTAAAATACTGGCGAAGAGTACTTCGTCAAGTTAATTTACCGTGTTGTTTAGATTTTTACCCGACTGCCTAAGGAGGGTAATGTGTTTATCAGTTTATGTATGTATGTATGTTTCTATGTGGCGTTCTAAAAACCAAACGCGTTGACCGATTTTGATGATTCTTACGTCAATAGTTTTGTCTTAACCTTACGATTGCCCTGGCTACATTAAAATTGGAAAATAAAAAAAACATGTTTGTTGTATGGGAGCCCCATTTAAATATTTATTTTATTCTGTTTTTAGTATTTGTAGTTATAGCGGCAACAGAAATACATCATCTGTGAAATTTCAACTGTCTAGCTATCATGGTTCATGAGATACAGCCTAGTGACAGACGGACAGACAGACAGACAGACGGATCGCGGAGTCTTAGTAATAGGGTCCCGTTTTTACCCTTTGGGTACGAAATCCTAAAAATGGCGGCTTTTGGGCGACATATTGTGGGGCCCCATTTTTTTCTTCCAAACCCATTGCCATTGCAACCCAGTGGGGGTATCAAAGAGTTTTAAGAGATGATTTCAAAAATATATTACACTTATATGTTTAAAAGTACCTCATTAGAAAAAAACTGAATAGTTATAAATAAAAAAAGTTAATTCAAAAAATCAAAAAACCCGACTGCTTTAGAAGCGAACTAAAAAGACGTAAACAAGAAGAAAATCATACTGTGCAGCCGGAGGACACATCTGGTGTTGGTCAGCCAGCATGCGAATATGTATACTTCGGCTGCACAGCATGATTTTCTTCTTGTTTACGTCTTTTTAGTTCGTTTCTTAAGCAGTCGGGTATTTGATTATTATAACTTTTTTTTACATTTATATGTCTTTTCTTCTTCTTCGACGGTACACTCTTGTTAACCCGGACGGAAAAAGAATGTGTGTGTGTGTACCTGTCTGTTTGTGTATATGTGTATCTGTCTGTGGCATTATAGCTCCTAAACGGATGAATCGATTTTGATTTCGTTCGAGTGTTCTTAGCTATGATTGATGCAAATCGGTTCAGCCGTTCAAAAGTTATAGATGTTTTACTGTTTGCATCGGGCGGTTTTCGCAAGATATCGTATCGAAGCGTGTCTACTATAGTTCTCGCCAAACTTCTTGGCCGTCCTGAAGTTGGCTACATTGGCTGCGCCGTAGTAAATCTCATACAAAAACAGCACCGTTTTGTGACTTGCGCATCGGAAAGCCAACTTCAGGGCTGCCCAGAAGTTTGGCGAGCACTATACTAGATAAATTATGTAGCATGAAATAAAAATGTGCCCTCTGTGTTTTTAACATTTTCATGGTTTACTTAGCGGTTCCCCGACGCGAGTACGAGGATTATTTTTTGCTTGTTTTAGAAGTTTTTGTGTAGGGTTTTTTTTTTTTATTTAATTTGTACTGTCTACTTATATGTTTTCTACATTGTTACTTTTTTTTTTTTCCTTTCACAGAGAGGAGGCCTGTGTCCCAGCAGTGGGTACATTAATAGGCTGATGATGTGATGATGATGTCTACTTATATGTTTTCTACATTGTTATTTAGTCTAGAATTAGGACAAACACAAAGTAACAAAACCTGAAAAACCGCCATTTTTTATTCTACAGAATCACTCCGACGACTACTTCACAGAAACTTACAGAAAATTTAATCTATATTATAAATTTAATAGAATACATACTAATTAATCTGTGTACACCTGAAAGTGAAAGTGAATTTTTGCACGACTATGCACAGCACTTAATTTTTTATTACCTATAAAATATTAATTAAGTAGTTGAAATAATGTTATTATTCGTTTTAAATATAAGAAACTAAGCAACAAATTAATTAATCATAGAAAAGAAAACCACACTAATTAATTATCATGAAAGCTTTCATTTTTTATGTTCAAATCAATGTTTACCCGACTGTGCTCAAAAGGAAGGATTATGATTTTAGAAATCTATGCACAAATGCTAAAAACGTTTGTATTTACGTGCGATCCACCATAGCAATAAAACTACTGTGCCGATTTTGATGAATGCTGTCACAAGATAAGTAATTATGGTCCGGGTGACAAAGGCTACATTTTATAAGAAAAATATGACGGTTATTACATCAAAAAAACTCTGCTGTGTGCGATATGAAATCAAAGAAAAGAAAATCCCAAGTTCAAAAATATAAATTAGTAAAAAGCAAGCGACAAAAACAACTTTACTATATACATTTCAGCGTTTATGAATACTACTAGCACTATCTATCGGCAGTTCCGAATATCAATTGTGTCTTTTTCCCCTAGTCGGGTTTTTAACTTTATTTATACCATTCCCCCTCTAAAAAGCTTATTTTATTCACTGAAAACAGTGAATAAAAAACACACCAATATATATTCGACGTCCATCTCAATGCTATACAACCTCCATGCGCTTAAAATACTCGATACAAACTCCTTGTGCAAATAATATTCGACTTTCAAACTCCTTCATCGATTTAATTTTCAGTTTGTTAATATTTAGGATTTCAATAATGATTTTCATGATTATGATTTTAGTCTGGGATGTTTAGTAAATACTTATTTGTATTGTAATTCTAATACTAATTACATTGGTGTTTAATTAATTATAAGTATGTAACGTAACGGAGGTGGTCACTGGCCCCTGAAACACAGATGCTGTTACCTAGCTCAGCTTCAATTTACAAAAAATGTGAAACCCTGAGTTTTAACATTTTTTGTAAATTTTGAAGGCAATAAAACATTTATTTATTATTATTCCTTGTGCTTTTCGCTTAAATCTTTCTTTTTCTCGTAGTCATGGTATAAAATATAGTATGCAACTCTTGAATAAAACGGATTTATATCGGGATTCTAACACTTGAATCACTCGCTATGCTCGTGATTTAATCATCATGAATCACTCCCTACGGTCGTGATTCAGTTGATAGAATCCTTCACTTGTTCGTGATTCATCTATGGCCCTCGCTTTAAAACCGTCCTTTATTCACTAGTTGCATAATATACTATTATACTAATATTATTTAGAGAAAAAAATATATGTTTGTAAAGGAAAGTACCGAGCCGATTTTAAACATTCTTTCAATAATGTCATAGACTACTTTTGAGCCTGGAAAATGCAGTTTCTGCAGGCCACGCCAGCGAAGCCGTGGGACAAAGCTTAGGCGCAGGCCACATAGAAATGGCGTCGGGCGCGGACATAGCACGGGCGGCTTCCTATTCCATTCAAATTTCATACTAAATGCATGGAAATAAAGCGCAATTTAGGACACACAGTATGTCGTTGTTCGGACGTGGTTATGACGACATACCGTGTGTCCTAAATTGCACTTTATATCTATGCATTTTGTTTTAAATTTAATTGGAATAGGAAGCCGCCCGTACTATGTCAGCGCCCGACGCCATTTCTGTATGGCCTGCGCCTTTATATTAACTTGTTTTTGATCATGTTAAAAAGTATAACCATGCAATAGGGATTTTCCTGGGTAGAAAACCGTCAAAAAAATACGTTTCCAATATTATTTGATAATCATATAATTTCGGAAACGTATTTTTAGGGTTCCGTACCCAAAGGGTTAAAACGGGACTCTATAGTAATATATATACAGACAGACAGACGGACCACGGGGTCTTAGTAAAGACCCCGCGGTCCGTCTGTCTGTCAGTCTGTCACCAGGCTGTATCTCATGAACCGTGATAGCTAAACAGTTGAAATTTTGACAGATGATGTATTTCTATTGCCGCTATAACAACAAATACTAAGAACAGAATAAAATAAATATTTAAGTGGGGCTCCCATACAACAAACGTGATTTTTTTACCGATTTTTGCGATATTGGTACGGAACCCTTCGTGCGCGAGTCCGACTCGCACTTGGCCGGTTTTATGAAATAAGTAAGCTTTTCAATATTTTTTGCTTTACCAAATCAATAAAAATTTACAAAGTTAAAGCGCATCAAAGTTCAGGAGTGGGGCTTGTGACGTCACTAAGGCAGTATAAAGTGTCCTAGCGGCGTGACGTCACACGATATTTCAACGCATTATATCGTCATCACTTTATGTTTACGTGTCAAAAGAAAAATACTTGTCCAATATTGACGGACTAAAAACTAATTTTCAGTAAACTACCCTATTCTATGATGCAGGTCACAAGGCCGATTGGAGAACTAACCTCCGACCCTACCTCAAAGGGTAGGTCATCTAAGCAGTAATTACGCTAACTTGAACTACCCACTTCTAATGCCCACAACACACGCTAGCTCGCACTAACCCCCTTCTTCATAAAAGCCTTATACCTAATGGCAATTTAGTCCACTGCCTTCTCACATCATAGACATGAAAATGGTTTATAGTGTTATAAATGTCAAGTTTTTATGAATAAGTGTACACAATTGAGAACCACCATTTTGAGATAACATCTATACGTCTTTATAACATCGACACTATGTTGTTTTCAGCTTTTTTGTGGAGGCAGTATAAAAAACCGGCCAAGTGCGAGTCGGACTCGCGCACGGAGGGTTCCGTACCATTATCGCAAAAAACGGCAAAACACGTTTGCTGTATGGGAGCCCCACTAAAATATTAATTTTATTCTGTTTTTAGTTATTTGTTGTTATAGCGGCAACAGAAATACATCATCTGTGAAAATTTCAATTGCCTAGCTATCACGGTTCATGAGATATCGCCTGGTGAGAGACAGACAGACAGACAGACGGATCGCGGAGTCTTAGTAATAGGGCCCCGCTTTTACCCTTTGGTTACGGAACCCTAAAATAGAAAATGTAATAAAACCCCCGCCACATTTTTATTGCATGCTACATAATTAATCTAGTAGTAGACGACAATCTATTGAACACGCAATTATGACACGATATCTTGCGAAAACATCCCGTTTTAAACAGTAAAACGACCATAACTTTTTAAAGGCTGAACTGATTTTCATCATACATAGCTAAAAGCACTCTTCGATAAAGCCACCTTTTAAACTAATACACAAAATCAAAATCGGTTCATCCGTTTAGGAGTTATGATGCCACAGACAGATACACAAATAAACAGGTACACACGTCAAACTTATTACGGCCCCTCTTTTTCCGTCGGGGGTTTATAAATTGGAAATAATTAAATATTAATTTTGCCATCTTAAATCCAATGAGTCGGAGTAAAGCATCAATGAATTGAATCAGTGACTGTTTTAATAAATAAGAACACAGGTAATGCCATCTGTTGGGCATATTTAGAAGATTCGTGTGAGTTACAATTTATTTAATATTCTAATGAGGTTATTATCCTTCATTGATCCCTTTTATGCGTCACGCTCACTTGGGCACTGAACAGATACTATTCTAATCTGTGTTCTAACATTGTCAACCGCACATCAGTAGTCACACTTGCACGACAAAAATCGCCCTTATCGCTACGACATGAAGAGCCTGTCGATATCAAATTGTTAGATACCACTGACGGCAGTTGACTGTACAGGTCGAAAAAGCTTATGCCGTTGATATTAGTATGTGGAAGATCAAGATTTACTACTTTTTTTGTATATGGGGCGTCTCGCAGGTCAATCCAAGTGATTGGCTACTGCTTAAGGGCTCCCACCAGTGAACGGAAATAAACATGGAAGCATTACTTCGAAGGAACTTAACGCGCATCCTGACACAAAATCCCAAACAAACTCACACATCGAAACCCCGCCACTGATTCGTCAAACTAGCCAAAGTACACAAACAATATTATTACAACTCATGATGCACAGTAAAAAATAGACCTTATTTACTTAAAGTTTGGGTTTAAATTATCATCTAACGTATAGGCCGCTAACGACATTTCTACGACGCCACTGCGTCCACCAATCGCGTCGCCCGGGATTCTTTATGCAATATGGAGCAACGCAATAATTAATTATGATAGTGATGGTATTAAAGTAATATGAAAGAAAATATAGAAG